>JANVFT010000041.1:0-372716 GCA_028011325.1 Lentinula lateritia
TGTCAATGTAGCATTCGTTTTGTAGCAGCGTAATTTCATACGGATTGTATCAAGTATAAACTTAATTCCATATACATACCTTTAAATCATACAATAGGATAATCAGTCGTCTTGTATCTTTGCGAGGTACTAGTGGAGACCGATGCCCACATGACAACGCATTAACGCATTGGAAGGTTGATCTTGAACCACCATCATCTCAGCGTCGCAAGTGAGTTCTACGTAGTCGCGATTTTCAGCGGTAACTGTTTGACATTCCTCTAGTGAATACCTCTGAAGAAATCGCTATCCTGATAGGTATGTCAAAGATGCAATTGAAGACGGAGCACTAGACTTTTGCGTCTTGTCCATCCTCGGTGCTCTCGTACATAGATTCGCGTCCGATGGGTTAATCTGATATAAAACGCTTTCTCATGATAGGCGCGATAAAGGAATACGGATCAATAAACTCTGAAGGGAAGCATAGCGTGTCGTACGGAATCCTCTTTGACAAGACTGCAAATACTCGTAAGGATTCCTTCGTCTGTACATTCTGCTAATCTCGAACCACTACTCAACGCTGAATCGATAGTGGAAGCTCTAAACGGAACTTTACGCGCGGCGAAGAGACAGAAAAAGGTTCGGCACACCTTCATTTGATCGTGTCCTTAGATGCTATTTTGCTCTGTGTAAATAGGTCGCGTTTGATGCTGAGCTCCTCATGATGCCGAAGGATAAGGACGTGCAGGTTGTCTTATTGGAAGATTGACTGTTATTCTGGGGATTGATGGCAAAATTTGATTCATCGAATGAAATCCGAATGCACTTGGAATCTCGAGGTGGGACAATGGGCTTTGTTACACAGTTCGCTAATTACAGAAGCTGTTGGTTCATTGGGCAGCCTTTGACATGAAGCTTGTACGGCGAGCGTATCCCTTCCGTTGCGGTATCATGTGTAACATCCAGCAAATACATATTTCCTGTTCATCATGCCCGAGACCAGGTGCTACCAAACTCCGAAACTCCAACTGGAAGAGCGGCCTGGAATAATTTATCAGTACGCGCAGCTTGTTAGTGACTCGCAGTAGAACAACCTTTTCGTCGTAGTCTGTCCACTCCTCTTCACTCAAATCCACTTCAGAAAATGTAGTCCCCTTTGTACCGACGCATTTCCAGATACCCTGAAAAATCGAATTTGAGAGGAACGACTTTTCGTTAACAGACGTTACATACTCTAGGATCAAAATCGATAAACTCCAAGCCACGACACTCGATCTTCAAGAACGGCGCAAGCTGTCCATTTTCTGCATTGTAGGGTTTTGGAGGTGACGTCGGGTCGAATTTTGCCGAACTCTCGCGTTTACATAGGCCACATTTCCAAACGAAGTGGGCTTTGCCGCCTTTTCCCCCAGAGACGTCGTATTCCTCCTACATCACATCATCGCTGCCTTCAGTCGCAAATTAGTGTGTGGAACCTATTTCGGCACATACTCGACGGTTGAGGGAGACGTATTTAGGATGAGTTTCGTTGCAGCTGGTACACTTGACCTACTTTTGGGTTTCAATGTTAGATTATAGGAACGATGGGGGATCAAGAATTGCCACAAAACCTGGAAGAAGTATTCAAAGTCGTCGCCGACAGGTGACAGATCGGATACATTCTCAAGTTCAGCTTTGATAGAAAGTAACAGAAACTAGTCATAAATAAAACTCTGGTTAAGTTTATGGAACGGAAATGAACACAAATCACTTACAACCATGATGACTGAAGGAAATTAAACTATCGCAGGTTTAGCGCTTTGCGCCCGAGCGCTAAATTTGAACTTTCGATGCAATGATGCTACCAAGAAACGAAGGCCCGGGCCTCAAATTGAAGCTCGAGCTCAAACAAAGCCTTGCTGCACTTAAATACTCCAGCAGATCTTCTAAACCATTGATGCACCCAATTCCGCCGATGGCGGTGAGCACTTGCGCCGAGTCTAGCGAAGATCTTGATGATCAAGTCCTGTCACCTTTTATGAAATTGCTTACTTTTTCCCTCCTTCTCTCTCTGCTGGCCGGAGAGCTGGAATAATTTATAGTTGTAATACCCACATCTCGAATCATGCTTCCTCCAACTTGCCAGAACTTGAATCCTTTCATCCTTTTAATTGTCCTTCTTGAGCTCCTTCAACTTCCCCTCATTGTTTACGCTGGACTCCCGCCAGCGGAGTATGAGGTGGGTGACTCATGGCATGGCCGTTACCCCTGCAGCTAACTTCAAGGCTCTTCCTTCCGCTCTTAGAGGCTGCAAGAGCTGAAAGCAGTCGAAATGTCCAAGACAATTACTGATGCTGATCGATCATCCTATCTATGTGGGTACCGGACGCAGCTCATACAATAATCTCTGCTCACAAACCGCTTTTCACCAGCTGAAGACATATCCAATCTCATGAATAATGCCAAGAAGATTTCAAACGTTGGCAAGCTGAGCAAAGACATATATACCTTGGAGGGGAATCTTGTCATGAAAGTCTTATCCTCGAAGGTTTCCAAAGACGAAGCTTACGGTGAGGCAAAAGCGCTCAACATGCTACAGGAATTAGAGAAATCTGGAAGGGTCAAAATACGTTCGAGGATCCGCCGCATGTATTTTCCTGCCATCATCATGAAAAAGAAGAAGGGAATATCCTTATTCTCGAGCGATGTTTACGAGCGCGCAAATGAAAAGGAGAGGAAGGCATTTAAGACGTCTGTAATTGACAAGGTGTGCGAAGAAGTTGCGCGGATAGCTCAATCCAGCGGAATTTTGCACTAGTGAGTGCCCCCCATATACATGCGTTCATTTACTTGTGCAAGAAACGATGCTCACGCCGACGATGGTCTTTGCTGCCAGTGACAACAACCCAGACAATATCCTTCTCCAATTCACTGGAACATCTATAACCTCTGTTGAATTGATCGACTATGGTCCTCCTTACACCTACATCATTGACAAAAACACCGATAAACAGAAGATCGTAAGTGCCAATGAGTTCAACTCGGGTATATGCAGTAGTTCACCCAAGATCACCATTTTAGGTGGATGTTTGCGCAGCTTCCAGTGTATGGACTCTACTGTGGTGACGTCGTAATGGTAGGATGTTAGCGTAGGAAGCGCCGGAGACTGTTAGGCGCTGCCTGCTCTCGCTGTCCAGAGTCATTAGCTGGGTTTCGGTAGTTAGCGGTTCAAGCCATAGACTCACGTTTGCTGGTATTGTATCATCTTTGGGTTTCCCTCTGGCCAACCACAACGTGTGGCTGCAATCTGAATACTGTGTATAGTCGGTTTGATCAATTTAGCAGCAGTAGATCATGATAAAAGTCTATTCCTCATATGTTACCGGAGACAAAGCTTACGATGAGGCGGAAGCGCGCTCGACAAGGTACACACGAGCTTGCGAGGTCTATACGTTCGAGGATTCCACCGCCATGTACAATCGTATTTCATCTCACACCTTGTCAATAACAAAACCTCAGGCTTCTTCAGCCTCACATCACACTTCCCTTGTTCCATTCAGCGGTACATGATCCAGTACAATTCGCGATTTGTCTTGATCATATAACGAATGGAATGAGCATATATGAAACAGCTTTCTTGTACTGAGCCCATTGCCCAGTGTACTAAAAGTGACAGATGTGTAAGAGAAACACAATCGTGTAAACAGATTCTAGCAGAAGACCTACCTTCTTTGAGCAATAATCATCTAGCTCCGGGATACCGGCCTTGACAAAATAATATGTGTGAAGCCCTCCGATGAATGCACCCCAAGCCCATCCAGCGGCAGCCATAGCAAAGCCTGCTCTCCAAAGAACATACCCACCGTAGTTGATATGTCTCGCAAGCGCAAAAAGACCACCAGTGTACACACGGCCCTTATTTCTCGGATTCTTCTTAAACTTCAACCTCTGCAGCTCCGAGCCCCACTCCAATAGCATTCCGATAGCGTACAGACTAATTCCGACAATAGTTGGCGCAGATAACCGCGTTTCATCGCCGCCAGCAGAGTTCAAGACTGAAGTCGCAGTGTTGACGAACAAGACTGTGTTAAGTGAATTGGCAAGTGCGTTAAATGTCCCTATGTAAGCAGAGGCACGAGGAGGGAGTGCATCCTGCGAAATAGCTATTACCCAATAGCTCTGCTTGATGAACGAGCCGATGGCCATGCTGAATAGAATGGCTCGTTGAGGAGACAAGCCAGTGTTGGTACCCATAAGGAAGAATGGTTGTGCAGTAGTAAGCGAGATAGATGTACCACCAAGAGCATGGATTAGAGGAGCGGCGAGAGAACGAGAAGAAAGGATGGCATATTGCAATGGAAGATCTAGAGCGCGAAAAAGGACGAAAACACTTTGGGTGAACGGGGTTGGCTCGTTCAGTCCACGTGGGATGAGTAGATTTTCATGAGTGGTGGAGTTAGACATGTTGAACGTATAGTATATTGAGCCCGGGAAAAGAGAAAAAGGTCATTGTCGCGTGATAGTCACTGAGAACGACGTTCAATAATGAGTGTCACGTGGAAAATTAACCCTTCTCCTAGGCTAAATAGTCCCAGACGAACGCACATTCGTCCTTACTTCGGCAATTCACAGAGTATACGAAAAAAAACGTCAACGTCAACTCTTTTTGCTTATGCAACTCGCATGACAAGAATGAAGCTTATAGTCTGCGAATTGATATGAGGTTATTATTCCGTCCTGGTTAGTATAAGAAGCTAAAACCTTAGAACGTGTGGGCTTGTTTCATCTCTTTCATGTCGCCCACTAACACACCCACTAAAAAAGGTGTTCTAATCCAGCGCGGATCCAACGAGCGAACCCCGTTCCCCCGTGGTCTGTTCGTCCTGTCTCGCGGTTTAGATCTACCATTACAATATGCTATCCTTTCTTCTCGTTCCCTCGCCGCGCCTCTAATCCACGCTTTAGGCGGAACAGCTATTCTACCTACTGGACGCCCGATCTTCCTCATGGGTACCAACACCGGCCTGTCTCCCCAACGCGCCATTCTATTCGGCATGGTCATAGGCTCCTTCGTTAAGCAAAGTTACTGGGTGACTGCCATCGCCCAGGAACCAATGACTCCTCGTGCTGCTGCTCTCATAGGAGCATTTTACGCGGTTGCTAGCTCCCTCAACACCATTCTGTTCACCAATACTGCGACGTCGGTGTTAGGTTATGCTTCTGTCGCTGGCGACGAGACTCGATTGCCCATACAGACTATTATCGGCATCGGTCTGTATGCTCTCGGTCTGGTATTGGAATGGGGCTCGGAGCTGCAGAGGTTGAAGTTTAAGAAGGATCCGAAGAATAAAGGTCTTGCTCACACTGGTGGTCTTTTTGGACTTGCGAGGCATATCAATTATGGTGGATATGTTCTTTGGAGAGTTGGGTCTTCTATTGCTGCTGCTGGATGGATTCGGGGTGCAGCGGTTGGAGGATTCCACACTTATTACTTCTTGAAAGACGGTATTCCGGAGTTGGACGCTTATTGTTCGAAGAGGGTGAGTTGTTCGCTAGTGGTACCTCCTTTCTGACATTCTGTGATATTTCAGTACAGCGAGCAGTGGAGCGAGTACAAGAAGACAGTTCCATACAAGCTCTTTCCTTATATTTTGTGAATGAACTAAATTCGAGCCCCCCAGGCAACCTTTGTATCGATTCTTATGCAGCTGAATACACACTGAGCGAAAAAACCGTGGGCCAATTGAGGCAGATAACTCGGGATGTAGTTGATAATGTGTACGCATTTCGATCATTTAACTTCACGTCCACCTGCCATCCTCAATGATACAACTTTGCCTCCATCTTCCTTTTCTCCTCAATATACCCGGAGCCTGACCCAATTCGGTATTACCACTGCGTTTAGTCTCCAGTGGATTTTCCTCGAACTCACTAATGGGCAACCGACATAGCTTCGTTAAGTAGGTTGAACAGCGGATAGCTGTATGAAAATTTTCGCTCGTTGTCAGCAACGAATCCTGCTTACTGATGAAGTGGAGTATAGCTATAGTATGATGTAGTACCTTGCCAAAGGAGATTATTGTATTGGAATGACGACGCCAGAATCTAGAGCGGTGAAAACTGCCTTCCGGCTCCTCTTCTCTCCAAGATGGTCATTCCCTATCGTTCCTGTCATCATGGACCAATGATATAAAACTCCCAATCGATACGGCCAATGGCTACCTTCATCCAACTATGTCTTCCACCACTCAAGAACCCAAAGAATATAAAAGCCTACTCATTCGAGGGAATACCGAGTCGAGCCCATTCTCTCGCGCTCTGTTTATAATCTTACGATCCATCGATCTCCCTATCCAATACTCCATCCTCTCTTCGAACTCCCTCGGCGTACACGTACAGAGTCTCATCCATGTTCTAGGTGGAACACCGGTTCGAGTGACTTCTGCCACCGACACACCGCGCTTAATTCTCTTGGCAATGACCCTCGCCGCATTCGCTAAACAGATCTACTGGGTCCTAGCTGTCTCCATGACCCCCGTCACACCAAAGACTTCCGCATTAATCAGTCTTTTCAACTTGTGCTGCAACAGTGCTAATACGCTGTTATTCGTCAATGCTGCTACGTCTGTGCTAAGCTACAACGGACCATCCAGGTCCAGGGATGAAACGAATCATCTGCCTATACAGATGATCGTGGGACTAACCCTCTTCGTTCTCGGCTTAGCTGTGGAGTGGGTCTCGGAGATCCAGAGGACGAGGTTCAAAACCGAACCGAGGAATAAAGGACAGATATACATCAAAGGCCTATTTGCCTACACCAGGCATATTAATTATACGGGATACGTCCTATGGAGATCAGGGTTTGCTATAGCTGCCGCGGGCTGGGGATGGGGGTTATTTGTAGGGAGTGCGTTCACGTATGATTTTTTAACTAGAGGGATTCCGGAGCTGGATCAGTATTGTGAAAGAAAGGTGTGTATATCAACACTTTTGTGCGATTTTTTGAGCTCTCTCATTGAGGTAATTTTAGTATGGTGAAGGATGGGCACAGTACAAAAAGGTTGTTCCGTATAAACTTTTCCCGTTTATCATTTAGTTGCGGGTGTGTTCAACAATTCCCGAGGCGCTGTTCAAGTTAACGTCTTGAGTGACGACAGAATAACTAGACCCATTTTAGCAACAAACCTCATTGATTGTGATTGAGGAATCAAAAGGCCAGGGCCAGTATGTCTGCAATGATTACTTCTGGGTTCAAGCTGGGATGATATACATACAGTACTTAGTGAGTGTGTGTACCTTGAGGGTGCGCCAAATAAATGAAGATATAAATCACCTTGCTTGCATTGAACATCCATGACCTCAAGCGCCCATGCGAAATTTTCTTTTTAAAGTTGTCTTTGTCCGTTCCTCCGGCGGGGCAGAGGAGGCCACTGGTATGTAGAGTCAAATTCTTGCCTTATATGACAAAAGGGATCCGGATGCAGCCTTTTTACTTTCCCCTTATCTGACGGGGACTCCAACCTTGGCCGTCGGTGATTTCCTTGACTCCTTCCTTCCCTCTTCTACACTTCACTTGTGCTGCTATAGAAGAATTCACTTCCAGAGGTGAGCGTGCGCTACTTTCCTTGCATTTTCTCTGGAGTCTCTGAATCTCCTCTTACTCGAAGGAATTTTGAACCTCGCGAGTGCACTCTCCGCCTGTGACATCCACGCTAGTCCATCGAAATCGAAGGTAGAATCTGCTGGTCGGATACCCTTTACCTTGTTTCTCGAGTCCGTTCACCCCTGTACATATGTGCGTTCACACCATACCTTGTTTATGTGCATGTAAAACTGATATTATCTGTTTTCCTTGAAGCTCATAAAAAAACTAGCTTGAACCATCACCGATGTTCAATCTGTCACTATTGCGCTTGTTGGCTACGTTCCTCCTGTTGCCACTGTCCCTTCTTGCAGTCACCGGTGCTCCATTGACGGGCAGGACAGATATGCCAACACAGCTTAATCCGAAAAGATGTGAGCTATAAGTTTGCGATACTTGACACATACATACCTTACGGTCTCTCTCTAACATTTTTCTTCTAGTCGGAAAAATAACGATCAGATACACTAATTGCGAGAGCGCTAGGATCTACATTGGGAATTCCAACAGCTTCTTACCGGTACTTCAAGATGGACGAGGAGCAACAGGAGCAGGAGGAAACAACAACTCGGAGATATTCATAGGCCGTCATCTCCTTGATGTTCGATGTGAAGTGAAGCCCATTGCAGTTGTTGACTTTGAAACTGTCAAGAGAAATTGTGTGTACACGGACTTGAAGACGTTACATGGTTCATCAAAGTGGGACTATATAGCTAAGGCGATGGGATATTTACAACAGAAGGAGGGGCTAAGATTCACATTCGAGAATGGGGGCGAAGAGAAGTGGATTGGATTGTTGGAAAAGTGTGGTGGAAAGCAGGAGCCAAAGACATCAATGGTGCACAGTTCCACTGCTGGCAGTGGATGTGATAATCCTGTATCGCAAAAGAAGTTGCCTACTCTCAGCAATATTTTGATCGGAGGAAAAGTAGGGAACGTTACGAACGCAGTATAAACATGCTCAGTTCTACAGAGGTTTTAGTACATAACATAAAAAATAGATGTTACAAACCTTCTGCTCCCGTGCATACTGTAAGTGGTCATTCCCTATCATTCCTTTCATCATGGACCAATGATATAAAACCCTCTATCGATACGGTCAATGGCTACCTTCACCCAGCTAAGCTATGCTTCCGCTACTCAATGACTCAAAGAATATGAAAGCCTACTCATTCAAAGGAATATCGAGTCGAGCCCATTCTCTCGAGCTCTGCTTATAAGTAACTCGATGTTACGATCCCGATCTCCTTATTCAATACTCCATCCTCTCTTCAAACTCTCTTGGCGTACAGAGTCTTATCCGTTTTCTACTAGGTCTAAGACCGATTCAAGTGCCTTCTGCCACCGACACTCCGCGCTTAATTCTCTACCTAGGTTACATGTCGGAACTTAGCTCTCTTGTTCACTCATTATACTAGAACAAGCAGGAGCAGCTAGTGCATACAACGATAACAACACCAAACAACGATGAGGCGCATAATCGGCGATATAACATTAGGTCATAGTTCCGTCCTGATTTCTATATAAGCAGCAAGCCTTCGATGTTAATTCCCTTCTATTCTTCAATGTCATCCACCACCAAGAAACAAAATACGCTTATAAATCGTGGATCCACCGAATCAGCCCCGTTGTCACGCACTATCTTCGTTTTAACCCGCGCCCTGGATCTGCCACTCCAATATGCTATTCTTTCTTCTCGTTCTTTGACCGCGCCTTTGATACACGCTCTCAGCGGAACAGCTATTCTACCCACAGGACGCCCGCTCTTCCTCATGGGTACCAACACCGGCTTGTCTCCCCAACGCGCCATTCTATTCGGCATGGCCCTAGGCTCGTTCGTCAAGCAAAGTCACTGGGTGACTGCTATTTCCCAAGAACCTATGCCGCTTCGCGCATCCCTCTTCGTTGGAGTGTTCAATTCCCTCGCAAACTCGATCAACACGATCTTATTCACTAATACAGCCACTTCAGTCTTGGCCTATCCCACTGTCAACGGAGATGAGACGGTACTATCCGTCCCCACCATCTTCGGTCTCGGTTTCTATGCACTTGGAATGGTCTTGGAGTGGGGTTCCGAAATTCAAAGGTTACGATTCAAGAAAGATCCAAGGAACAAAGGTCGTGTGTATACCAAAGGCCTTTTCGGATTAGCCAGGCATATCAACTATGGCGGATACGTTCTCTGGAGGACAGGATTTGCTATGGCCGCTGCTGGATGGACTTGGGGGTTGGTCACTGGAGCGTTTTATACGTATAATTTCTTGACAGATGGGATACCGGAGCTAGATGGGTATTGTAAAAAGAGGGTGAGTACCATTTTACTTTTGGGCCGTTTAGCTATGCTTTTGTTTACAACTCTCACCGCCCTTTACAGTATACCGATGAATGGAGCCAGTATAAAAGAGATGTTCCGTATAAGCTGTTTCCTTTCATTCTCTAAATAAGACAAATAATGTTGTACAGTATCGTAAATTTATATGGGATGTTGCAAACCAACGTAAGATTCTTCATTCTGCAGATTAAATTCTACTACTCAGTAAGTGCTTACTTCCTTCGACGTTATGATCGACGCCGATAAATCATATCATAAACGGATATGGCACATATCTCTTATACTGCCCCCACTGTTCTGTTATCCCGAAAAACTTGAAGAACTCACCCTTTTCACACAATGATCATCCAACTCCGGTATCCTCTTGCCCACAAAATAATACGTCTGTAGACTTCCAGATACCAACCCCCAAATCCACCCGGCAGAAGCCATCACAAATACCGTCCTCCAGAGAACGTATCCGCCGTTGATATGCCGAGCGAATCCGTGTATACACGACCTTTATTCCGTGGTTCCTTTTCGAACTTAAACCTCTGGATCTCGAAGCCCCATTCTGATACCATACCAATGATGTATAGAATAATACCGACGATGGTGGGAGTGAATAATACCGTCCCGTTCCCGTTAACGCTAGTTTGGTAGCTAGTAGTCAACATCGAAGTTGCGGTATTAACGAACAAAATTGTGTTCATCGAGTTTGCAATGGCGTTGAGCACCCCAACAAGGAGGGAGGAACCAGCTGTCATTGGGCGTGAGATGAGGGTTACCCGGTAAGTGTGTTTCGCGACAATGACTCCAACAAGCCGGTGTTGGTAGTGCTTGAAGGGAGTAAGAGTGGGGGTCCAGCACTGGGTGTGATGGGTGTTCCACCTGGAGCATAGATCAGGGGCGCTGCAAGGGAGAGGGAACCTGAAAGGATGGTATATTGCAGAGGTAGGTCTAAAATTCGGAATAGGACGAAGAGGGCACGGGCGAATGAGGTGGGTTCGGTGAAGCCGCGGCGAATGAGTCTGTTTATCTCAGGTGTAGTTTCCGATGATATGCTGGAAGGCCTAGGCCTAAGAGGTTCAGGAGGGAAAGAATACGACGATGTTTAACCGTCAATGACTGGGAAATATGCATAGATGGTAGTGAGTTAAAGCCAACACGGTCTCATAACAGATTGAACTGCCACTATAACAGATTGAACTGCCACTTCCCGTCCAAGTCTCCTATTGAAAGACATCAGTGTACGAATTACTTCGGCAACAAAGCCATTGATTGTAATTGAGGGGACTTGGAGGGCCGATGTGTCTGCAATGATTACTTACATGCCGGTCAGAGTCCAATGTTGGTCACTGAATATTCTGTGCACAAATCATGTTCACCATTGTTCATTATGAAGATGTAATTCTCTCTCTACCATGCCCCAGCGAATCACCCAGGTCCCGAAACGCCTTGAAAAATTTAGCAGTGAATTATGTGATAAGATAAGATTCGCTCAACCGAGCTCACTGGGGAATGTAGAGAGCACTAACGAGTGCTCTTAACTAGAGGATGAGGTTTTGCCTGGGGCGCAGCCCCGCTCACCCACCCGTAGATGGTGAGTGGCCTGGACATGCCCAAGCAGAGCCCGAGGCTCCCACACAGGCAACTCAACAACAGTGGTGGTTGACCAAACCCCCAAGCAGAGTTGAGGGCATAAATAACTATATAGAAAGGGTAATGTAATATACAAGTCAAATTTGTTAATCACTAGTCGATTCCATATCCTCGCCGCGGATGCAGCTGTCAATCAGTGTCTCCGAAATCTTATTCGTCTTCCGGTAATCTTCCATTGCTTTCCGTACGCGATCCCAACGCTTGTCATAAGCATCAGCCACCTGCGAAATGATAATGTCCTCGAGACGACGCCAGTAAATGAGAAATGCGAGAGAAGTCCAACCTCCAATTGCTGCAACAACATGAGGCGCAACTCCAGCAAGAAGAAGTTCGACAGCCCCGCCGATACGGAAACTATGCCCAAGGACATGTTGCATGGAAGCATTAGACCATATATTAGATACAAATTTGAGAAATTTAGCCTTTGTCATGTGTTGAGAGCATCCAGCGTCATCGATATAACTGAACAATGAGGAGCCTTGCGGGACAGTAGCATTAGCATTCCAATGCTGTTGGAAAGCACTGCATGGACATAGTGTAGAGGATTGGCTGGAGGCAACGACATCCGCGCCAAGCTCCTTTGTTGATTTAGTCCAAGGGATGTGGAATTTGATACGAGTGCGGGAGGATTTAAGGAGAAAATCAGATATAGTGCCTGAGCGGATGACGTGGAACTTGGGATCAAAGGCGGATTTCGAGGGTATTGTTAACTCACCGAGGCGGCGACAGCCCCAGAAACAAAGTAGAGCAATAGCCCAAATTGCACAGTGGAATGGGGTACTGAAATTTAGGGCAGAATGGAGAACGAGCAGATGTTGGAGAGTAATAGGATTGCGAAGTGGACGTTTATGAAGACTTCCTTTGATGTTAGCTGCACGGCGGGCAAGTGTGACGAATTCGGAGTTTGAAGGCCATGGAGCTCTGTTGAGAATATGCCAAGCCCGTATACCTGAAAGCCATGATCGAATTGTACTACCCGAAACGCTTCCCGCGTGGTTGCCAACAAACCCTGCAATAAGCACTTCTGAGGCTGGCATACGCATAGGCTCGGGTATTGACTCTCTATCGCAGAATTGATGCCAGCGGAGGAGTCCTGCAGCGTAGTTTGATTTTGTCTGACTAGTAAGACCTGAGGCCGTGATCTGTTTGGCTTGCTGAAGTATATGTAACGGGATTGACTCTAGGTCCTGGTGTTTCTTCTCAATGGACCATGGCGATGTCCATGCTAAAATTCGATCTGCTGAATTGACGTTGGGCCGCAGAGCATTGTTGACAATTCTCGAGTCCTTTCTGGGTTTCCTAGGAGCCGGAGCAAAATCGGTGCCTGCCCAAGGTGTAGGCTGAGCTGAGATAGTAATCAGAGAACAGGTAGGGGTTGTAGTTGGTTTTTCCAAATGGCAGTGAAGACTAGGCTGTGCGATTTGAAGGAAATTGTTACGGAAATCGAGGGGGTTCTGATGTGATGGAGTAGGATCTGCAGTTAAGGTGGGAATTGTTTGAACTCTTGACGTGCGCGGAACGTCGGAGCTCGCGCCGGAACTGTCCAGCACCAAGAAGTGGAGGGGGCTTTGTTTTTTTTTTTTTTAATGACAGTTAAAATTGAGGTAGTTAATGGAGAAGTTGGGAGTACGTTACCTAAACATAATCCAGAATTTCTTGCAGCTCCCGTGGGAGCGAAAAAGTAAGGGGAAGTTTATCCGTAACAGATCCGAGTTCTCCGCGCGAGAATGGATCTGCTGGATTGAGGGCAGTGGGAATGTATTTGAGTTCAGGTTGAATAAATAGCGGGCCAATGACACCGCAGATGCGACGGATGGACATATTGATCCAGTAATTAGGGCTGCGTGCTTTGTCGAAGGCGCCGATAGTTCCCTGGTTGTCTGAGTGAATGAGAAGGTAGATATCATGGAAATTCTTCGATTCTAGAAAGTATATCAATAGTTCCACGGCTACTGTTTCAAGCCAGCAAATGTCACGACCAGGAATCTTCCAATTGGGACGGAGGCGGAATGCTGCCCAGCTGCCATTGAAGACAATACCAATACCCCAGTCAGTTGAGGCATCGACAAATATACCAAAGTCCTTGAGTTGACCTCGCGGTCGAAGTTCTCGGTAATAGGAAGGATCCTGAAGTTGACGGTGCCACCAGCGAAGTTCTGTGAGAACACTTTTGGGGGGGAAACGGCCGTGGTTTTCTTCGAAAGAACTACGATACAAAGCCATGAAATTTGAGATTGGGGGAAGGTGAGAACGACCTTCATGGTAAATAAAAGCAATGTGGCAGAGTGTTCCATGTATTGACTCAACTTCTGACACAGGGACCCGAGTGTTTGAGAAATTAGACAGGAAAACCCGAATGCGTTCGAGATATTTGATGCGTTTGTCATCGGGAAGGCTAACGCGCTTGAGCTCGAGATTCCAAAGAAAACCTATAAATCGGGTGACAGTCACAAAATCTTCATCGCCTTTGTCGGGATGCCATGGGACACCAAGTGATTCGATAGCCTCCAACATTGAGGCTCTGTCATAATCGTAGGAGCCCTGGGAGTTTGGAATTCGGAAGGCTTTCAAATCGTCCTCATATTTCAGTAGTGCGTCAATTAGTTTGATCAGCAGGATATCAACAACAGCGTTGGAGATCATTCCTGAGTTACTACTTGCCGGGGCAGCGCCGAAGCAAAAAACAAGGTCCACAAAGAAGCGGCCTAAGTGATCCTGAACGACAAGGAAAGGTTTATGTTCCGGGAGTAGGGGACAAGTGCGATGAAATTTTTGAATATCAAGTGTACAGGCTTGAGTGCCTGGTGGAGCAGTAGCAACCGGATTGAAGTGTAGTATGAGTAAAGTGAAAGTGGGCAAGTAAGCAGTAATGATTGAAGTAATAGTGGTTAAGTGGGACCAAGTGGGTCAAAGTAGAGCTGAAAAAAAAAAGGTTATGTTTGGAAAGAAATTGGACTTACCATTTCTGCAACTTTGGATGCCGTATCAAAACGCGTTGGAAACAGGTTCTTCTGAGTGAAAGAATTGACTGAAGGGACTATGTTTCCCTCCGAGTCACGACCATCTTTCGAAAGGTTACGACACACCCTATGTTTAGGAGGAATACCTGGACCCTGAATTTGTGTAGCCACTATAAGAGGTGAGACATAAAAGTGACCACGCATAATGAGGTGCATGTCTGCTCGAGAGAATGGCCCGGCCATTCGGCCAGCGGTGATTTCGTCAGAAATGTATTGCTCAATAACCTCGGGGTGCTCATATACCGACTGATGATTAGGAATAATGATTGTTTCATGTAGTGGAGGCAAGTGGCCAAGTGGGAAACCTCGACGGAGGTTATGAAGGAGAAGTGGGTAGTGATGAGAGATATTACAAGCTAGTAGAGCTTTTTCGAATTCATCTGCATTGTAAGGGGTGACAATCCGCTCATATAGCTCGATGAACTCAGGACATGTGTTGGGAAGTGGTGAGCGAAAATGAATAGCATCGGAAAAGTCATAGTAAGAAAGTGTTGGCGGAATCGAAAGTTCGAGGAATGCCTCAATTAGGTCTGGAGCGACACGTGTACGAGAAGGCATGGTGCCCATCGCTTCCACAGAAAGTGCAGACGTGCGCATCCTGACAGCCCTTGTTAGCTTTGCAATTCCCTCGGATGTTCCACTGATAGCAGATACGTTTGTCTTCTCCCTGAGGGAGACCGAGGACGAAAGATTTACCCCCTTTGATCCACCTGGCCCAGAGGAGGGAGCCATGTTTACTCGAATGGTCTGTAGCGGAGTGCCCCTTCTTACCACATCCAAGGCAACAGAGGTCGAAGGAGTCACCCTTGTTGCCTTTCGGAAAGGGCTTAGAAGAGGAAGGAACCGTGGATGAGTTCGGTGCCTGTCTAGGTTTCGCCTCCAAAGACCGCTCGTAATCGGTGACGACGCGATTCCATGCCATGTTATAAGTGGTAAGGTCAAATTTGGTGTTATAGAGACGGCGTTCTTCCCGAAGACGATACTCACGGGGTTTCCAGAATCGGTAGTATTTCTCTGCATCACGTTGATTGTTGAAGAAAAGGAAGTGTTGTCGAGTCCAGTTTGCTCGAGTGCCACCATGACCATCCGGGTCGCGACTGAGTTCGAAAGCAAAGTAGTTCTTGGAGGCAAGTTGAAATTCGTATAAAGAGAGACCCTCGTCTTCATCTGCTTTCTCCGAATCTGGCACCCGTATATTGAGACGGTCCAGTAAGTCCTTCAGGACCACGACTTCGGTGCGCTCCTTATCTCCCGGAAGAAGCGTTTTCGAGGTCTTGAGAGACGAGGAGTTGGAATGGATGAAAATGAGGTTGTTATCAGTGAAAAGTGGAAGAGGAAGATAATTATGCAATCGTCCGATTCGGTAAAGACATTCTGGTAATTCAACGTTCTGAGGGATGGTCGGGTCTGGCGTGGTTTCGATGATGGGGGTCATAAGTCTCGGATTCTTGTCCGGCCCATTCTCCAGCGCGTCGCCTTCCTGCACCTCCCGAGTACGCTTTCCTCTAGACAGATTCTCCACCTCGTTGGCTTTCGTCATCCACGCGAGTATGTAACTAGGAATCCACTGTTTGACACGCTCAAAAATGGCCGGGGTTGTCCTAATGTCGTTCCATTCGTCCTCCGTAATAGTTATAAGCGAAGCCGAAGAAGAGCCCTTGGCAGGAGCCTTCTTTTCTATGAAGAGCATAGTTTTTTCCTGCCGCGCCTCGTTAGCTCGTTCAATGTCGTAGTTCTTCTGCAATCTTCTCTCCAGGCTAAGTTTTTTCAGGATCGGGATAATTTCGAGAATGTGAGTACGGCGTTGTCGATCTGCGGCCCTGATAGACGACGAGGTTCTGAGGAGAAGCGGGGGGTGTTGCGTCATGGCTTAATAGCGCGTATATGCACAGAAAAATCACAAAACGATCCTGAGTGAGTTTCGACGATGAGAGCGTAGTTCAAAAGCGGTAAGCGCCCGCTCTCATCGCCACATCTTATCTTATCCTCTGAGAAGACAGCTCTGCTGCCTTCTCTCGGATCATCGCATAGGAAAAGCAGTGAAAATAGTAACGCCTTTCTTGTCGTTCTCAATTGCACTTCTCTCGGATCATCGCATAGGAAAAGCAGTGAAAATAGTAACGCCTGATTTAGCGCTCTTCGGACTTACGCCTGCTCGTACTTAAGTATGCTTACCTATGCTAGATTATGCCTTATGATTATACAGTATATGGAATACTGACTCTTGTAGGGTATATAAGGATACTTGATTGTCGTATATACCCTAGGTTTCCCAGAAAACTCCCCAGACCAGTTACAAGTTCTCTCGACGACCTACCCTAAGTCCCCATCTCGTGGTGTTACCGTGATTCGTCACGCTACCGCTACAACATGTCATCCAATGCTCTCTTTAACCGTGGCTTGAACCATTCTACACCATTCTCGCGTGCCCTTTTTGTCCTCTGCCGGGCTCTAGACCTTCCAGTTGAATATGCCATCCTCCTAGGTGGTACATCCCACCGCACCATCTTATTAGCCATGGCCCTAATCTCATTCATTAAACACACCCACTGGGCCACTCGGATCTCACAAGAATCTATGTCTCCCAGAGCTGCACTATTCACAGGAATTTCCCATTCATTTGGGAATTTGCTTAATACAGTGTTGTTCGTCGCAACGTCCAGAGACGGAGACGGATTGCCTGTACATACGATCATTGGCATGGCCATATTCATTCTCGGCATCCTGGTCGAATGGGGCTCCGAAATCCAAAGACTGCGGTTCAAGAAAGATGTGAAGAACAGAGGACGTGTGTATACTAAAGGACTTTTTGGTCTCACCAGGCACATCAACTACACCGGATATCTCCTCTGGAGAACAGGTTTCGCTCTGGCTGCTGCCGGGTGGGTATGGACTTTGGTAACATGTGGTTTAGGGGCATATAAGTGTTTGACCAGTATCATTCCTGAGCTTGATGAGTATTGTGAAAAGAAGGTGTGTTAACTTGCCTTGTTCTCGACGCTGTTTGGTTGAATGTTTACTTTCAGTATACCAATCAATGGACCAAATACAAGGAAGATGTTCCGTATAAACTCTTTCCGTTTATCCTCTAAATAAAAAACCAAACACCAGTTTTGTATCTCCCACCGCAGTCGACCGCATGGCGCAAATTTCACCCATGATTCACGGCCGATTATCTACTCAGTCACTTACTTAACGCTACTGGTGTTAATCAGCGCTTGAACCTGAGCCTAACATAACTTGGATTTCGTGTTATTCGTCCATTTGCATCAAGATTCACTGATATTTCCTCAAAACTTGCAAATCCGAAACTATGTATGTATGTTCGTCTCGAAATCGCCTCTTAACTCACTCACGCATGTAAGTGCAATCTATAAGTATGCGATTCCGCCTGGGCAATGCACGGAGCAGCTCCAAATCCGCACTCGTGGCTTCCAATCTCGTCAACGTTTCTTGGTGTTCTACCCTTGATCAGATTAACCACATCTGACCTCATAGCCATTAGCCGCAACTGCCATTGCCAGGTCTCCACATAACCATTTCGTAACTACATACATCTTGGACGTATATACGCATGGTATGGAGCCCAGCGGTAGCAAGGGACAGCATAGAGGAATCGCAGGGAGGTCGCCCCCCCCGGATCAATTTTACGTTCTGGTCAACTGTCAAGGCGCTTGGCCAATGGTGACAAGCAAAGTACTACTTTGAATTAAATAATAAGTATACATGATGCTTACTACGTTCAGCATTGATCGTGGGCCCGAGCAGATCGTAGACTTACTATCCAACATCTTCTACTTTTGAGCAATCAACTATAGAGTAAGCAGTCCTTATCGTTATCGTTTGAAGCTCGATCTGACAATCGGGGGAGCATAGAGTCAGCTTCAAGAGGATTAAACGGTATCAGCGGTGGACAAAGCAGATTCGGAAGAGATGATCTGCAAACCTAGCAAAATCCTTTTTGCGCGCCTTCTACCTTGAGCCAGTGTTCTATAGTTTTGCTGTACCCGATAAAACGCAGCTCAGTCTTTGTGACATGTAATCCATTTTCCATGCTCTGTAGTAGGTGCTCTTGGGCTCGAATGTCATTATGTCGTAGCGACTTGCCGGCACTAAGCACATAGGCTTTTGTCTGTCGCAATTAACAGTGAAAAAAGATGGGGCAAGGAGATTATTATAAAAATTTCTTACCTCTTCAGGGAACGAATACTTATATTCACTAGGCGTGACCTCATGCCCAGTCCCACTTTCAAACTCCCCTAAATAGTACAGATGGCCAGCAATGCCATTTTGCAGAAGCAAATGCCCTCGCCAGTGTCTATCGAATTTTATCAAGTTTTTGCAAGGTGTCGCAGCATTTTTCGAAACTGTGACTAGTGTCTGATTTCGACTGTCAGTGTCAGAGAGCGTGAATAGAGCTTCTGGACACTTGAGGATGCAATAATTGACTTCTGCTTCGGTACCGATGGCCTGCGTAGGTAACCTCGATAGTCCTAGGACATACATGGGCAGATCAAGTCGAAACACACCTTTTGACACAAATCCTTGACCGCTTTTCCTGTGGAAGGAACCGGCAGCTTTGATAATATTGGCTCCAGCGATTTTATACTAATGTGCCACGAGCTAACGGAGTCGGCAGCTTCCAATGCCTTCCTCGACAAAAACGGAGATTAGTCAGTGATAGCCTATTATTGAACTTGCGACATACAGGAGAGGTAGAAACGGAAGGCAGGATTGTAGCTCCTGTAGTCTCAGGTAGGATAGGTAAAGATTTATCCTCCGAGGATTCGGTTTCAGCGGAAGCCATAACCTGCTTCAACGCACAAGGTGAGTTCAATAGCACAGAACAGGTGGTTGAAGACATAAACCTTGTCGTAAACATCTGACTCTTGTAATACATCACCCGGCAGTCGAGAAACAGCGGCCATATCTTCGACAAATCTTGATTCTACATCGAGGAATTTCCGAGAAGCTTCGCGACACTAGACGATGTCAAATATTGAGAAATTCAAGAATCGTAGGATGTCAAGTGCGGACCTACATCCTGACCATGAACGTCGCTGGAGAACTTTCCAGTAGCAAAGCTTTCATTAATACTATGTCCTCCGTAAATACTGGTGGTTGTGAGGTCGCTCTGAAATTTCTTCAATTTGTGTCAGCGCGACTTCACATTAATGGGTCAACATACAAGAGACGTATCAGAAACAAATTCATCGAGCGATTCTTCTACCGCTTCCTCATCTGCGTTCGTGTCCGGATCCAAGGACTCATATCTAGTCACTGCTTCTGGTACAGACACCGTTCCCGCGAGCAATGGACTTAAGGCAGTATCGAGGCTCGTACGAGTAGCTTGGAGCTCTATCAATGTTGAATCGTGCTCAGTTTGGAGAGTCTCTATAATCGACTTCATAGTTGTCAATCGAAGTTGCCATTGCGAAGAACTTTTGACGAGGTGTTCAACATGGGATTTAGTTGCTGACAGAGTATGAAGGGCCGTGTTCTGAATACCGAAAAGTGTTTACCTGTTCAAATTTGAATTTGACTATAGGATCAAGAAACACACCTTGAAGTCTTCAAGTTCTTTTCGCACCCTGAGCAGTTCTTCACCTTATTGGCGAACGATATTAGTTACAGCGTCAACGTCGAACGATATATTCATTTTGACCAATGCAGAAGAATAGAGAAGAATCGACTTTGGGAAGCTTAAAAGAAGCTTGTTTCTCCCACAGGCCACGACTCGGAAACAAAAGTGATGATTGATTTACCAAGACTTACTGTGGTTACATGCATGTACGTCCAGAGGAAAACGCTCTATAGTGATTGAGCTTATCCTGATGGGAGTACAGCTGAGTACAGTAAACACATGTCGAGATGTACTAGTAGATTCTCAAAGGAACCTCAAGACCTCAAACCAAAGGCTTCTTTTTCGTGAAAACAAAATCTATCATTTCGTAAAAGAAAGTTGCGACTGTGGAAGATAGGAAAACTAGGAACAGATCCAAAAGATTCCTCTTTGCCTCCCAGCGGGGAATTGTTCCGATTTTCTGCAGATCTACCACAGTGGTACATTGACCGCTCCACTATGATTGCGGATTTCCTCAAGCTTTGCTTTCCGTGGCGTCCCCTGCGCTCCCCCCTACCAAAATGTCTGTGAAAGTAGGCATTTTCCCTTTCTTTCCAAATTCTCCGTACGAGGGTCTCCTCTCTTCATTTGATCCACTGGAAGTGTGCCCTTCCGACGTCTTCAGCTCTCCTTGCTGCTCCGGCCCCTTTCCGCCACACTTTTCCAGCAATTTTTGCCACCTCTCTTCTCCCCCGGTCTCAAATTTGAATTCTAGTTGACTCTCTGTAGCCTTTGTCTGCAGATATTTCATCGCCTTGGCAATATAGTCCCACTTGGATGAACCTTGAACAACTATCTTCAAATCTTGGAACACCATGTTTCTGGTAGTGGGTCCAAATTTAACACTTGCAATGGGGTTCGTGTAAGATTTTTTCTCGTTCGAATGTTTGCCTTTGAATATCTCGGTGTTTTGATCTTGTTGGAC
The DNA here is from genome assembly GCA_028011325.1 of Lentinula lateritia. Lineage (NCBI taxonomy): Eukaryota > Fungi > Basidiomycota > Agaricomycetes > Agaricales > Omphalotaceae > Lentinula > Lentinula lateritia. The sequence goes on from JANVFT010000041.1 coordinate 21,142, forward strand.
GGGCTGGAAGCTATTCCTTCTTCCGAAATATATACTAGATTCTTCGCAACTATTGGGTGCAATCAAGATTTTAGCTTCAAGTACTACGACAATATTAGAACCAGGAGATATGTCATATCGCTAACGATGGCTTACTATTTTTTACTTGACGCTTTTCAACCCGTGCTGTCATATCTGTCATGCTCGTCAACGGAGCAGCAGTGACCGCAATAAGGGACGATAGCAGGAGGAACGTCAAGCGCAATAATGACAAGGCGAGCATAGCGGTGGCTTTATGAGGTTCTGGAATCGCAAAGGAAGCAGCCCTTTGGACGAGAAGTATCAGTTTCGCATGCACAAAGAAGGTATAAACACACATACAGGTGAAAGGGGGAGACGTGAAGGGAATCCAACCAGCAGATTCACCTCAGATAGAAAGTTGGCGTTGAGAAAGGTAGCTACGGGGAAAGCGTGTGGGTCAAATTCTTTCCTTCTTAGTAAAGCAACGAAGCGGCGGTGAGGCGGTATGAGCTCGTACATACGAAAATTTTATCGTGGATTTATATGGAGTGGATTTATATGGAGTTCGATCTAAGACAAGCAGTCCTAGTCAGCTTCCAGTCAGAGAGAGGAACAAGGACGAGGAGCGAAAGAACAAAGGAGGCACAAACCAGAGCCGTGTACTATAAGTGTGATGAGAGTAAGGTTGTTGGGGGTTTAACAGGTTGTATCATTATGAACCGCCGCAAAATATTTGGTGCACCTTCGGAAGTTTCAATCGCCCTTCGGAAACGTTCTCGCTTACATAAAGAGGTAAGGCGATGAGAGGTAGATTACTTAGGGCTGCTCAATTTCTGATACACCACACGGCAGCCGCTAATGCAGTGACACACCTGATGACACGCTATTACACGGCATCGAAATCTGGATAGTAGAGGAACGTAGGCAAGAAGTGCAATTGAGAACGACGAGAAAGACTATGCGATGGTTCTGCGATTCGGAAGTGCAGAAAGCACCTTTTTCGAACGTGAATAGTTTTTTGAAGTCCTCGGACTTGAATAATACACTAATACAGATATCAATTTCTCATGCACATAGAAAAAAGCATAGAAAAAAGCATAGATCCACACTTCAGACCCTCAGATTCACTTTGGATGGACGAGCATTGAAGTAGGTACTAAACTACGGGAGAGCGTGAGGGTCAAATTCATTCCAATTAGTGGAGGGACTCGGTGAGGATAAACGCTATTGTTATGAATCTGACGCTCACCTTGGGAGCTCTTTCGAAAAGGATATTCAGCGAGAGATAAAGCGTCAGTGGAATGGAAGAGGAGGAGGAACGACGGAATAAACACGTAAAATTTATCGACGTAAAAAAGGCAATGAGCTCTACGAGATCTAAACAGACCATCCAAGGGAAAATTCACAAGTGGAAGCTCTCGATCTCCTGTCACTCATGACATTGATAGGACACAGGTCGAGATGCACGTTGGACCCGTTGCCCGAAGATTTTCTCTTTGTATGCGTAAGAATTAACATATTTGTAGAAGAAAGTTAGTGATACAGTACCATGTAACAAAACATGTCATAGAGGAGAGATACATAGTATTAAAAAGCAACACATAATTAAAGGGCACTTGAGGTACAACAAGAAAAGCGCTGAAAATATTTGTTAATTGATAATGCGTTCAGCGTTCTCATCACGGTGATTCGTCCAAATCACTCGCATTCGCGTTCGCGCTAATTTCAGCCACGAAATCAGATACAACATCCTGCAATTCTCTCACCAACGCATCCCGATCCCACTCTGTACGATGCCGCCATACGCACCCAAGGCACGTTGCCCGTAACTGTTCCAGTTCTTCAATCGTCAAACCAAATGTGATTTCCCGCAAGCTTGCGTGTAGTTGCTCTAACAATAGGGTATCGACATGGAAATTAGGCAATGGCGTTGGCGTCCGCTCGATTATGGGCATCGGCGAAGCGGCTTTTTCCGGAGGAGCAGGGGATTTGAGGATGGATGTAGGGTGGGCGGGTATCTGAGGCAGAGGAGACGCGGATTTCCGATTTGGTACGTTACGCGTAGCATCGGAGACGGTCAAGAATGGATTACCATCGTCGCCTGGAACAGGAGCAGAAGGCTGGTGAGAATTTTGTGGAGCGGGAGATGGTCGTGCAGAAACCGTCCGTTCACGCTCTTCCCCAGGATGGACTGGGTTGAGAAGCATCGCAACCCCGCCGCCACGAGGTGTAGATGGAGGTTGAGGTTGATCAACAGACATTGAATTATCATTCTGCATTATGTAAGGTACTGGCGTTGGGTTGGAGGAACTTTGATAACCCGTAGGACCAGGGGGCGGCAGCAGCTGGGGATGGTATGAGGACGATGGTCGTTGGGGGTAGAATGGAGGTTCCTGTTGCTGCTGCAACGGGAACGGCACCTGTTGGTGGTATTGGGGTTGTGGTTGAAATGTGACATCCTGGAAGGACGACTGTGGATGGAATCGCTGTTGAGGAAAAGAAGACTGTTGATTCGAGAAGTCTTGCTGCGAAGAATAAGAAAACGATTGTTGCGAGTACGCCGTCTGTTGAGAGGGGAAAGATCCAGATTGCTCATTGATGAGTCCATGTTCAAAAGAGTTTTGGCGAGGATACGGATGCGTATTAGAGCCTGATGCGATGGAAGGGTTATAAAATGGGGGTTGAAGATGCGATGAAGACGAGGACTGTCCCATGAGCCCTATCGAAGGCTGAAACTCATTTATGTTCATGTTCATCGACCCGTATTGCTGCTGGAACCTATCAAATGTCGGAGGCTGGTACTGCGAATGATACTGCGGTGGGTGCGTATGATCAGGATTTACTGACCCCACTGAGGGCGCAAACCGTACTCCACCAGGCCGCGGTGGGGTAGTTATTGGGGTTATGATATCCAAAGGGTCTCGGTCGTTCGGATCCCCAAAGGTTCTGGACCTTTTCGCATCTCTAGCACCATCCTGGTCCATTTCCCCTCCTGGTCCTGCATCACCTACTGCACTATCACCACCCTCCCTTTGTCTCTTCAACTTCCGTTCGAGTGCAACAGGATCTGTAATGGCCAACTCTGGCCTCTGGCCGTTATTCCTTGCACTTCTGCGGGTACCGTTGAGGAAGGGAGGTGCTTGCGCTTCCACGCCCTCTTTCTCCTTCTCTTTCTCCTTCTCTTTTTCTTTCTCCTCTTTCCTCTTCATTTTATATTCCATCCTTCTCTTCCTCACCCTCCCTGCCATCCTTTCACACTCTTCTCTTAATATCAAGTCGAAATTGTCCTGCATACTCACCTCCGTGGCAGTAAGCATTGCCTGGGCTTTATAATGACGATCCGGATCCCGGTGAGAGTACATCGCTGCGTTGTGTACAATCTTGCGAACGTCGGCGAGAAATTCCTCGGGGGTCAGGTAGCGATCTTTGTAAAGAAGCTCGTGCATCTTTTCAAGATCCATGTCGTAGAGTGAGGGTTGTGGCGGGGGCGAAGGCAGATGCGGCGTAGTTTGGACGGCATCCAAGGATTGGGGGTGAGATTGGGTCTGAGAGGAATCGATATCGATACCGGCGGGGGGGACTTCGGCACCGTTCACTTGTCCGTTGAAGGAGGGATCTTGTTGTGGCTGTGTTTGGATCGTGTCTTGGACGACGTCCATGGCACCATCAGACATGATTGCGATAGTTGAGACCACAGTCTGAACTACTGGGTCAGACTGCGCTGAGGAGGGAGCAGCAGCCATTTGTTCATTTAAATCGAATTCGACCTTGTACTCTTCCTAGGAAAAAAGAACCATCTGAGCTACGCGACTGAGTCCAGTGACGACAAAGAACTGACCTGGGCCCTCTTCGTAAATCTCTTAAACTTCCTCTTCAACTCACTGATAATTGGTCCTAACCTATACCTCAAGATTGTGATTGTCTTTTGGTCATTTTCCTCCTGTACTGCTAACTCCTTCTCAGTCGGCTTCCTAGGTTCCAATGGGGGCGCAATTGGTAGCGCCTCCAATACTCTTTTCTTCCTCTTTGCTCCCATCCCATCCGCAAATTTATTCGGGGGTCTCTTGATATCGTCTATCAGGGGTTCAAAGAAGGTAGAGCGTTGATTTGGTGAGGGAGCCAAAATCTCCACCGAGTTATCTTTGATCGCGGTTGGTCCGAACCATGCGCGAACGTCCCTAGGTAAAGTAGAGAACTTCCCATCGACGATGGCAAGAAGGAGAATTGAGTCTGTTGGGGCTAGGGTGTCAAGCATTGCGCGCACAGTAGCTCGCGCGGTTTCAGATATTGCGGCACACCAACCGACTAGGGAAGGAATGTAGATGACTGAGGGTGAGTGGCGCTTAGCTTCGACGAAGAGTTGGACGAGGGCTGCCTCGGTTGTCTTTGAAAAGGTAATTTTAAAAAATAAGCTGGATTCGAATGTAAAGAGGAGAACAGAACAGCTCACTCGCGCTGAATCACCCAAAAGAGTACCAAGCTCCAGGCTCTGAACATGATATCCTTCAAGGTGGTGTAACAGTGCTGCCCCAACATAACTCTGTCCCATTCCAATCTGGCCATGTAAAATTAGTCGCGGTCGATGGATTCTTAAGACCTCCATAGCTAAAAGATAAACACGTCAATTCGGTTCTGTCACTAGTTTCGATAGAAAACATGATTGTGACTGATAGAAGGATGGAGCACTTACATTGTAACCTCATCTCCCTCTCCAGCTCCCCTCCATAGTCCTTTCCTTCTCCGTCATTACGATTCCCCTCGTCATTATCGTGATAATCCTCAAACTCGGCTTCCTCCAGCGCTGTGAGCTTCTTCTCCAGCGGAAGAACTCTTCCGAGGATGTCTTTCGCTTTTTGCAAGGAGTCATGAAGGAGCGGGACGAGCTGGGTAGGTAAAGGCGCTGCGGCAGAAGAAGAGGATCGGGCTGATGATGGCACGAGTTCTACAGAAAGTGAAGGTCGAAAATGTCAGTGACATCTTTAAACAAAGAACTAGAACGCACTTACTCTTGATAGCAACCATGAAGTCTCTTAATGCAACCGATATCGTTTCAGGTTGGAGTACAAGGCGATCTTCCGACTTGTATATCTGGGGATACTTGCGTTGAATGGCATTGAGTGCTGCTTCAGTACATAAAGCCTGCGCGCAGAATGAAAGTAGAATTAGAATCCCCTGTATGTACAAACGAACAACATAACCTACCCTTAAATCAGCTCCACCATACCCCTTGGTCAGCTCCGCTAGGCCGTTCACTCTTGCCTTCACTCTTGGATCCTCCTCTCCCGACCCCCAACCCTTCCAGCCCTTGGTCATGATACTGAGAATTCTCTCCCTCGCAATCAAATCTGGCAAAGGGAAAAAGAATTCTCTATCAAACCTTCCCGGTCTCCGCAACGCAGGATCAATCGCATCCGGTCTGTTCGTAGCTCCAATAACCACTACCTGCCCTCTTCCATCCATGCCATCCATCAACGCAAGAAGGGTAGAGACGATGGAAGCGTGTATTTGATCTTGTTTTGAAGATCGAACGGGTGCCAGGCCGTCTATTTCGTCAAAAAATATGATTGAGGGAGCGGAGGAACGGGCTTGGGAGAAAAGAAGACGAAGTTGGCGTTCGGCTTCGCCGACCCATTTGGAGAGCGCGTCAGCGCCTTTCCGCATGAAGAAAGCTGGAACAGTCATTGATATCGGTGTACTGTTAGTAACATGGAGATGACATACTAATCTGCTTCCCATTTGAACGACAACTCGCAGCTAACGCTCTTGCAAGGAGGGTTTTACCTGTCCCAGGGGGACCATGGAATAGCACACCTCGAGGGGGAGTGACATTGAATTGTTGAAAAACTTCGGGGTATAAAAGCGGCAAGACGGTCATTTCTTTCAGGGAGTTAATATCTAGAGAAGGAAGTATGAGGAAATAACCGAATGTAGCAAGGAACGAGATAACTCACGATCGTCTAGACCGCCAATTTCGTCGAACGTCACGTTGACGTTGACTCCGAGTGGATCTGCGTCGGCAAGTGCTAGATGAAATGAAAAATAAGTATGATACAGGTAGCAGAAAAAAAAGACATTTACTCGAGTCATCGACTTTGCCCAAATTTGAGGGAGTTCCAGCAGCCGCAAGATCACCGGAGAGTAATCCTCCACCGCCGGCAACGGCACCCTCAAACCCTCCAGCCATACCTATTCCACCAAATGGCTTTCTCGGTGTCCTCGTTGGGACATCCGAATCAGAATCGTCCGCAGGTAAGCCCATCCACTTGCCCAGCTCAGCACCGGACGCACTCCAACCCAGTCCGCCTTTTCTCCGAGCTCCATGATATCCTCCACCGACGCCTCGTCCGCCGCCGGCGCGATTATATAACCTATTGTTCGCGTTGTTGGATCTGTGCGCTGGCGGACGAGAAAGATCTTCTAGTGGGGGCGGGATGGCGTAGTTGATTCTCTGTCGCTGGCGAAGAGCATATGGTTTACCGTTTCCAGTCCCATCTGGGCCTGAGACGTCGTCTTCGGGCTCTGGTTCTGGTTCAGGTGGTGGTTCCAATTCCAAGTCCAAATCGTCTGTCCCAGGCGCATTATCGTCGTCAGATCCATCAGCATCAGCAGAGTGGGGTGAAGAAGAACCAGGATTATAATCGTCTTCTTTTTTGGTTGTGGCTCTAGTACGACGACGTCCGGTCCCACGACTGTGGTCTTCAGATTTTGTCGTCGATGTGCGACCGTTGGCCTGTCTAGACCTAGACCTACCGGATGGTCTATTCCGAGTCAACCGAGAACGAGTATGCGGTCTATTGTCGGCTTCGTCGTCATCATACTCTTCTTCGCCTTCATCTGGAACAACAAAGTCGGGCAGATTTCGACTACGCGTTGAGCGTCGAAGACCCTCACGGGTATCTTCAGCAGATGCCGAAGCTCTTTTGAAGCCCCTGGTTATTCTCCTGCCAGGTGGATCCACTTCTTCCTTGAAGTTTAACAGATCATCATCCTGCACCTCTAATTCACCTTCACCATCTTCGTCTCCGTCGCTTTCAACATAACTCTTCTTCTGAATCATTCGCCCTCTCTGTGTCTTCATTATTACTGGCACTTCTTCTTCTTCTTCTTCCTCTTCAGCTTCGGGCTCTTCGTCCATCATTGACTTTTCACTTTGCTGATATTCGGAGCCTGAAGGTTCTGACCCGCGATGATTACGCGACGAACGTCGAAGCGGCATAGGCGGTGAGCCAGCTGCAGGTTTGATAGCCATACTGCTGAGGATATTTGGGATTTTGATTTTGAGACGCGGCGCGTCGATATCGTTAGACTCCGGGTTGCGAGGTTGCCCAGAGGGGGAAGAACTCATGCAATCGTCACTGCCTTGCTAGACAGCAGCAGCCACAGAGGCAGAGCTCGTCGTAGAGAACGACGAGAGGGAATACACCGAGGTCGACCAGAGTGATTCGGTGTAATGGCCCTGCTTCTTTGATGTCGCTAAACAAGTTGACTTCTTTGTTGATGTTTCGGCCCAAACAACGGCAGCAGGCAGGGCAGGAGTATATAGATGACAATCAAAGTGCGGTCCTCTCGAGGAATACAGATTCAAAGAGTCAGCCCGAAACGTCGTGAACGTCGAATACGATGTCAAGCTTCTTTGTTTACTGTTTGTGCAAAAGGCCCGAAGTTTCGTTCCCACGGATCCTGATTGGCCACGGGCATCTTCTCCTCCTTCTCCCTCTACCCGTGGCAGTCAGTTTCTCCCTCGCCTCCACAAAAACTTTGACATCACTCGGAGTGTTTTCGCTTCTATTTCAAGTCGGACAATCTACCTGAACCAGTCTTCGAAATTCCATCTATCCGGATTTTCTGAATTTGCCTGGAAAAGAGATTGGGGTTCAAGTTTTCTGTTCTGTTGCACATGGAAGGAAGAAAACAAGAGGGTTGAAATCGAAAAAAGATGATTGACCTTTCCTCGATACCCTCTGTAGCGTACACCTCGGCATCTCGTCGGCATGCTGGCCACGAGGTCGGCTGTGTTCGGCACGATAATGATCGCAGCCGGGCTTTTTCAGTCGTAATTTGTGAGGGGATACCAGTTCGCTTTCTAGAAACTGTACAATCTTTATAAGTCCTGGAAAACTTCCATGTCAATAGCCATCCTGAGGTTCACCACTTGGCGATTTCTGCGCTGTTCCCACGCACTTCTCACTCGGAATCTTCGACGATCTTTGGTCCACTGTATGAAAGGCATACTCTCCCGAAAAGTCCCCAATGGACAGTATTGCTTATTTCCTTGTTCCTTAAATTTAGACGACGTATTCATAGACGTTGACATCGTAAAGTCAATGAGGACCAATGCGACGAGTTGCTGGAAGTGCAAAAGGATCTGGGGTAAGTGTATAATATACCAACCTGTCTAAACTCTACACCTTGGCTGTGATCAGTGTGGGTGTTGTTTCTTTGTCTTGCCATACTAGTCGAAGGCTCATGCAGGAATATTAATCAAGCGACTGCAGTGGAGACGATTTCTCCATCCACGATTATTGGTCGAACTACCTACAGTAATCGGAGCCACTGGGCATACGTACAAAATTCTAATGATAGGGATCAGTCTGAAATTCGCAAGTCGGGTCTTTTCTTACAAGTATTTCATCTTGTTCCAAGGCCTTCACGACAGTTCCGAAGGAATGGGATGACTCGGATGAGGCTATCACACAGATGAGGACCAAAGGAATTTTCGGAGAAACACCAAAATAAATCATTTTCGGGAAGGTTTGGTATGAACTTCGAAGGTTGTTGCATAGTAATTTTTTGCCAGATCTGAAAACGGGACAGCGAGATCCCGAGAAATATCAGAAGTACCCGGTGCGAAGACTCAGTGAGTAGGTGCCCGAAGAAGTCTGGTCGAGACGCAAGAATTTTGTCATAGCTTGATGGGAAACTATACAACGGATTTTGTGGTGGATGAACCGCATGTAGAGCTACCAGGATTCAAGAATGTAATACTAGTGACAGGGCGGACCATTGGTTGTCAAAGAGCGTTTCATGACGATCCTCTACCCAAGGTTCTGGAGGGACTGGAAAATGAAGCCCATGCACCATATTGGTACCCAGGGGCCATGAAATCAGGAGTGCCCTAAAAACCAATCAACAACTTCTTTACCGAGTAAGCATAAGAAATGTAATTACAATATTGGGTGGATAAACTGAGGAGGAACAACAGATTCGTGAGTATTCGAGATCTACGATGATTCCGCGGTCTTGATAACACAAGCAGTCACCTGCACTGATATCCCTATGAACGTAACCAGCTTAACACAGATAATTGAAACCTTCGTAACCATGAGCAGGTAGATAGTGAGAACGACTACACTTTCACGAAATCAACCATGCAAGTCCCACCTCTTGTAACTCAAACATCGATTCGCAGCCTTGCTCAAACGCAATACGAGCATGTTTCTTTTTACGAGAATCAAGTTCGAGCTTCGAACGATTGTAAGGTTGTGGAATCTCATCAACCCAGGTTGGGGTCCTAGGGACGTGTTCGGCGTATTCGTAATATTGAGATGTTGCGTTCTCCTAAACGATTCCGAATAATGCATAGTCCGCAGGAGGAACGGGAGTTATATCGGGTTCAAGTTGACCATGACTTGAACGACTTATTTGGACTATTGAAAAAAATTGTACCTTCTCTGCCAAAGAGCGGTCTTTGAAGACTTTTCTGACCCTCCAAACACGCATAGCCCCAGATAGAATATCGTGTGCAGCCATTTCGGAGACAGGATACCCGATAGTCTCGAGGATTACCCCCCATAGTGTACTGGTAGAAAATTGTGTCACATTTGGAAGTCCTACAGACGTTACACTTGACTGAGTTGTCGAGGCCGTGCTGTTCATGGGTACCGTAGACTGTTGTCAAAAGCAATCGGATTCAAGCTGCAGGATTCTGAAAGCAAATCCTCGTTCTATAGTCTAGCGAGAGGCTAAAGCGACTTTGAAAAAGTTGAAAAAGGCGACACAGTGTTTCAAGCTCGGTCAAAATGCCATAATCGAAGATGATGTTTGAACCATCCACGAATCGACGACGAATAGGTTCGCTCAAGAGTTGGGTCGCACCATTCAAGATGTTGATCTGATTCTGGTCGACAGCCTCAGGCTAAAGGAAAACCGCTCACCTCTCGCCCTGCAGCTTGATCATCCACTTTCTTGAATTGACCCATGTCCAAAAGACTTCCATGATGGCCAGACACGAGAGTTGGCGAATAAGATAGTTTTATTCGATATACGTAGAATTGCATGAGAATCGCCATTTAGGTATGGTCAGATCTTCAATGACTTCTGACTCTATAAGTGCGGATGTTATGGCTTGCAGTTTGTATTGATGGAAGCTAAGGGAAGCTACGGAGCCAAGAGCGTCACCTCGAAATGCTCCCTTTGGCAGTTCCCACTGAGTTTAGTTCCCACGCATCTAAGGATGGTTTGGTCCAAGCTCTCTTTATAGATATCATAACCTATACAATGGTTAGTGACGGCTTTCGATGTAACTTCTGGATCCAGCACCCACAACAGCCTTCAACGGCGTGGCATGTGAGAGAAAACTTATTAGCTTCTGTCTTCTCACTTCATGCTCGTCAACCTCCCACCTTCACATGTCATCCATCGAAAGCACGGATGTCGACCTTGTAACGACACTCGTCCGTCGACAAGGTGAAGAGTTGCTAAAAGTGCGAAAGGATCTGGAGGAATCCAAGGTAAGCGTAATAGCCTATTCAATCAATGCCAGTTTTTATTTAATGTATTTCGGTCAACCAGAAACTCTACACTACGGCTGTCGATGTTGTCTCCACATCCAAATTCCGTGTAGAAAATGCTATAAGAACATCGTCGCAATGGCAGTCGAAATTTGCGACGATGATATCCGATTTATCTTTTCTTCAATCCGAGCACGAAGCGTCATTGGCCGAATTGAAAGCCACCTGCACGGAATTGCGTGCCACGTTGGGATTGTTCAATTCAAGAGATGTCCCGACGATTGTTTCTGCACCCGAGTCTCCCATCTCGAATGCAAATCCGGTTGTACTAGCAACTCCAGAAGATCCAGTAGATGGTTATACCAGCGAGTCGTCTATTGTAAGTTGGTCTTTCAAGATGTGAATCACGATTGCTGATTATGAACACACGCTAGAGTGATATCTCCGTCGATGAAAAAGAACTTGAACACGATGAAAGTCATGAAACGCATATATCCGTAAATGTAAGCTCCTATGATCGTTCTGTGATTTACCGTGTATCCATGTTGCATTTTCTCTAACCCGCGTGCTTCTATTGCAAAGTCAGTCGAAGTCGTGGCTGGAGATTTCGTGAACGTCGCTGCTGTGGAGACAGAACTTGAGTCGGTATCATCGCAGGATAGCGTACTCGATGATGTCCCCGGGGTCGATGACTCCTATGTAGAGGGGGATGATCACTCAAACGATGCGAAGGTGAGTTCATGATTCGACTCTCCTGTACTGCCATTATGAACTAACGAATTGTATCTTTACCCAAGGTCGGTTCTTCCGTTCCCAGAAGTGTTCCTCAATCCCTCTTATCGGCGTCGACTGCGACTCCCGTTTTGGAGACCGCAATTGCAACCTTGGACACCGTTCTCCCGGCCCCTTTGGCCCCGGTCAAGACTGCGACTGCCGTACCAGATGGCACCTCCGAGTCTGACAAGCCCAAGTCCAACGAGCCCTCGATCGCAGCTTCCTTTCCCAAGCCCGCCTCTTTGGCTCTAGGGCCGAATGCGCCTGCAGTGCCAGAGAGCTCCAATGCAACCTTTAACCGGCTCAACGGCGCTTCGTTCTCCTCGTCTGTTTTCGGGCGTTCCTCTTCGCCGGCTTCGGTCCCGACTGTTACCCCCATACCGCAGAGTTCGAACGCCATTTCTGCTCAGTCGAATGGAACATCTTCCGTTCCTGTTCCTTCGACCTCTACTGCGCCTGCCACGCCCAAGGGATCAAACTCAAACCCTCCCGTCCCTGCTATGCCTAAGGCTTCTTCCTCTGCTTCAGTCCCGACTGCGTCTCCAGTACCTAAGAGTTCAATCCCTTTAAGCGCCAAAGCCTCCGCCTCGGTCCCGGCCACGACTGCTACTCCCGTACCGAAGAGCACAAATCCGATTACTGCTAAGCCCAATGGACCCCCGCCTGTGATTGCTACTTCTTCCGTGCGTCTTCCCTTTCACGTCTCTGAACTGTATCTCATCTGTGCTTCAGAGTGTTCAGGGCTTCAGCCTTGCTAACACGCATCTCAGTATGGACTCTGCGAAACCGATATGCACGAAACTGCCAGCTGTCCATACCCGGAAGGTTGTAAAAGATATGTGTTTGAAAGTAAGTGAGCAATACCAGTCATTATTGTATGTTTTGCCTACGTCTATACAGGCGATTGGAAGTCCCGGAAAAACAACATATCATATCTTTAATATCCCTGAAGTCCTATTGGCATATCCTTCTGGCAGAAACCTAGCGCTTATAACGGTCTCAAAAAGAGCAAACGAGGTTTCTTCCAATCTCACCAAATTCAGCAGACAATGGAAAGGGCATGTGCTTTCACAAAACAGTGCGACAAAGCACCTCTTTTTTCTCGGTGAATTTCAAGGTGGAGCGAGCTATAAACTATCTGTCAATGAATACAACTTGCTTCCGGCGAAAGTGAGTACTTGAACTATGTTCATTTCAATGGTGTTTGAATCTTGCTTCGTATAGACAAAAAAGTGTGTATTCAACGCGGCGAAGTCACTTCGGTATCAGGACATCCAGGACCAAAACCAGATGCTATTAAGCATGGGTAAGGATAACGGGATCTATGTTGCGAAGACCGAATTGCGTTTTACTAGCGATAGCAGTGCCATTGAGGCTGCTATGAGGCAGGAAGCTACGACAAGAGGGTTCGTGTGATTTGGTGCGAAATCATCTGCACTTTTAGTGGGTTCAGACTTGTAATTACCTATGTACCATGTCAGTCCGCCAATTGTATCTATGTCTATGTCCAGTGTATTTAACGAAAATACCTGCCTTGGAGGACTGTCATAGATCAGACTGGGAAAACAGTTGGTAGTAAAGATAAAAACGTGATCGGCTCGCGAACATGGTCCGTGCGCATCTCCCAAAAACCTATAAAACCCTTCCCTCCTCGTCTTAAATTCTTTACCACTCTGGCCTTTTGGCTTAGATCAAGTGTAGTATCTGTTCTTAATAGTTTAACCACTATTACGAGGGCACCGCCCTCCGTATTTGGTTATCTAATTTTTGCCGCCCTTGCTCTTTCGTGCTCTGCTTGCAACACGGGGGACGTGATGACCTTGCTACTGCAGTATGGGCTTGTGTCGTCGGGGGATCTTGTTTTCTTTCTCTTCTTTGCTTGTACCTTTGTGATACTGTCAGTTGACGGTTAGCGGGTTGAAGCAACGATCAGATGAAAAAACTTTCTTTTTATAATTTTTGGAATTCGGGATTTGCTTCCTATGACCTTTATATGTTGGTAGTTGGTACGAAGGGAGGTAGCAGGATAGGAAGGGACCCAGGGAACGTAATTAATATCTAGTGGATTTCGATACGCATGTGGGTTACACACCCATCCCATCCTCTTCATTGTACGGATGATCAATCGAAGTTCTTTCCTCTACTGGGTTGGATTGCTGGTGCTTTGGGCAGGATGTTGCACAGTTTACACTATCTACTATACAGCATACATTTCTATGTAAGCGGAATGGGGAAGATAGCGAGTGAGAGCAAGTGAAAGCATCAAATAGCATGAGTAGATGAGTGACATTACGAAGTAGCGAAAAAAATTGGGTGTATGTATATCAGTGGTAAACAATGTTGTGCATGCAAGAAGTATTCAGTCGATCTTAGAAACTCCTTAGCGCTACGGAAAAATGAGAACTTGGTGAAGGCTGGGAAGGGCAGTCTTACCTTCCTCTGGGCTCTAAGCTCAGATATCTTCTTGTCCACCTCCTTTCTTGACATCCGCACAATATTAATGTACGTATACGACTCTCGATGTTTGTCCCGTGCATGTTGTAGCATATCATGTTCATAAGCCTTGTTTTTCGGGAACGAGACCACGTCACACAGTGGAAGGTTTTGGCGTTGGAGTTTCCGAGCGTTGGTGCTAAATTGACGGAAAAACATCATTCGGAAGTCAGTGAAACATGCATCAAACAAGGACTCACTCGCAACAAGCACAGATCACACTTGAAGATGAATATATGTCTTTCCGGTACAGTAATCTGAGATGCCACTTTTGAGGCCAAAGATCGGGTTCAGCGCATACCTCAGATAAAGGAGCTGTATTTTGGGCAATCAATGTAGATTAGTAGGTTCACTATCAAAGAATGAGCTTGCCTGCAGGAACATTCGATGACTCAAGATTAATTGTTCTAACAGCATTTTGATTTTGGCCATTCATGCTACTAGCTACAGACAGTTGGGTGGAACATTGAGGAGATGGAGTCGATTTCAAACCCCTCCCCGAGTCTGTTTATAGGCTCAGCATTGGCATCTTTATCTTTCTTGCTCAAAAATTTGACGTACTGCGATTTTTCCTGTTCAAAGAACTGTTTTCTCTCGAACGTCTCCGAGAAGCCTGAACGTTGGCTTGATATTCTTCGAAAGAAATATCTACAATATCAGGCGAATCTCCTCTTGAATCACTTTGAATCCTTTTTTTACCTGCAGGGAAGTCCATAACGCCAGAATCATACTCTCCGAAATCGTCCAGAGTTGTGAGATCGATCACGGATGAAAGCCTTTCATTACGCTGACGGATTTTTCCCGGGTCCGAAGTGGGTGTATCTCGACGTCCATTCGAAATTGCATCCGGTGATGGAACATTTGTCGATTCAGACACCGTCCCTTGTAAAACTTTGGTATCATCGTCGTCGCTCTCGATCATGATGGGGGTAAATTTCCGGTTTGATGCCTGGAGGTCCTGGCGCCTTTCCTCAACAGTGTCTTTGTGACATTCCAGCTTGTCGGTTTCCTTCGTGATTTCTGTCGAACAGGACGAATACTCAGTTTGAGTTGAAGGATTGGAACGGAAGCCTTTTGAATCATTCTTCGCCTTTTCTTTATCCAACTTCGAATTAAGATCGCCCTCATCCGAAAAGAGCTCATCAACCTCATCCTCCGAAAGTTCGGTCTCAACAGAGTCATCTGTAAATTCACGCTCAGAGAACGCGTGAATCTTCGGGAGAGGTAAACTCGAATATTGGTTGACTGGTGATAGATGTATTGGTCCTGAGGACATTGGCAATATGTGAGAACCGGAAGCAGGGCCAGTCGGTGGTTCGGAAAACGGTTGAGAGCAAACCTGGCGTACTTCCGACCCCGATCTGGCTACAAAAGAAAGTGCGGATATTGGAGCAGGCTCTACCACACCAATTTTGGAATGATTAGCGTCCACATGGGACTCAGCTGTTTTGATACCTGGACGTATTGGAAGTCCACCGCTATTCACCAGCGGAGTGCATTGAACGCTTTTGGCCAGACAAGAGTCAAACGAGTCATGGTCACCCTTCCGTGTACTCCTTGTAGGCGACACCGAACTCCTCAGAGTGGCAGGAGGGGGTGAAACGACCGAGACTCTGCTACGTTTACTGTTTGAAGCATAGACGGAGGAGCAGTCATTACTTGCCGCGTAGTTATTGACTGAAGAATGCTTTCGCTTTGGCGCCGGAGATTCTGAAGCTGTTGGTGAATCGATTTCTGCTTCTACTTTAGATGAATCGATGACTGATTTCAGCACTTTCTTATAATCTGTCGGAAAGGAAAAAAGTTCACTGATATTATTAACAATTCATGATATATCATCATCGATTTTACCTCTCAAGAAGAATTTGTTCTTCAGTAATTGTATAATGGCATCGGAAGAAAATTCTAATCGAGAATCCACAATCCACAAGTACCTATTCTGGTAGACTGGATGCGGGATTCGATTTTTAAACGATCCATCCCAAGGTAGAGACCATCCTTGAGGATCGTCAAGATGAACATGCAGGTTTCCTGCCTTTTCGTTGATGTAAATATCCCCTGGTGCTCCTAGAGAGCGAGGTGGTTTTTGACGTCCATGAAACTGGGTGAATTCACGGTAATCTAGCCGACGAGCGCGGTCATCATACGGAAAGAACTTCCTTTGGACAGGTCTGAAGTCCATTTCAAGGTTCAAAGATGCCAAAATTCTGAGTCGAGTTGAAGTTCATTCAAGTTGGCAATGGAAGTTCTGAGTGATGACGGGCGCTAATGCATTTTCTGTCCTGACAAATATCTTCAAACGCCAACTTTGTGTGACCTTTTTGCAACTTCCTCCTCTTATTGGAATGGGTTTTTCGTAGCTAGACTGCTACCTCCCTGCTTTACTAACAACGACCATCCATCGAAGTCGAACATGCTGGCCCGATTCAGCCAGATTCGTATGTCTGTGTGTGTCCCCATTTACTATATCGCACTACGCGACTTTCTCCTTTACTCTTTATCACTTGTTCCCTCTTACATAGGGTCTAAATCCACGTTGAGGTTGTCTGTCTGTGTGTATTCTGTTAGACGCTATCTCCGCCCGGCGTACGAGTCCATATGGGCAGTGCAAGACCCACCTCGAACACTCCACTTTGTCTCCGTCCACAGGATTACATACACACTGTATAGTTTGTAGCCACCTGCGGATGACAGACATGGGCTCCCTCAGTTGGTTTAGAAAACCAACTGAGGTGAGCCGAATGACTACTTACCTGTGTACCATATAGTCACAGTACATGTAGTGTTTATCATTCAACATATTCATACCGTACCACCGCCGCTACAAGTTCAGTACTCTTAGAGGTCGAGTATCTATACGAAGATCGAAAGAAACCTCAGCGTTGAACCGGTGAGGTAGAAAACAGCTATTATTATACCTATACGAAGATCGAAAGAAACTATCTAGTTTGTGAGTATTGTATCGTAGGTATAATAAGACAAAAGAAACTTACCCTCAGCGTTGAACCGGTGAGGTAGAAAACAGCTGAGGGAAAGGAGCGTGTGAAGAGTGGATAAGTTATTTGAGTGACCTTGTATGTATAGCTAGATATTCCTGTTTGAATATGATAGTCAGAATCAGTATCTATGAAGGTTTTGCCTGGGGGCGAAGCCCCGCGCTGGGCGGGCAACACACCGCTCAGCGGGTTCTTAGGCCCGGAGCGTCTGAGCTGTGACAACTCACCAGCCAGACACTGAAATAATAGAAAGGGTGGGAGGGTGGGATTACGACGAAAGATGCGGTGGTGGGATGTAGTGCGATGAGTGTCGAGAGTGAGAAACGGACAGGCGCCTAATATCACTCATCGGCACTCCTTATCTTATCCTATGATAAGCCAACCTCCGGTTGACTTATCTCGGAATAAGTTATTTGAGTGACCTTGTATGTATAGCTAGATATTCCTGTTTGAATATGATAGTCAGAATCAGTATCTATGAAGGTTTTGCCTGGGGGCGAAGCCCCGCGCTCCCACCCATGAATGAGGAGAGTGCGAATCCCCCAAACAGAGCCGAGGCTCCTTCCCAGCACACTCCGAATAGAAGTTGGAGTTTGAACCCCGACTAGAGCTGAGGCCTTGGATTTTTCAAACATCAAGAATATATTGTATTTATGTACGAACTGAAAGGAAAGAAAGTTCAAGAATCGTCTGAAATATTAGCAATATCTAAACCGGCCATACAAGCGTTAATAAGTTCGTTGCTGACTTTATGTTGCTTTCTGTACTGTTCGATATTGTCCGAAATTGTATCTATATGAGTCCGTGAATAAGCCTTTGCCAAATGTGTTGGTATAATATGTTCCATGCGTCTCCAGTACAAAAGGAAGGCCAGGGAGGTCCATCCACCAATCATAGCAACCACTTCCGGGGAGATACCTGCAAGTAAGAGTTCGACCGCCCCTCCGATTCGGAAACTATGACCTAGGATGTGGCGCATCGCCGCTCGTTCCCAAACTCCATAACAAAATGTGAGAAAAGAATGCTTGACCATATGCTGAGGAATGCCATTGTCGTCCATGTAAGCAAATAGCGAGAAATCTTCGGGAACCTTCGTGTTCATCTGCAAATGTTTTACCAAAGCATCATATGGGCAGAGAACATCACCGCGGCGTGTTATTATCACATTAGTACCATCTTCCCGGGTCAACTTAGACCATGGTAGCCGTATATGGGCCGAAGGGATGCTTCCGTGGGTATTAAAATTGATATTCTTTTTGTTCCTTGAGACGTGAAATTTATTATCAAAAGCGTTGCGGGAGGGGATGGTCAATTCTCCGAGTCTGCGACAACCCCAGAATGTAACAAGGGCAAGTGCCCATATAGCGGAATGAAAGGAATTTGAAGAATTGAGTGCGCGAAAGAGGGCTAATAAATGAGCGAGAGTTATAGGGTGTCGGGTAGGTCGTTTGTAAGCTGTTCCCTCCTTCTTAGCTGCCTTGCGTGCCATCCTTATTTCTGGTGAATCACTAGGCCACTGTGCTCCGGAATACTCGAACCATGCACGCAATCCTGAAAGCCAGTTTTTGATGCAGCTACCTGAGACTTTGCCCATATTATGGCCAACGAAACCTGCGATAAGCATTGGATGTGCCGGCATACGATCCTCTTCTGGTATGTCCATGGAGTCACAATACTGGTTAAAACGTAATGGACCGGCTGCGTAAGAAGATAAGGTATTTGGTGCAAGGGATTTCTGCATAGCGTTCTGTGCGTCATCGATAACCGGTTGTGGAAGGGATTTGGATAAATGTTGCTGACGTGCAATAGCCCAGGGAGACGTCCAGGTGTGTATTCGTTTGGTGGCCAGTGAGTGTTTTCATAGGTCGGAAGGTCTGTAATCTCAGCCAGGAAGGGGTTCACGTAAGATCGGGTCGTGTTTGTTCTTCGGAACTATTAAGGGTGTAGAAGGAATGTAAGGAATAAGTGGTGAAAGGAATGTCGGGATTAAGGGTGGTTGTCGATTCGAGACTAGTATGTGATATCTGAGCAGCGGGCACTCGCGGAAGTACCTTACTCGCACTAGAATCAGCTAGTGCAAATTCAGGTGGCAACCTAATGAGTTCGTGACAATTCATACATTAGAATCAGTGCTAATAATGTGAGGATATATGAGCTTTCAATACCTAAACATAAATGAGAATATCATCGAGCTCCTGCGGGAGCATAAAAGCGAGTGGGAGTTTCTTATCCGCCGGTCCCAATATTCCGCGAGATAAAGGGTCGGCTGGATTCTCCGCTGATTGGACGTATTTGAATTTCGGTTGTATAAAAAAGGGCCAATAACACCGCAAATACGGCGTACCGAAGTATTGATCCAGAAATTTGGACTGCGTGCTTTGTTAAGTGCGCCAATTGCGCCCTTGTTGTCAGAATGGATAAGGATATAGGCGTCTTGGTAATGCATGGCTTCGAGATAGTATATGATAATTTCTATTGCAATAGTTTCTAACCAGCAGATATCTCTTCCTGGGAGCTTCCAAGCTAGAGTAAGCCGGAAGGCAGCCCAAGTATCTCCAACCATGACTCCGATACCCCAGTCAGTGGACGCGTCGACGTATATGCTTAGATCTAGCAGATTACTCAACATTCGCAGTTCGCGATAATACGAGGGGTCTTTGAGACGCTCTTGCCACCACTTGATTTCTGTAAGGAGTGCGGGTGTTGGGAAACGTCCAGCGGAAGCTTCGCGTTCACCACGGTATGTAGCCATAAAGTTTGATATGGGAGGGAGATGTGATCGACCGTCAGGATGTAAAAAAGCAAGATGACATAGAGTGCCATGTAGAGATTCGAGTTCGGGTAATGGAGTTTTTCGACCAGTGAACTTTTCAATGAAGACTGCGAGACGGTGTAGGTATTTGATTCGCTTGTGCTCTGGTAAGCTAACCCGTCGGTTGTCGATATCCCAGCAAAATCCAATAAAAGTAATAATAGGAACAAATGATTTGTCGCCTTTGAGAGGGTGCCATGGAACACCGAGAGGTCTGATTATATCGAGCATTTGTTCGCGGTCGTAAGGGTAGATACCTTGAATGGAAGGAACGGAAAAAACTGCAAAATCTTCTTCAATCTTCGCCACTGGATGTACACCGTGGGCTTTCCAGATGTCCTGTATGGCTGCCGAAACCTGTCCTGAATTACTGCTTGCTGATGATAGCCCGAAACAGTGGACATTCTCGAACCAGAAGTTACCATGGTTATCGCGTACGACCAGGTATGGTTTGTGGTGTGGGTATACCGGAATCGTCCTATGGAATTTTTCGATGTCGAGTGTGAGGGCCTTGGAACCGCGCGGTGCCGAAGCAATCTGTGGTTGTATGTATAAGTTGTATATTCTATAAATGGCATAACACCGAATATAATAACGTGGCATAATGCGCAGAATAAAGTGTAGGTCGCCCATGATTGCTGGGATAATATATGTACAGGCATAACGCCCGTAATGACAGGGCATAAGCCCATGTCATGAATAAACCATAATAATATAAGTTGGTCTCTCGAATTGAGGCCGAGTGGACCGTGAAGTGATTAATGCAAATTAGAACAGAAAAAGACTCACCGTATCCGCTATTTCTGGTGCTGAACTAAATGTTGTCGGAAATAAAGTCTTTTCGACGTAAGAATTTACTGATGGAATTATATTCCTTGAAGAATTGCGACCATCTTTGGAGAGATTACGGCAAACACGGAATTTTGGGGGAATACCGGGTCCTTGCTCTGACTTTGACACGATAAAAGGGGAAACCCGGAAATGTCCTCTGCAAATAAGGTAAATCTCGTTGTGTGTAAAAGGTCCGTCCATACGACCTGCGGCGACTTCTTCAGCAATGTACTGGTCGACTACTTGGGGATATTCCGAAACGCTTGGGTGATTGGGTGTAATAATCGTTTCTGTGAGAGGTGGCATAACTCTGATAGGAAAACCCAGGCGAAGATTTCGAACTAAGAGAGGGTGAGAGCTGGTGAGATTGCATTCTGAAAGCATTCGTGCAAAGGCGTCGGCATTATAAGGAGTGACAATTTTGTTGTAAAGCTGAACTAAATGGGCTGGCGTATTTGGCAAAGGGTTACGTTCGATGATGGCTGAGGAGAAATCATGGAATTCTAATCTGGGGTATACGGAAGACTGGGAGAAACGATCAAGCGGAGAAATATTTACACTTCCCTGCGTGGTGGTCCTTACTGCCGCAAAGGGAGCAAACGTGGATGTATGTACACGATGCGGAACAGCGGGAAGCTGCCAGGTTCCAGGGGATGCAGATTTGTGTTGGATTGGAAAGGGTAAGAAGGCCACGATGATCCACTGCGGGCTTTTGCCATCGTCTCCTCGAACTCGACTCTGCTCTCCACCTTGGTCCATTCCGAGTCGTACACTCCCTGTACGAAACCGGTGAATTCCAGGTACTGTTCATTCCTGATTCGGAGTTCGGCTGGCTTCAAGGAATTGTAGAGCTTGGCCGTATGCCGTTTATTAAGGAAAAATGAGAAATGCTGGATGGTAAATTGAGCTCGTGAGCCCGCTGGTCCCTCTGGGTCACGACTCGTTTCAAATCTCATGTAGTTGTTAACGCACTCCACGAAAAGGACGTAATCGAGTCCTTCGAGTCGGTCTTCCTCAGCGTATTTTATACGTAAAAGTTTCTTCAGAGCCTCAAGGTCGATAAAGTAGCCGCTCTTCTTGGTATCGTTTGACTTGTATTTCCTCCGTGGAAGGGAATGGGCCCGAGCGGAGATGAATTGAAGGGAGTCATTGCTGAAGAATGGTAATGGGATCGGAGAAACGTGGGCAATCTCGTATAACGCGTCGTGGAAGTTTGCTTGGAAAGGAACTAGTGAGTTCTTCGTCACCGGGACCAAGGGTTCAGCCAGTCTTCTCTTTTTCTTCTTTTCTTCCTCGGCTTCGGCGCTCGTATCCTCTTCTCTCTCCCTCTTATCCTTTTCCTCCTGATTCTTCCGGCTCTCCATCCATTCCAGTACGAAATCCGGAATCAGGTGCTTCAAAGAATCGAAACGAAATGGGTTGGTGCGAATTTTCTCCCATTCTTCTGGCTGGATAGTGAGTTCCGAAGTGACTGGTGATGGTGCCCTAATATTCTCCGGATCCCTAAGATGTGCCGCCCGTTGTAAGTCGCGACGAATGTTGTTTTCGTTGTTTGCTTTGTTGAATGTAAGACGCGTCGTTAGATCCCAGGAAGCAAACATATTGCGAGCTTCGGCGCTACTGTGGGTTATATGCACTCTGTCGGGGTTCTGTAACGTCGGACGGCTGCGTAAAGGGAGCTGCATTGTTGAGGATTACGACGAAAGATGCGGTGGTGGGATGTAGTGCGATGAGTGTCGAGAGTGAGAAACGGACAGGCGCCTAATATCACTCATCGGCACTCCTTATCTTATCCTATGATAAGCCAACCTCCGGTTGACTTATCTCGGAACTAAGTAGTACGAGTCACGTGGGAGCGGAATGAATCGGCCATGGAAGAGAATGTCTTCCAACACACCCCCACCGATGAATGGAGTGGTCATGTAACATCTGGTAGTGGTACTAGACCAAGGGATAGGGAATGTTTGTAATGCAGATCTGTAGGTAGTGATCTGGTGAAGATGTCAGCAATCATATCAAGTGAGGAACACCAAATTGTGGAAATTGTATCGTCTTCGATATGGGAACGGATAAAGTGATAGCGAATGTCGATGTGTTTAGAACGGTTGGATACAGAGCGTGAATTTGCAATGTCAATGGAAGAACGGTTATCAGAAATTAAAGGAAAGGGATTAGGAATAGGAAGTGAAATTAAGGAAGTAAATACCCGAATCCACAACAATTCTTTCAGTACATGTGTTAGGCCCATGTATTCCGCTTCAGTTGATGATAGGGCAATGCTTTTCTGTTTCGAAGCTGACCACGCAACTAAACCTCCAAATAGAAAAATCCCAAAGCCCGAGATTGATTTGCGATCTATTGTATTGCTACCCCAGTCGGCGTCAGAAAGAGCGATCATGTCAGATTTGATTCCGAGAGTGTTGAGGAGGTCCGTCCGATGATCACCCCCATATTGTAGGGCCCAAGTACGCGTTTTCGCCAGGTATCGAAGAGTTCCTTTAGCTGCAACAAGATGTCGAGGGGATGGTTTCGAATTAAATTGGGCGAGAAACATAACCGTATACGCAATATCGGGTCGGGTACAAAGTGCGAGGAAAAGGAGACAGCCAATTAGTGCTTGATAGATCTTTGTGAGAGATTCAGGATCAACATCAGCATAAAGAGAGGGATTAGGATCGGGACCATCGAATTTGTATCGGTGTTACGATCACTTCTTTTTCATCTTATCTCTTCCTTATCTTGTCTTATCTTTTATCTTTTGTCTTATCTTCTATCTCCCTTATCCTATATCTTGTCTTATCTTGTCACCTGACCTATTATTTATGCTTACTGATACAACATGCGCTTTTCATTTATTTATATTAAACACAGCAGTCTCACAACACATATACAGCATGACGATCGAGCTTTCATTACTTACACATTGCTTTACTTATGTTCTACTCATGTTTACCACTAACCCAGGGCGTTGGGCATTACTAGGGCAGAGGGTTGTTTACTTGTATATAAGCTGTAGTTACTTGCTGTATTTCCTTAGCTTTGATCTCGTCTATTCTACCTGGTTTAGCCCAGAACTTTGCTTGCTTCCTTTATCGTTCCGCCAACTGAGGTTTTCTTGAGTGTGACGCCTGGTGATACCTGTCACTAGAACCAGTCGCTGACAATCGGAGTGGAAGATCATGGATGATACATTCGGTTAATCCGTATTGGTCTAGAAGATCCTCAACATAGGATTCCTGTGAGAGCCACAGCAGACGTCGAGTGCAATCATGGTATATTCTTCAAGCAAAGTTGAAGTCGGGCCTAGATCGACCACTTTGAAGCGACAATTAATTTGGCGAATAAACCAGAGAT
Source organism: Lentinula lateritia (assembly GCA_028011325.1). Lineage (NCBI taxonomy): Eukaryota > Fungi > Basidiomycota > Agaricomycetes > Agaricales > Omphalotaceae > Lentinula > Lentinula lateritia. The sequence continues at coordinate 45,132 of JANVFT010000041.1, forward strand.
AGAGTTCAGTAGAATTTGTGGAGACCAAGCCGTCGTCGACATGAACAGGTATAAGCATTACAAGTTGATCACCATTAGTGGGCATCGTGATGGAGGAGTCGGGTGGTGTTGTCCAGCGACCGATGAAGACGGCATTATCACACTCACATCGTTTAAAGCCAATGTCGTCTAGTGCTTTACAAAGTGTGGAGTACCAAGCCGCTGAAGCCTGGTGAAGACCATAGAGCGCTCGTCGTAAACGGTACACCGCGTCAGGGTTGTTTGTAATTGGCCGGCCTGGAATTTGTTTGACATATATTTCTTCAGCGAGAGGTGCGTTCAAAAAGGCCTGTTTGACATCGAAGGAGTATAGTTCGAGATCCATGTGGGCAGTCCAGGCCATAACAATTCGGTAGGATACCATTCTGGTTACTGGTGCATGGACATTCCCGTAGTCCTCAGGTCGTTGAGTAAACCCTTGCGCGACGAGTCTAGCTTTCTTCGTGCCATTAAGTTTTATATCATAGACCATCTTGAGGCCAATAGGAAATTTACCCTTCGGGCATATGGGTACCTCTTCGAAAACTCCTAAATCGAAAAGTCCGGAGATCTCCCTGTTCTCAGCGTCAAGCCATTCATCGCTGTCAGGTCGTAATAACATTTCCCGACGTGTGGATGGTGCCTTCCTGAGATCAAAAGTCCGTGGTTTAGATGTCGAAGTCGAACGAGTTTTTATTGGGTTGAAAGGGCTGGGAATATTAGCGAGTGCTGCGAAGAAAAATTGGGAATCATCATCCAAACATTCGAAGTCATCCTCGAGAATACGGCAGGCAAGTGAGCATCCAACGATATCAAGATCTACCTGTTTATCACGATTGGGAGAAAGTCCCTCCTTAATTCGTCGTTCCTGAATAAGTTCATCGCGACGTTGAATCCCTTCTCGCCATTCCTTTCCACGTTCCGTTAGTTTTGTAACGCGACGGGGACGAGGTCCATTAGGTGAAGTTGAAGTGTGAGATGGAAGATTTAATGATAGAGTGGGTGCTGGTGGAGTCGGATCGGGTTTGGATGTAGTAGTTTTCGACGACCGTGGACCACGTAGTTTGCCAAACTGAGATTCATTGAACACAACTTGGTCCGAAAAATGTTCCTTCCCATTTATATCACGAACTCTCCATCCTACGCGGTGATCCTCATATACAACAAATATCCCTTCCAACATTTTATCTCCAAATTTTAGGCGGATATCTTCGGAGATCTGGATCCAACATTGGCACCCCCATACTCGTAGGTTGGATAGATTTGGTGGGTGGCCATGAACCATCTCATAGGGTGTCTTGTTGTTGGGAATTGTCTTCGTTGGTAAACGAAAACGGACATAGATCGCGGTGCGAACTGAATCTTCCCAGAATTGGAGTGGTAAGCCTGAGTGAACGAGCATCGTCATGGCGTCGTTTTCAATTATGCAGACCCATCTTTCTGCTTTCCCATTTTGTTGATGAGAGTATGCAGCCGTTTTCTGTACTAAAATTCCCTTCTCTTCGAAATATGTCGTCGCTTCCGAACTATGAAATTCTTTCGCACCATCCAGTCGAATATTTTTGACCTTGTGAGGCGACATGATATTCTCCCAGGTTGAAATTGTTGATTTGATGATACGTAAAGCTTGGTTCTTCTTTGCGAAACATCCACCAGATAAAGCACTTGTGTAATCATCGAGAATAATGTTGAAATGAGAACTTTGGTGGTTCGAAAGAGTGCCTATCGGTCCACAGGTGTCAGTGTGAATGAGTTCTAGTGGTGCGGAAGCACGGTTTCCGTGGTATGGATAGGAAAAACGGGGATGTTTGCCTTTAAGGCAAGAATCACATATTCCACGCATTTTTGTCCCGTTCCATTCCTCGAGTCCCGTCGCAGAGTTCCCAGTAAGGAGCTCGTTGGTAAGATCAATGCCCGGGTGGCCGAAACGTTCATGGAACAGAGCGCCATTTGGAATTCGGGGAATGAAGACTGGCATGGCTAGGTGGATTGGATCCGAGAGATTTTCGTCGTGTACTAGGAAATGTCCTCGTGGAATGCATAAGCGTTGAATTACATCGGCAATTGCGAAACGATCCGGTTCAGGGTGTATTTCAACCGTTTGAGGAGACATGATAAACGTGAATCCATGTTCAAGCATTGCTCCCACAGATAGTAAGTTCACTGGGGCGTCTGGAGCATATAGACAATCGGGCATCTCCAATACCAGTTTGTCATTCGTTCCTTCGATCCGCATCTCAAAGTAACAGGTACCTGAAGCTTCAGTGGATAGAATGCCCGAGTTAGCTGTTTGTATGTACAGCAAGGGCTCCATCTTCGTCGAATGTGAAAAAGAATCTTCGGTCATTGACGATATGATTTGTACAGGCGGAATCCAAAAGTGTTTGATTCTTTCGGATAATTGTCGAATATGCGATGGGTTCGTTATCGTTCGGACGATGTATTGGTAATGGAGGACTTGGGAAGGAAGATAGTAGTGCCGCAAATGGTTTAAGACGTCGCGCAGGATAAGTTGAACGGACAGTTGTATTAGCGTTCAAAGTAACATTAGGTACATGATTTATAGTATCCACAGGTTCAATTTTCGAAGTAGAGGGTGAACTGACAGTCGTAACATAAGCTGATGGTTTATTGTTCGGTTTGGGCGCGTTCTGTGGATCCTTTGGTTTCTGTAATTCCGACGGTTTGTCCGGTGTTCCCCCATTTCCATTTCGTTGAAAGCGGCGATTGTAGGTACCACCCCCAGAATCGGCAAGATCGAGGAGTTCCCTGTTACGCGTATTCTCGAGACGAATAGCAAACTTGTCGAATAATTCTCGGTTTGGGATAACTCCGGGTTGGTCGAATTCTTCCTCAAGTACTTGTTTGAGATAAACATAACGAGGCCCTGATGGTAGTTTCGATATGTACTTCGATATGAGGGTATCCCAGGGGATGTCATAGCCGTAATTTCGTAAGGTAGTAAGGGTCGAGCTCCATTTGAGATTGAATTTTTCGATGTCCATACCATGGATTTGAGAAGTAAGAAGTTCATCTTGAATCCGTAGACAAGCTTTCCTATCAGGAGCTGCCTGATATGCAGCTTTGAGACGAAGGTATATTTGTCTCGCCGTCCTTCGTTCGCCTTGATCATCAATCATGGGTGGGAGGTGATTCCTTGCCTCATCCGATAATCGTGCGGTCAATATGGACGAAGTCCAGCCATCGTTCTTATCCCATTTGAGGCGAGTCTCGAGTTCCTTTCTCGTTGGATTAGGTGATATGGTAGGCCGAAGTAGAGGCGTATTCCATTCCGTCCATGGAGTTCCAGGTAGAGGTTCATCGCATATATGGCCTAGGACAAAACCGTCGGCGACTGCCTGCCAAACTCCTTCGTTCCATTTTATCCATGATTTACGGTCTTTCAACGAGTCGGCATCCTTTATGGTTGCTAGAAAAGTCGCATGGATAGAGGAATATTCAATCTTGAATTTGGGCGTTACGGAACGAGGTGGTTCGGTCGGTGGTTGAATCGTCTGGTAGACTGGATATGGAGCGTAGTACGTAGGATATGGATGACTTTCACCTGATAATCCCACCTGTCAGTAGATATAGAACGTTTTGATCGGATCATCATTGGCATGTATATGTAGCGTTAAGGACTACTTCTCATCCTTCTATAAAGTAGATAAACCTCCATTAAATATAATGACCATTATACTGAGGCCACGTCTGCATACTGCGCTGAGCGCCTTTCTGCCCCGAATCTTTCCCAATCTTATGTCAGCCTATGTCCTGACTTCCCGCTCTCTGTCCCGACTTCCCGCTCACTGTCCCGACTTCCCGCTCTCTGTCCCGACTTCCCGCTTTCCCGCTCACTGTCCCAACTTCCTGCTTGTAGGGAGATAAACTTTCTGCTCACTGCCACAACTGATTTCATACAAATGGATAATATAGTGTTATAGACTGTTGAAAACTAGAAACATTGACTACTACAAGCAGTGGTGTAAGTATGGATGAAGGACTTGGAGGCGCTCAGTCATCTAGCTCGTCGATGTCCTCATCCTCATTCTCATTCTCATCCCCAGACCCTCTCGCAAAATTAACTGACCGCCCAATATCACTATTCTCGTCACCCTCATCACTCTCATGCTGCTCCCTAATGTGCATCGGTTTTGTTGATGAGCTTGTCCGTTTCCGCTTTGCTGGTGGCTCCTCAGCGTCATTTTCCCCTGGACGTTTAGCTGTGGCTTTTCGATGTCTCCCTCCAATGTCACTTCGACCTTTCCGTGGGATTTCAACCTCTAAACCTGCCGCTTTGTCCTGGTCCAACTGTTGCATGAACTTCTTATATTCCCGCTTATCCATAGTGCTCCAATATGCTGAACCAGATCTCCAGGCGTCGTACAGGGTGTTAAGCTTTTCGGGATCAGTGATATCCCGTGGAGACACTAGGGGTACATCTGTCGGCCACCCAATAATCTTAACTTTGTACTTGGCGGAGACTTTGGTTCGAAAGTTGGGATAGTTCATCCTGATCTTGTCGACCCCAGAAATGCGAGCTATGAGAACCGATTATCAGCCACCAAACAGAACATCACTGTAGAGGGATTACACACCCAGCGATTCGGAGATTGTCTTACTAGTTGCTTTTGCCTTTTCACTATGAAGAAGCTTTCGACTTCCAACTATGCATATCAATTTTTTTTTCAGTATAGCTCATATTCGAAGCAAGAGAACATACCCTTATTATATGTTGTAACAAATGCTTCGAATAAACAGGCCATCTCCCATGGATCCTTGTTGAAGTACTTCTGAAAAAACTCGAGCACGGGACCCCCACCCACAATGGTGGGCTTAATCGAACTCTCGAAACTTCCCCGTACAAAGAATCCGAAGCCTGCAATATCAGTAGTCCCTCGGAGCTCCTGGAACTATTTGTACCAATTAGTATATATTCAGCAGTGGAAAAAACTTGAAAAGCTCACGTCAGAATTAAACCCCTGCAAGAGTCTAGTGACCTTCATTGCACCAGCTTTGTTCGAGGTCCGGGCTACCTCTTTCTTAGCCTGTTGATGTTCTTCTAGCCCGTCCATCAATATCTTCAACTTGTCGGGGTCTGTCTTTGCAAGTTGAAGGTCATCATCAAGTTCTGCTGCACGTCGAATTTCACCGATTTTGGCTTTATAACGCCTACCTATAATATATATTAGTAGATACCTATAACGTTACTAAGGTAATCATACCTTCGTTCATCTCCGTACTTTTTGCATGTAGGATGGCATCCTGGGCACTGTTTACCCGCCTCTTCCGATGGTGTTTGGAAGTCCCAGCAAGTTTCTTGACCCTACTAACTGTTACGCCATGCGTATTGGCCAAATCCATCACCTTTTCCTCGTGCTCAATCTGGAGCTGAGAAATTGCCTTGTTCAAAAGCTTAGCCTTCAAGGCAGACGTAGCCTTAGCGAGGGATTTTTCTGAAACCCCTAGGGCTACTATTGGACGGTGCGCCTGCTCTGCCTGGCCAATGGAGGCTGGGGTAGAATTAAGACCGCTGAGTACACTGGTAACTGGGGATGGCAGAGACCCATTGGTGGATGGTGATGGATCACAAATTGCACGATGACTGCTCAATTGAGAACCGGCTGTATCAGCAAGGGCTGGCGGTGTATCATGGACTGGAGAGCCACTACCCAAACCAGGACCTGATGAGGAAGGAGGGGTTGATATTGGATCATTGGCAGAAGGATGGCTGCTCAAATCAGGACTCAATGAAGGGGTAGGGATCGATGATGCTTCATGGAACATGGGTTTACCGCTGAGATAAGGACCTGCCGAGGGAGCCAGGGTTGGCGATGATGGCTCACAAGAAGGAAATGGGTTTGGTGGGGGTCGTGCGATGGAAAATGTTGCGGAGGGATGTACATCACTATTGAGGATGGATACCACGCGGTGGTCATGGACAGGACCATAGCTCCGTCCAGAATTTTGAGTAGGAATGGGAGAAGAAGGACAGGACAAAAGAGTCGGAGTTGGAGCATGGAGCTTTGAGGCATCCACATTGCTACAAACCACCGTTTCCTGCCACTGAAGAGCTCCATGTTGACTAGAATCTGAACGCTCCTGTTGACCGGTTGCGACAGGAGAATCTGAATGGCAAGGAGCATTGAGGCCCAAAGGAAAGCTCCTGGAGGTATAATGTCCATTATCGACTGACCAGAATCTCTGACTGAGACTTGGCAGCGGTTGATGGTCATTGTCCCGAAGTGGAGTACCACGTCTTGGAGAAGATACTACCTGAGGGCTTGGAAAGCCCGTATGAAATGTTGGCCGTGTGTAAGAACTCGAAAAGCCAGCATGCGAGGTTGGTTGGTTGTAAGCCTCAGGATTACGCGTGAAGGGTTGGTTGTAAGCCTCAGGATTACGCGTGAAGGGTTGAGTTGGAATTTGGCGTAGTTCAGTTCTAGACTGGGGAGCAGAATATGGTGGCTCGGTGGATATACGTGGAAAGTAAGCATTTTGTGTAGAATGGTGCAGGCTGGGTAAGCTATAATGTCCTGTATTTTGAAGTGGAGGGCGGCTGGAATGTTGCGAAAATGAGGAAGGAGGAAGACCTGGTGAAGAGAGAAGATGTTGAAAGCGGTGGTTGGCCATTTCTGAGTAAAAATTTGCACGGGTCTAGATTTTTTTGTAATTGTTGAAAGCCTATAAACACGTCGAGGGTTGTGTACTGAAACCAGTCAACAAAGAGTGTGTTGAGGGCAGGCAGTTAGGCACATGTGTATAACGTCAGATAAGCTAATCAATCGTGGTTCATTTTCTTCCCTCACCTTGATCTATCTTAGGTTTACTTCCTTGGGTTGCTTGGGTCGCAGACAAGGGGTTTGATTGCAAGCGGTTCTATTTTCTCATGTCTGGTATGTCCTTTATCAGCCCATCACCCTCTCCGTTTTGTCAAATATTAGACCCAGCGCCAACAACATCATCGACTTCTTCTGCAAGGCGTACCCGTACCCTACACTCAATCCACCAAGATCGTAACATTTTAGTTGCATTACTAGAAAAGGATGTTGAAGGTTGGTTCCGATATCAATGAACATTGTCTATCATGCTTGACAAAGTGAATCGAATTGATGTAGGCGTCAGTGCAGTCAATAAGGAGATGCAGAAGGCAGAAGTTGGGGTAGATGCTGCTAATATACAGCTGGAAGAGAAGCTCAACCAAGTAGAGCTAGATATTAGTATGTGTCGCACCTCTTCTATGAAGACAAATGCTTAGTGGACCTTGCATCCGTAGAGGAGATTCGGAAACTTACCAGCCCTCCCTCAACGCCAACCCACTCTCGGAAAGTCAAGTATATCCCTTCACCGAAAAATAATCGTGCGACTCCACATTCTCCCCTTCCTGCTACGAGCGATCTCCAGTCTACTCAAAAAGTCATTGCTACTTCCTCTGAACAGAACATTAGCCTGGTATGGATTTCCTCAGAGGATGAGGCCGATTGCCCAGATGATTCTGAGGACTCCGACTCTGATGATTCTGGCGATGGATGGGTTCCCCAAAGTGCAGCCGATGTCAGTAGTGACGAGGATGAGCCTTTGCCTGGATCGGGAGGTGTCACTGCAGCTGAAGCCAGAGCCCGGAGAGCATCCAAGTCTGGTGGATCTATAGAAAAGACGTACCTGGTATACTATGGCAGAAACAACTCTGACGGGCTTTATTTCGAATGGCAGGGAACCAATGGAGCCACCGGTGCTCTTGAACTGACAGATGGGTTCCCTGATGCAATCCACAAGTCGTTCAGCAACCGAAAGCTTGCAGCAAAGGCCTATAAAGAATGTAAGCGTACTGGTGTTCTGGACATTTTGAAAACACCAGTGCATGCGAAAGAAAATCTCATTATTGTCAAAGGTGAAAATCCCGGGGTATACAATCGACGGTATGCTTCATTCTTATCTTCGTTATCTAAAGCTCAAATAAATTTCCAGCATGCTGATGAAACAAGGGCTCTGCTGGCATGGGGGCAAAGTCATTGTTCACATTGGTGCCCGCTACGATGCTCAGCAAGCCTTCCTCGTATTGAAGAATAACCACAAGACTTACGAGCTTCCAACGGACAAGCGTTGGGGTCTTATTTAAGTTTGGATCTACCTATATTGCGTGTCACTGTCTTGTACTCGGTCTGTCTAATGAATGTTGCTTTCCCTAATTTTAACCGGCTGAGGACTATCAAAAATCAAACAACTATAAGTTTCATACATATATGGGATCTAGAGATAAATACGAGGATTGGTAGAAACACCGGCCTGTTCACCAACACGATAGGTATTACGGCGGTAGGGGTACCACAAATCAGCGTCTGGGTGTCCAACTTTTTCAATAAATGTTGCAATTCGTTTGTCCTGTGCTTTCCGAAGGACAGTCTTTCGATTCCTATAGAGGCTTCACTAAAAGAAGAATTCCAAAGTATACGGATTCACTTACCTAAGATACGATGCAGCAGATGCTGCCTTTCGCCTCTCATTTGTTGCAGCTTTTTCCTCATCCGACATCTCAGCTCTTTTTTTTGCCATCCTTAACCGATTCGTAGTCTTCCCTGCTTCACCTTGCCTACAATATATCGTAAAGTGAGCATGTACAAACAGAGTGAGCAAGGCTCTACCTGCGTCGATATCGGCTAGACGCCATAGACCTCCCAATCTTCCGGCATTCCTTCTTTATCGCCCTCTGTTTCTCAGTCTGCTCTGATACAGGGATTCGCAGCCGTATCGGGGGTGATTCAGCACGACAGAGTTTGGTTTTAGTGGAGACCATCGCAGTAGTCAGTAGAGAAAGTGACTGTGAGAAAGTTTCATTGAAGGCTTTGACCAAGTACGACAAGTATGATTTCAGCATAAATTAGTCCATTGCATATTATCTCCTGTATCAATGACCTTCATAATAAGATAGATGGTTTGCTAGATATAGTTAGGTCATTCTGAGATGAATTTGTATTTCCTTAGATTTTGCATACACGGGAAGTATCAAAGAATGGTGTGGGTATGTATAGGGATTTCTGAACGTGTTCCCATATCTCAACTCCAGTTAAAAATGATTTTGTCCAGCCATTATTTCTTACGCACTGGCCTCAACAACTGAGATACATATTTTCGAGTACTCGAGATATTTAATTCCAATTTTAAAATAATTATTTACCAAAGATTGCACTTGTAAATTCTCTTCGAATGCGAAATCTGAATTTTATGTGTGCATCACCATCTGCCAGAAATTTACAATTCGGTCAATTCTGGTTATATATATTATGTACTGTAGCTAATCATCTTGCAGTATATCAAGTCCAAACCTCCATAAATCTGCCCGATACTTTGCCCAATTCTCCCTCTGCACCTTGGACGCCTGGGCTAAAAATTCATTGTCGTTCATGAATCCATTGAAGTACCAACGAAGAATACCTGCGGCGGTGAAGAACGTCACTGAGTGTCTGTGTTCCTCTGGCCCAATTGGAATGTTAGCATGGGTTACTGAAGCAGAGGGTACCAATATCCCAGCACCCGGCGGAAACTCGACAACAATCCCAAGACTCCACATAATGAACTGACCACCTCGCTTATAGTCGAATCGGCCACCGTTCCATACACCGCAGCATAAAAAGAATGCATTCATGAAGTCAAGATGAGGATCCGTTGCTGCTCGGGAGAAATTTAATTGAGATGCAGCATAGCAACAGTCCTTGAAGACATGGTTCAGGCAAAGTCCCTCTATACCCAACAGTATCCTCGTCAGGTTTGTGAGTAGGCGATGTACTTTTGGGAAATACAGTTCAAGGTTATCTATAAGAATCGAACTGTAAGAGCCTACACAAAGCATGATGATGGGGGTATACACGTACGGTCCATGAACCGTGCAACACGAGTAAGCTCCGGTGACTGTAACAAATCTTGTAATATCGGACGATTGTGTTTCGAGACTGCAAAGTTCATAGGGTGAAGCTGACCTTGGCCATGGCTATACCCAACTGAGAGCGAGTCGTACTCACCCCGCCGTGGAGGTTGGCTATGCTTCGGAAATTGAAGTTTCTGGTGAGCTTGAAGGAGTAATCGATCAAGGCTCTCTGCATTCTTAAGCCATGATGCACAATCCCTACCATAGCCTAGTAGTGCAGCCCAATGCAGCCCATCCTTCGACTTATAGAGCCTTGAATGACTTGAATAAAAAACCTCAACAAATAAAAATGAGTAGTAGGGGGACAATGTACCTAGCATCCCACTCAACGTATTGCAGCCCAGACAGAGCAAGGACGTCCGACACCGAATGAATTTTAGGATAGGGTACCGGCGCACGGCTCCCTGTCCATGCCGTTGCACACGGCCCAACGAAACTGCATATCGAAGCCTCAGACTTGGTCTGGGTACTTTTTCGGATCGCTACCGCCTTCAGACCGGTTCGAAGCTGTTGCTGAAGAGCGCTGCGCTTTTTCGCCCGGAGGTTGCGTGCACGATGGTGGTCCTTAAGCCGCTTTCGCTCAGCAGCCGTCAGGTCCATGTTTGGAGTGTATCCAAGCCGGGGGCGCTTAGCTTGAGGTTGCAGAATAGTCGGCCTCAGCAGCTCCTCCAGCGGCTTGAGTGTAGCTATTACGGGTATAGAGAAGGGTTCTACAGAATCAAGCTGTACCATAGTATCCAACAGCTCAGTATCCTCCTCAACACCCTCCTCCCAAGCAGCCTCAGATATTCGACACCCCTCGCGGAGGAGCTGCTCACTTTTAACTCCAATAATTGTGAGAAGGTCAGACTCAATAATATGCGGGTTGAACTCGCGATTGCTCCGCGTGACTCGAAGACCTGTAGGACCACAAATGTATCAGAAAATATACCATTTGCCCAGATATTAGATGATACGCGTACGTGCTTAGCATCCCAATGCTGGGATCACCTAGCAGTACACATGCAATTCAAAGGCCACAGTACACGTTCTCAGCGTCCCCAGGGTCGGGGTCGCCTGACAGCGTGCACGGTGAGCCTAAGCACCCTCGGCGTCCCCAAGGTCGGGGTCACCTAACGGCAATGGGAAACGAAAATTAAGAAAATGACCTACCTTCCCCCATGACCAGGGACATATCCAGTTCGGCCAGGATACGCTTCTTCCGCATTGTGGTGGTTATCAAAAGGGAGCGAAGGAAAGGGAGTGAAGGAAAGGAAAAGTCGGGCCACACCGACTTAAAATTCGGCACGCGCAAATCACGTGCCCGCATCAACGTTCCATGAAACCCTCCAAACGCGCGAAAACCACTTCGTCCAGCCGAAATGTGGTTATGTCAATGGCCAATTTAAGCGGGAATGGCAGGACCCGTGCACAACTGAGGGTACATCGACCCAACGACCTACGCCGGATGAAAGAACAAAGAGCAACCGAGGAGATACGGGTTCTCAATGTGCAGCCCATCGACGACGACGAATACGAAGGGTATGGCGGGTACGAAACTGCGAACCCGATATGTCTACCAACCATTTTGAGCCATGCTGGTGGTGAGGCTGAGGCTGGTGCTGAGGATTTAGGGGAGGATGATTGGGAGGAGTGTGCCGACGTTTATCAGGAGTTGTTGGATGGCTGCAGACGGATGTAAGTGCTATTCTCCTCTCCCATAACCTTTGTTGACCCATCCACGGATGCGTTAGCTATCGTACGGACGGTCGCAAGCGTCGAGACCGGTTGGAACGCGCCTACCACCACTGGGCACCCCAGTTTGATGGTATGGTCGATACGTTCATGACGTGGTCTCTTAATGAAGAACGGGGCCATCGTATTCCCGAAGAAATCGAGGGTGTTCCCTCAATATTAGTGACTGTGGTCGATGTTTTCAGTGAGCCCAGCGTACCTACTCCGCTGCTACAAGATACTGACGATATTTCTGTAGGTACTACAAAACGACTTATTCCGCTCATTGACGGCCGATACCAATCAGCAAGTATGGTTCGAGCCGGTGTCTTTCCATCGTCCCCCCTCCGACATCACCACGCCTTTTCAACCCGTACCCTTCACCTCTTCCACGACCTATTCTGTCGATGCCCCCGACTCTCCATCCAACCCTTCATCAAGTCCCTCTGTGATGTTCAGGGCCTTCCATTCAAACCCTACCTTATGCAACAATTCTCCTCCGCCTACGATGCATACCTGGAGGTGAAATCTCGTATCCGAAAGCTCGTTGCTCAGACGCTTGGTAGAGATTCACCAACTTGGCGGATTCTGCACGCCTGCCCGTGCTGTCAGAATGAGCTGGTGGAGGATGATCCTTTGGAGATCAGAATGATGGTAGCAATGGATGGGAATGATTCCTTGAAGCGGGTTGAGCGTCGCAAGGATGCCGCCGACGACTCCCTCGCAGAGGTAGCGGGTTCCGGGGTGGTTGAACGAACGGACCCCCGGCAAGCAGGTGGCGACTACTTTCTCTCTCGTGTATCGGTCGATGAGTGGGCGGAGGAAAACTGGAAGAACGTTCCGGTATCGGTCCCTCAGGATAGCTTTCGGGACTGGGTTTGGAAGACTGGGAGGTGTGAAGAGAAGTGGCACAATGCATCGGATACGAATACTGGAAAGTCTTGGGCTAAGTTCGATGAGAACGGAATCTTCCTGCTCATTTGTCGACACGGCCTGGTTCTCTCATTGTCGGACATGGTCAAGTCGGGTGAAAAGTGCGTTTCGTCAATAGTTCCCCTTGTTAGCTACTAACCACAACCATTCAGAGCGAAGTACTCCTTAGCTGCCATGTATCACTTCCTTGAGGCAGAGAGGCAGCATCGTGTCAGCAATGGGGAAGAAGCACCCCCCAAAGGCAAGCTCTGTTTTTCATACGATATTGGCTGTACCAATAGCAAGACAGTACACCGTAGTCCGTTAGCGTCGCTGGCTAGGTATATGGGGTATCTTCCTGCCGTTGGGACAATGCATGGGTATGCTCATGAACGGGCCTGCCAGCTTAATTTCCTTCTCCTGTACCAGAGCGGCGCTGGTTTGGAAGATGGTGAAACCTCCGAGCAGTACTTCTCAAAGTCAAATTCTTTGGCTTCCGCTACTCGACATGCAAGTGTCTTTCACCGTCGACAGATGATTACTGAATATGCCTACCATACTGACAACTTCGAAACATACGGTAACCTCAGCAAATTTCTCAGAAACCACTATAACCAAGCCCTCGAAATTCTAGGAACTGCTCCTTCCCTTAGAATCCGTATGCATGAGGCTGGTATCAGGGATGCCCGTGTCATTTTCCAATGGATGAAGGAAGAGGCGGCTTATCTCCAGAATCTATCAAGGGAGCCCCCTAGTGAAACACTCCAAATGGAGTACTATGGGAAACTTGTTGCTCTCAAAGAATGTCAGGCTGTTTTGAAAGATGCGAGGCATGCCTGGCTATCATATCGACCGGGTGAACACGATCAAACCTTAGCTCTTGAACGTGCTCAACGCCATGCCCAGGAGAATGAACGAAAGATTCTTGCTGATGTTCATGCCTTGGAGATGAAGCTTGATGTACGTGTTCGGTGGACGGAGGGCTCCAAACAGTGGGAGGAGGCTGGATCACTGGTAACGGGCGCCAAGTACCGGAGAGCTCTTGATAAACTTGAGGGACTATTAGTCTCTAGAATATTCGAGCTCTCCAGGTTGAATATCTCAGGTACAGGTAAGTTTTGCTCCATTTACTTATTATTACTATCCTTTGGCTGATGTTTTTACGGGCTACAAAATGCGAAAACACTTGGCAAGTGCACTGAAGAAACGGTCAAAGAGCATTCAGAGTGCCATCATTGAGTACAATACCATTGCTAATAAGATGAAGCCAAAGAGACGGCAGGTTGACTGGGAGGAGGTTGTCGAGTACGCCTTTTTATCTGAGTTCGATATCCTTCGTGATACGCGTGAAGATATCCGTGAACGTCCTTGGGCAGTCCCTGCTAATCGTGTCATCATTACTCAATTCTTCAAGGTTATTGGAGCTGAGGACGAGCTCTCCCGTGTTCATCAGGAAATCCGCCGGCTCATAACCTACATGCAACGGGAGAAAGATGAGCTCATTACACGAGAACAGGAACTCATACCAACAAACCCAATGCTTGCACTACAGGTCAGGAATTTCCGTCGGGAGCGGGGACGATTCCATGAAGTCCACAAAAAGCGCCTCCTCTCTATAACCAAGCTACCGGGCTTCGACTGGTCTACAAATAGCAAGTATTTCTTTCCTGGAACACCATTGGAAAAGTCCAATTATACGAATCTTGTAGCGGAGGCTTTGACAGCAGATAGAGGGGTTGAAGAGGACAGCAACAACACCGACAATGATGATGATGAGGAGGAGGATGAAGAACTTGTTAATAGAATAGATGCTTTCCTTTCAGTAGCTACAGATGTCTTAGAGGCGTAGTTATGTCTTCACTAATGGACTATATTTTGTCTACAATCAGCATGAAGTCGGGACAGAGAGCGGGAAGTCGGGACAGAAAGCGGGAAGTCGGGACATAGGCTGACATAAGATTGGGAAAGATTCAGGGCGGAAAGGCGCTCAGCGCAGTATGCAGACGTGGCCTCAGTATAATGGTCATTATATTTAATGGAGGTTTATCTACTTTATAGAAGGATGAGAAGTAGTCCTTAACGCTACATATACATGCCAATGATGATCCGATCAAAACGTTCTATATCTACTGACAGGTGGGATTATCAGGTGATGACTTTCCTGTACTCGGAGTGGATTCGGAAACCATTGATGGTTCGATTCAGGAAGATGATGGTAATGATCCCGCGGAAATTCTGATAGAATCGCCGGAGCACTCTGAGTCTCAGGGATAAGTTGAGCCGATGCAGATATGTGATCCAGGTCCACGATATGGTGTGGACATGGTTGGTGCATGATGCGAGATGGGGTACGTTCAATTGCAGGATGATTTGCCATGCGTGATCCGAGTCGAGACGGAAGGCGAACGGATGCAGGTGGGACCGAAACAGGTGATCGTACGTAGTTTATAGGTAAAAATGGAGGAGAACCGATTGGAGTGAATGATTCAGGCAAAAAATTATTCGATGAAGGAGCGGGAGGAAGAGGACGGTAATTAAAAAGATTCTGAGATGTGAAATTATGAGTCAAGTTTTGGAATGTAGGAACGATGTGATGATGCCAAGTTTCAGAAACAGATTGAGGAAGAGTTGGAGCAGAAGGAAAAGATGGAAGTGATGGAACATTACTGTGATGAAGAGGAGAATGAATAGAGTGAGGAGAAGAAAAATTGTTGATCATCTGTCCCGGTCCCGTATCCATCGGTGACGTGGCATGGGAATTTGTACGCATATATGCAGTTGAATGTTGAGGAGGACAAAAAGGAACAGAGACCGGCGTTTGATACGGAATCGATTGAGTCTGAGGTGGATCGCGATGGACTGGCATCGTAATATCCATTCGAGATCCGTGATCGTCACGATGCATCCACGGTAGCAATTTGCAAATTAATCCCGCTAAGCGAGAACAAACGCGTCAATCCAGAAAAAGAGTGTTGAGCTGTTGCGGAATACTGCCGCGAGGTTGGTTCAAAATCAAATCTCGTATAAAAAGACCTAGGGAAGACCCATAACCTCTTAGAGGTCGAGTATCTATACGAAGATCGAAAGAAACCTCAGCGTTGAACCGGTGAGGTAGAAAACAGCTATTATTATACCTATACGAAGATGGAAAGAAACTATCTAGTTTGTGAGTATTGTATCGTAGGTATAATAAGACAAAAGAAACTTACCCTCAGCGTTGAACCGGTGAGGTAGAAAACAGCTGAGGGAAAGGAGCGTGTGAAGAGTGGACTAAGTAGTACGAGTCACGTGGGAGCGGAATGAATCGGCCATGGAAGAGAATGTCTTCCAACAAGTACCTTACTGCGTACACCAACACCAACGCCCTCTCGTTGAATCTGCTGGCCAGATTCGCTTTACAGACGTATGTGTGCCTATGCCTCTTTCCATGCTCATACGGAACTGATTGATACTGTATCTGTGTACTTTAGCAAGTCTGAATCAAAACTTCGCGTTACGTCTACTGAAAAGGCATTCCTTCACGATTCTCGAACATCTGGTTTGTAGAACCATCGCCATGTTCACGGTGTACCCATTATGCTTGTTACGCTTGTTCCTCCTGTTGCCATTCTTCCTCAGGACCATCGCTGCTCCGTTGCCGGAGGTGACAGACATGACAGCGCGGGGCTACGGTAAGCCTTCGTTAGCAATAAATAATGTTGGCTTCTGATACTAGCTAATACTGCCTTAGCTTCCGACGGTAGGAATCATGAAGGATTGCAAAGACCCTAACATCTTTTTGGTCCTAACATTGGCTTCTGGCCCGTACAACAAGTCGATTGCCCTGGTATGTTTCGGGGCGAAAGATACAGTGATGATTGCCATCCCCATGGCTGAAATTCGTTTCGAACAATTCGCCCAAGACAAGGTGTTATCTGACTTGATGAGTGTTGTAGAAGGTACATCTGAGTGGGACTACATTGTCAAGGCGATGGATTATTTGCGGACAAAGGAAAGTGAGGGGCAATTAGAATTCTATTCTTTTGCGAAGACGAAATGGGAAAAGATGTTGACAGAATGTCGGTCCAAGTATGGAATTTGGAAAGAAAAGGAAGATGCCTTCTTTCAGGCACATTTTTGTGAATGGAGAACCAGGGGACCCTACTAGAAGCGCAGGGAAACCAGCACACCCCTAGTGGCCCAAATAATTTGGGTCAAGCAGGTCAAACGGAGGAAAACTCGGATAGTTCTGAAAGGGCAAAGTATGGGAAGGATATGTACGCTTCGCTTCCTCGAAACCAACTGTTTTCTTCGATTCGATTCGCAGTTTGCATTCCGTAGCTACGACTTTATGATTGCAGCATCGTATCCCCACTACTTCAACGTGTTGTGCCCCCGGTGCTGTCGCATCGAATGTACTTTCAACGAGCTTCGCGGACAAACGATTGATTCAAGAGCATCTATCTTTGAGACTCTCTTAAAGCAAAGGAGAATGACACGAACTAGATATGCAGCTTACCATTTACTACCCTCATCCTGTCATTTTTCATTTCCACTCAACTTTCTGCGAGGACGACGGCGCAATCGTTTCCGCAGAGTTAGAATTCATCTGGTCTTCATACATACATACCTTGATCAGTTCTACACGCACGCCTTTCAAGCTTGTTGCGGCATGGAATTCGTTTTGCACGATGCATGAATATCGGATAACACACTTATTCGAATTCCACCTCAACTATCCTTAACCATGGTGTTATCCTAGAGCTTGATGTACTCGGGTTGGCAAAGGAAGACGCAGCACACGTTCCTTGAAGATCGGCTGGTTCCTGGAGGAAACGAGTCCGTTATCTGGTTCATGAAATTCATTCCTTTCTCCTCGTCCCGTGCTTTTTCGCAGGCATCCCTGGCCACCCGAGGGCCGATGGTGTACAACGACGGCGATTGACCCCTGCTGACTCTGCCATGTTTAATGCTCGCGGAGATTTGATTTACGGTGTTGAGATGAAACCGCATTGTTGATGCACAGAAAGGTAATAAATGCTGCTAAAGTGCGGTGTAAAATTGATTCGAAGCTTCCGGCGGAATTGTGAGTTGAACGATACTGAAATCTGACTGTAACTTTGAGTCTTTGACGGAAATCCATTGGCACACATGTACAAGGATCTATATGGGTCGCAGCATTCGTCGTTAAGGGGGCGCGAGTCTGCACGAAAGTTTGAAGGCTGGGAGAGGCTAGGTGGGGGCCTGGTGTACAGCCATGGTGATGAATAAATTACCAAATGAGGATATCAACAACTCCAAATTTGTATCGCTTAAAATTCTTTATCAACCCGGTCTTCTTCGCCGGCTTTCTTTCTCTACCTTTCTTTCTTTTCCCTTTCTTCCCTTTCAGTGTTCACAAAGGCCCGTCGTCGAATCACCTCCCATTCTCTTCCTTGAGCGCACTCATTATAACGGATAACGAATTCACCCTCTCTAACTTGATTTTTGTCCACCACAACACACTCGCTCTGCTCTGATTCGACAACAATGCACGCCTCTACACTTTTTGCTTCTTTTGCTACCGCAGCTCTTGTATCTCTCGCCAATGCTCATGGAATTGTTTCCAGTGAGTTTACTGACCTCACTTTTCATGTTCACATTGCTAACAATAAATACCAGAGATTGAGGTCGCTGGCCAGACTTTCGAGTCGCCTCTTATTGGAGCTAGCGGAGATAATGGACCTTTCTACGTTCCTACAGACAACAGTCCAATCACCGACGTGACTTCAGAGGATATGTTCTGCGGTTCCGTCGCGACGGCAGCGACAAGTACTCCTTCAATCGACCTTTCACAAGGCAACACGATATCCTTCTACTGGGAAAGTGGATATTCTACTTCTAACTGGCCACACAATACCGGTCCCATATTTTTATACATGGCCAAATGTGATAGTGACTGTACCTCCCAGACCGCATCTTCCACCAACTTTATCAAGATCGAGCAGCAGGGATTCGTCAACGGGGTTTGGGCACAAGCTGCGCTGAACACTGGCTCACCTGTCACATTCACGATTCCATCGGACCTCGCATCAGGCAACTACCTCATCCGTCACGAAATCATCAACCTCGCTTCCACTGATGAGAATTTTCCTGCTTGCTCTCAGTTTGCGATTACGGGTGGAAGCAACACGTACTCGAGTGCGCAGACGGCTCAGTTCCCAGGAGCTTATTCTGCCACTGATGCTGGTCTTGCTGATGCGGGAAGCGCGATTTACTCAGTCAAAACCAATGCAGAGTATACGTTCCCTGGCCCTGATCCTGTTCTTTCTTCCGACGGATCTGACACTTCCTCTGCATCGGGAAGTTCATCAGACTCCAACTCTGCTAGCTCGTCATCTTCGACTGTTGCAAGCACTAGTAGCTCTGTTGGTGCCACTGCCACTGTCGCCACCGGTGCTACATCTAGTTCCAGTACGGCTACTGGTGTCGTTGTGCTTCCTTCTTCTGTCCGCCTCGCTTCCGCTTCGGTTACTCTTGCTACAACCACTGCTTCAGTCTCAGCGTCTGCTGTCACCACTCCAACCGCAGCCGCCGGTTCCAGCTCTAGCTCGGACATTGATACCTGTGCGACCCAATGGACGACGTGTAACGCTGCCTACATGAGCGCCACTGCTTCCGATAACTCGACCGCTGTTGCGTATAGCTGTCAGACAGCGTACGTCAACTGTGTAGCTCAGGCTGAGTCTGCTGTCGAGAGCTCTTCGGTTGCCACTGCTGTCACTTCTGAAGTTGCCAGTTCTTCGAGTACCACTGATGCAATGGCCACGATCGACACTGCTGCTGCTACCAGCACTCCTGTCGTCAACTCTCGTGCATTTGCCAAACACCTCCGCCGTCATCACGCTGGTGTTTCGAGGCTCGATTTCCATTAAATCACTCATTGGATCCCTGTTATTCGTGTCGCTTTGCTTTCGTCGCTTTATCCATTGTGTATCATGTCACTCACCATATCCACCCTATCCCCTCAACACATAAACACCCGTCTTTTGATGACTCTCTCTCCATCTCCCTCTCACCCATCCTAGGTGACTGTATCTTTATTTTTATGGTTTTACTATTTATTTCCCCTCCATCATCCATCATGGAAGCTAGCAAGATCTAGTATTCCTTTGCTCGTCCTCTCTTCGTCTGTGCAATCATGCGTGCATATTGCGCATTCGCCTGTTTTTGCGCTAGGCGCGATTCAATGGGCATAAATGTAGCTAGTCCTACCCAGTCTATTTGCTTGCTATTTATCGTTGTTCAACGTCGCTTTCTACGATACATACTGGTATGTATTACCCACGTATAACGCTCATCAAGAATATGAACCTATGTACATACATGAAGTACTAGTGTGATAACTGCAAGCCTCCCCAGCTTCAATGATTGATCAGAAAAAATGTGGAGTACCCAGTTGACCGAGGTCATTTACATCGCGTTATGATTACCTCAATAATGCTCAGGTGTGTTTTTTTTCTGTCGTACCTTTCTACTTCGCCTCCCTATCTCCTCCTGCTTACTCTAATCTGTACCTTCTTCCTCTCCAAAATCCACTTATCTTCATAAAGCATGCTGCCCCGATGCTGCCATACGTATATTCATTTCGACCGGATACAAACGCCGGAGAAGCAGGACGCAAAGAGATTAAGTACGAGGGGGAGGAGGTAAAGAGAAGATACACGCTTCTTCCGCGAACTTTTTTTCATTTATGATCCATCAATAATCAAATGTACGGGCCATACCTACACGCTTTACTCTTCGTTGTACCGATCTTCCGAAGAACTCGATGATAAGACATCGCGTTGGACGGTCTGCAAACGCGTTTAGCTTACCTTCAAATGACTGTCAAGCTCCACTGGACTTGGAGAACCCAGAGAATCGGAAGTTTCTGGCTTGTTCCGACGAACTTGATTGTGAACCTTAGCACAAGAAAAAAAAATGATGCATAAATTCATATATTTGCCGTTACTTCAAGATTATGTACGATCTATGATTATTGATGTGCGACACGAAGCGAAGGTGCGCTGGAATAGAATTGTCTATACAATGACTGTATGGGACGGCGAGGGTTGAAGTACCAATGTTCTTGAATATCTCCAAGGTCAGAGGTATGGAGGGGAGTTGGAGTATCGAGGATGATGGTTTCCTTATGACTACACGAGGAAAGAAGGGTTGAATATCAAGGCTTCCTGTGAAAAACCACTAACACTAACCTCTCCACCAGGTGCTGTTGTAACTTAGACATGTCGACCTCTTGATGACAGTGCACGCAGCAAATGGGATCATTCCTTCCATCTATCTTGCGCAGGATCCTTTTGGCGGCCTTTTTAGATTTTTTTGACATGTTAATTTCGAGGACGTGCTTCCAATGATCACGAGAAAACTGTGCAAGATGAAGGTATATATGGGTACAAGGGGGTATCCGATAGAAGACAAGAAGATTGCTTACCACTATGGGCCACCAAAGACAGAGGGATTTTTGATCAGAAGAACAGGTTACACATTGAATAAGAGGATTAGCAGAGTACAACTCTTGTATTGTCGTCGTTGTAGGATCAAGAGAACACAATTTGATGATTGTTTGCATCACCGGAAGACAATGATCACTGAGAACGAGTGCGCGAGACGTCCATGGCCCATACTCGTGAAAGTCGTAGTAGTGTGACTGGAACGTCTCCATGCGCTTGTGACTGATTTTGCTTGGGCATTTATTCCGGAAACAACAACGATGATAAAACATTTGAGGATAGTGCATTGCTTTTGTGCACTGTATAGACTCGAAAATCGACGTTGCCAGATAGAGATCGGATACCACAGGCAAGGTTGAACCTCGCTTGGATTTCTGCACCAGCATCAGTAACTCTTGGATTTTTGCCAGCCTCCACTTGTCAATGAAGTGAGGTAGATGTTCAGAGAGCTTGGCTGAAAAGTCAACTTGTTCTTCACCAGGGGTATCCCATATCAAGTTTTCGAAAACATTGGCGGTAAGGATATCACCTATAGCAGGGAGAGGCTCTCGACAATCTGATTGAGAGTTAATATGTTGATACGCCTGTGATAGCTGTACGTAACGCGCTCTTATGACATGAACAGTTTCAATTTCCAGCCGCGCTGTCCGGTGATTCGAGAGCAATTCCACTAGTTCGTCTTTGATGTTCACCCAACCTGAACCAACACTCAGAAAGATGCGGCCGGGTAGAATTGAACTTCATACCTTCTTCTGTAAGGTTTCTCGATTGGTTCACTATCCTTGCGTATTCGAAATATATTTGTTCGTGAGTCCGATACATGCCCCTCTTCTCCATGTGTTCCACTTCTTCACGCCAACCAATTTTTCCTAGTCGGGCAAGAATACTATTACGGACGTAGATTTGTTGGTCAACATGACTCAGTATGAGAAAATACTCACTCTGTCTTTCGGTGATCACGGAGATTGTTAAGTTCTATCGCGCGTTGATCCAACCTATTTCGATTCCACTTTCGACATAAATGACTATGCTGGTAAGTCGTTTGAGCAGGAGAATATTCTAAACTACGCTTTGAGAACACACCTCCCTGATTTCCTGTAGATCTTTCTGCTTTCGACGAATCCATTGCTCACGGTCGGCTGGCGTTTCGAGTGCTTCATACTCTGCTTTGTACCGAGTGGCCCATTTATTACTTGCCACGGTTATCGACGCTGGAACAATTCCAGATAAAGCGGTGTAATATCTGATCGCAAAGAGGGGACTTACTATTTCCAACCCAAACTACCTCCGACGGTAGAATATCAGAGTTTCGGTATTCTGGAGGTTGTTTTATCCTATCCTATCCTATTTCCAACCCAAACTACCTCCGACGGTAGAATATCAGAGTTTCGGTATTCTGGAGGTTGTTTATCGAGATAGTCGTCGTTGTATAGAGGGAGCCTTATGTGATAAAAGAGGCATTCATGACCAGTGCAAAAGAATGATACCGAGACGCTTACACTGTAATAACACAATTCTTGCAGACTCTAGCGCGAAATCTCCAAAGCACGTTCTCGCACCGCCCTTTGTGGTTGCAAACCTATATGGAATAATTGATTAGATACACCTCATAATCTCGATATAGTTTAGCTAAACTCACATAACAATAGGCATCATAGATAAGACGAGCATACTGGGGTTCGTTCAGGTCGTTAGGACGAGGCGGAAGACCTTCCACGTTTGCACGTGCGACGCGCCAGATGGCTTCTAAAGACTTGCTCATCAAGAGCCCTCGAAGGTCTTTCGACGTTCGAGCAAGGCGTAAAAGATCACCAGGATCAAGGTGACAAAAGATCTGAACAACGTATCATTAGTACTTGGTGTAGCAATTTGTTATCAAACCATTGCTTGCCTCCAAGACCACATCCAACGGAACGTCCTTCGCTAATCGTTCCAGTTTTCCACGAGCACTCTTGAATCTTTCAACACCCGTGCCCCCAGCAGGCTGGGTAATCTTTGATGTGCCCTTCCGAGATTTTTTACGGAGTGGCCTGCCTTTCTCTTCATGTTCTAGTGATTCCGGTCCCTCTGATGTAGACTCCCTGACACGCTTTTGGCCAGCTGTGGTGATAGCAGAAGATGATTCCTTGGGCACAGGAGTGTGCGTTTGGATGGCCGTGGCGTTGACCTGAATAGAGCTTATTAGCAACACGTCGAAAACTTTTTGAAAACGAAAAATGAACAGTCATGCTTCGAAAAAGCACGGTTTGATCACGCTACTGACATTGTGACCACAACTCAAGAATGTTCCGCCCTCAACCCTTTGTAACAAAGTTGCCCAGCCTCCGGTTGCGCTATAATGATCCATCCGTGTAGGCCGTCAAAGCCTGTCATATTCGTGTACCCTCTCTTCAAAAAATCATGTCGTACGAGCAATTATTACTAGAAGTTGTACAGTACATAGAATATAGACAACCCAACGCAACTTTGTCTAATGCTGATCACGTTCTCGTCACACTTTTCGACTTCATCCCAGGATCTTTTCGACGTGGAGCAACTTTTCGACGTGCTGCTAATAAGCTCTATTATACGAAGGGATCGACGACTCATGGGAGTCATGTGATTGTCGCATGTCAGAGTTGTGGTCAAAATCAAGTGGTAAGTCAGTTCGATATCGTTCCAGGGTTTCGAAGATGGCTGATCGTCCTTCAGTATTGAATTCCAGTGCAAAGAGGGGTTGATAGTCAATGTCGGGATTATCGGGAAGACCATCTCGACGAGACAAAGCATCTGCGGCGACTTGAGCAGATCCAGGGCGGTAGATGATTTTTACGTCAAAATGAGCAACATCATCATGGAAGCGAACGAGACGACGACCAAGATGTTTTTGAGTAAGGAAATACTTGAGGGATTCGTGGTCAGTGCGAACAACAATGGGTGATCCTTCAATGTAGGCTCGCCATTTCTTCAGTGCGTGAACAATGGCTAACATTTCGCGTTCCTGTGCAGAGTATCGTTGTTCGGTTGGCGTCATTTTTCGGGACTCATATGCTATTGGCCGTAAATCTCTTTCCTTGAACTCAAACTGTTCGTCTGATTCACTATTATCCCTCCCATCGTCAAGATTTTTGAATGCGGTGATTGACTGTTGAAGAACTGCGCCAAGGCAAGTACCGGAAGCGTCACTATCAATAACAAAGACATGCCAAGGGGTGGGATGGATAAGGACTTGAGTGTCGGTGAGGCGTTTCTTGAGCGTGTTGAAAGCGGTCTCACAATCTGAAGACCACTCAATTGCTGAACCCTTTTTAGGAGCTCCCGAGAGGAGATTCGTCAATGGTAGCGCGATCTTTGCAAATCCGTGTACAAAACGGCGGTAGTAACCAGCGAGGTTCAAAAAACCACGGAGTTCTGTAATTGTCGAAGGTGTAGGCCATTCTGTGACTGCTTTTACTTTGTCGGGATTAACCTGAATACCTTTTCCAGAAACGTAATGACCAAGGTACAGAAGTTCATCCTCGGCCCAAGTACATTTCTCAAGATTGAGGATGAGATCCTCTCTTGCTAGAGCAGTGAGAACGAGTTCAACATGAGTGCCATGGTCATCAATAGACCTCGAGTAGATGACGATATCATCAAGGTAGACCATAACGAAGTCATCGATATAAGGGGCAAGAATGTCGTTCATCATATTCTGGAATGTAGCCGGTGCATTCGTTAATCCAAAAGGCATGACACGGAATTGAAAATGACCATATCTGCAGGTGAAAGCAGTCTTGGCCTTATCTTCCTCAGCCAAACGGACTTGCCAATATCCCGATTTGAGGTCAAAAGTTGTGAAGACAGTAGCGTTGTGAAGATTTACATAACATTCATCTATACGAGGCAGCGGATATGCATTCTTTTTCGTTAGATTGTTTAGGGCTCGAAGATCGACACAGGGACGAAGCGTACCATTTTTCTTTGGGATAAGCAAGATTGGAGCAGACCAGGGAGAAGTCGAGGGCTCAATAACGCCTTCAGCCAAAGCTTCGTCAATAAACTTTTTGATTTCGAGGTTTTCGCGGGGGGAATGAGGGCGTCCTCGGATATGAACAGGCTGAGCATTCCCAGTATCAATGGAATGTACCCAACGACGGAGAGGTGGGTATCCTACCTTGTTCCGGAAACATTTTGGAAACATTTTCATTGCCTTTTCTTTCAATTTCTGACCAAATGAAGTTCCTTTAGGCCGGTTGTCATCGAAAATAGGAGTCGACGGAGGGGTAGGAGTTGGAGAATCAGGTCGAGGGTCAGGATAAGAACCAGTAGTATTGTCAGTATCCGCCATGTCGAGGTCAGTATGGTGGTATAGTTCACTGAGAGATGTCACGTCAATGTCTGATGAGTAAGTGTATTCTTCATCTGGAAGTTCAGCGTACCCTTTACTAATGTTTGATGGATATGCCTCCTGAATGTTCGAGAACTGGGGTAAGTCCTGCATAGCTTGAACTCGTACCACTTGCTGAGTTTTAGGGCAGATCATTTCGAACGTATTGTTTGCCCAGTCAAAGAGGACCTCATGTTGTGCTAAGAAGGAACGTCCGAGAAGAAGGTCATATCGAAACCCCGAGTTCTTGTCGAGAACATAGGCTAAGATAGTCTCCTTGACAGTCCCAATCTGGATAGTGAACCGAACAAAGCCTTTAGTTGTTGTATGTCCTGCTCCAACGATCTCCCGCGGCTTAACCAGGGCAAAGTATTCCGCATCGATATAGGTTGCAATATCATCGCGAATGTAGTTGTTGTTAGCGCCAGTGTCCAGGATTATCTCAGCTTCCATCGATTTGGTCTTCCGAAAGTGATGAGGCTGTCCGCTAATTGTCGCAGCGTAAACTGGCAGGGTAGATTCTTCACTTCCCAAATCAATGTTAAAGAAATTCGCCGTTAGAGGATTGGAGGTAGGCTCAGTTTTAACACTGGCAAGGAAATTGTTGACATCCCTCGGTGTGACCTTTGACTTCAGGTTGGCAAGTCGTCCTCGAAGGTGATCAAGCTGAGTGGGTTCATCTGCTCTAGGTTGTCTTATGACATGAGGATATCGATGTGGATCCCCTTGGGCAATATGAAACATTGGATATCGAGTGCAATTCTCTTGAGTTATAGGCAAAGTCCGAGAGGTAGATAAATTGCGTTCTCGTTGTCTTCGAGGTTGATGACAGTCCCTAGCATAGTGCCCCATCTTGTTACAGTTGTAACATCGGAGCTTCGATCGATCATTGGATGCTGGGGCTGTAGCGAAGGCATCAAGATCCATTGGTGAGTGAGTCGATGTGGTGGCAGCAGGAGCAGTAGTGGAAGGAAACATCAAAGATGTGGAGATGTTGGTAGAGGATGGGATATTCCTATTCCGGCGAGGATCCATGGTACGGCTGGTGTTCATATTCGAGTTTGCTCCTGAGGAACGCTTGTAGCGTTCATATACTCGAGCAGAGTCATAGACTTCTGCCATATTTGAGGGGCTCGCATTAGAAATGTGGAAGCAGAGCTCCGGAGGGAGGCTTCGAAAAAAATGAAACTTACGATCGCCAAAGGTCATATCTGTAGGGGAAAGTTGCATTTCAAGCTTTTGAAAGCGAGGAATGAACTCAGAGACGTTACCTTTGTAGTTGCAGCGGTTCAAGCTATTCCGAAGTTCATCCATTCGGGCTGGATTATCGAATTGAGTACGAAGAGCTTGCTCCATCTTGTCCCAGGTGAGAGGTTGGTCACTATTTTCCTGTTTCTTGGCTAAGTACCAAGTTTGAGCAGCATCCCGAAAACAACCACTTACGATAACTCCCCAGTCCTCCTGAGCAATGTGAGTGGCTTTCAGTAAGTCTTTTGCAATCGAAATAAAGGCACAAACATTTTCATCAGGACGACCTCGAAAAATAGGGAGTTCTGTGCACAAGGGAGCTCGAGCTGTAGCAGAGGAGACACTTGGTTGGTTGGGTGTAAGATGGGACATAGCATCTCGAAACGCCGAGGACAGTGATTCGGTTGAAACTCGTTGCTGTTGGAGTTCGGCAACATGGCCTTCGCTTTCTTGAGGACGCTGAGCGATATTACTGAAGATCGGGGCAATGACCTCAAATGCCTCAGCAGTCAGTACTGCGCGAAGCTGGTCTAGAGTTACGTCGGGCATAGTCAAATGGTACTATGTGGATTCGAAGTTCGTTGGGATGTTCTGTGTTTTGTAACGTTGCGACTAGATAGGGTGGTTCTCTATAGAGAGGTAACCAAGTGAGTATGGGAACTTGTTGGGCTAGCAATATAGACGTACAGTCGAGAATTCCAGTCTCGATGATGAGCGGTGAAGACGTCAAGTAGATAAGAGACCCTTCACTTTGCAAAGTGAAGTATCCATCCGTTCGATTTCGGGCTAGAGTCCGGTCGAGCGATCAAAAGGGCGGAGAGAATTCTATCGTCTATTCGCCAGTTCCTACAATACTTTATACTACTTCAGGCTATCTAGTTTCGGTACCGTAGAAATCCACCAAAGATACGAAGATAGGATAAGTAAGTACAAATAAGGTAATAGGTGAAATTCACAAGAGTCATAAGGACTTGGAAGAACTCTGAAGAATTGACTAGAAGGTAAAGTGAAGTCATAAAGAACTTCATAGAATAAACGGAAGCTAATATACAAGTCATCTGTGAGTTAAAAGATACGACCGGGAGGTCAGAACCAAAATAGGAAAGGTGTCGGGATGGGCTAGATGCCGAGAATGGAATCATACAACAAGGGATCGACGACTCATGGGAGTCATGTGATTGTCGCATGTCAGAGTTGTGGTCAAAATCAAGTGGTAAACAAATAACGTAAAATCACGGTCACGTTGCATGTTCTACTGACTCATTCGATGGCCTGTATGTACAATGATCTGATATTTTCTAGTGAAGACAAGCAAAAGTCAAGAAGTTCAATGGTTGGAAGAAATTTTGAATGAAGGGACATAGAGAAAAGGTACGAATACATAAGTGAGGAGGTAAGAAAGGGTAAGAACAATATCATAAGCTAAGAGACCTTCTCTTCCTCATTGTACTACATAGTCAATTCAATTTGATAGAAGGCAACGTGTTTGACGCTCTCAAAGTTCTTGGTCTATTAAGGAGACCGCACCCTTGTACATGTTGCTTGTGCGCTTGAGAACATATCCCTTGGAGTGAAAGGCAATTGTATCCATGAATTTCGTCATTGAAGTATACAAGAACAAAGGCATATTTTGCGGTCCCTTTAAGATACTACGCCGTGCATGGGCTCGTCGTAATAAAATCCTCCATACAAAGACTGCATGGGGATACGAGGATTATAGTACCAATGTTCTTGGATATCTCCCAGATCAAGACTAAGGAGAGCAGTCGAAGCGTCGAAAATATCTTTGTGACTATATGAGAAAAGAGGTATTCATATCAGAGCTTATTGCAAAGAACCATTAACACAGTGACGAAACTTGCCCCGACTCTAAGTGGTTTTTAAACTGACTCTTCCGAACCTCCCGATTACAATGCGCGCAGCAGATATGATTGTCCATTTGACCTGACGTATGCAAGGCTCTTGTTGTAGCCTCCTTATATTTGCTCGATGTGTTGAACTTGAGTTTGTGGGACTGATGTTTACCGGAAAACTGCGATGAAGTGTGAGCCATTACACGGGTGTATCAGTGGGAAACTGGAAGACTGCTTACTGCATGGCGCCACCATAGGCACACAGTTTTGCGAGAAGTGGAAGAGCAGGTTACACATTCAATAGGAGGATTGACAGAGCGCAGCTCATGTACGGTCGTGGTTGTCGGGTCAAGCGAACAAGCTTTGAGAAGCTTTTCCATCACCAGAGGCCACTGGTCACTCAGGACGAGTGTGTGAATCATCCACGGCCCATATCCAAGAAAATCAAAGTAATTCGTCCGAAACATTTCCATCCGTTCGTGACTAATCTTGTTCGGTGATTTATGCTGCAAACAACAGTCATGATAGAACATTTGAGGGTAGTGCATCGCTGTTGTGCACTCTGTACACTCGAAGATCGTCGTAGCAAGATGGAGATCGGATACCACAGGCAAGGTCTTACTTTGTTTTGACTTCTGCACCAACTTCAGTAACTCTTGGATTTTTGCCGACCTCCACTTATCAATGATGCGAGGTAGGTGTTCGGAAAGCTTTGCTGGAAAGTGTATCACTTTTTCAATAGGTGTGTCCCATATCAGGGTTTCGAAGACCTTGGCCGTAAGGATATCGCCTAAAGCGGGGTAAGGCTCTCGACAATCTGACTTGGAGCAAATTTGACGATAGTTTTCTGACAACAGTTCGTAACGCGCGCGCATGACACAAAGTTTTTCCGTTTCCAGACGATTCCTCCGGTGTTCCGAAAGCAATTCACCAATCCGTCCTTGATGTTCACCCAGCCTAAACCGGCGTTCAGTTATATGCGGACAAGCAAGAAACACGTTCCGTACCTTGTTCTGTAAGTTTCCTCGGTTGATTCATTATCTTCGCGTATTCGAAATAGCTTTGTTCACGAGTGCCCCATTTTTCTATATGTTCTGTTTCTTCACGCCAACCAATCTCTCCTAGTCTAACGAGTATACTTAACAACAAACATAGCTTTGTTAGTTGATGCGACTCAGTCTGAAAGACTACTCAACTCATTTCTTCGTTGATAGCGGAGGCCGTTGATTTCCCTCGAGCGGTCATTTAACCTTTTTTGATGCCACCTTTTACATAAATTACTATGCTGCTAAGAGTGATAAGAGGGACAAACATAGCCTATGGAACGTTTTTGTGACAAACCTCCTTTATGGCCTGCAGCTGTCTGCTTTTGATGAATCCACTCCTCACGATCGCTGGGCGTATCGAGTCCTTCATACTCCGCTTTATACCGAGCAGTCCATTTGTTGCTCGCCACAATTCTCGACGCTGGTACAATTTCAATTGAAAATTAGCAAATATATATGTAAATTATCAGGATAAGAGAGGGGCTGACTGTTTCCAACACGTACTCTCTCCGACGGTAGGATACCAGAGTTGCGATATTCGGCAGGCTGTTTATCAAGATACTCATCATCATATAAAGGAAGACTGGATATTGAAGGGTTTATGCTCAAGGCATAGGAACGATGCGGGGACGCGTACACTACGGCGACACAATTCTTGCAGACCCTAGCACGAAAATTCCAAAGTACATTCTCGCAACGCCCTTTGTGGTTGCAAATCTATAAGGAAAAGTTGTTTGGATACACCCTATGATTATGACCATGGTATGGGGCTCACATAACAATAAGCATCATAGAGAAGACGAGCATACTGAGGTTCGTTCAAGTCATCAGGACGAGGCGGAAGACCTTCAACGTTTGCACGTGCGGCACACCAGATGGCTTCCGAAGACTTGCTCATCAACATCCCTCGAAGGTCTTTCGACGTTCGAGCAAGGCGTAAAAGATCACCAGGATCGAGGTAACAGAAGATCTGAAGAGTGTGCCATTGGCGCTAGACTTGACTAGGAAGCACTGCATACCTCGAAAATCACGTCCAGTGGAACGTCCTTTGCCAATCTTTCAAGTAGACCCAATTTTCCGCGGACTTTTCTGAATTGCTTAGGCATGCGCTGTTTCTTTTTTGTTGAAGTGGCGCCCTCGTCCCGGTCTTCTTCGTCTTCGACATCACTCAAAGGCTGGGCGGTATTCGAAGTGTTCTTCCGAGCCCTTTTCCGAGGTGGTCTGCCTTTCTCCTCACGACCTGCCACTCCCTCTGAAGGAGGCTCCTTGACGCGCTTTCGACCCGCCTTGGTAGTAGTAGCTGATGAATTCTTTGATATTGCATTAGCTCCTTTGCTAGCGACAGTTTTTTCTTGAATTCGAAGAGATCGACGACTCATTGGGTGATGCAAGTTGAAGCTTAACTCAAACTCAAGCGCTCATAGCTACTTGAATATTAGCGCCCATGACAAACTTCTAACTACTATACGGTCAAATCGATTGCGAGTCCAATATGATATCGAGTCCATATCCGAATTACTTCCTACCCCATGCAGGCGCAGTCCGGGTCAATCTCCTCATACAGCTCTGCGGAGCTTCAAGCTCTCAATTGCAATCCGAGACAACAGATTGACCGGCAGAAATGGCTTCGTTGAGCTTGCTCAGAGTGCTGGCCACAGCGGGGTCGGTCCTGCTCATGACAATGATATCTCTCTCGTCAATGGCTTAGAACGATTTCATACTCACGAATTAAGTCCGCTCAGAGCTGTCAGCGCCGTCTGCAACCCATCCGCCGTCTGGTCTCGCGCATCGGCGGGAGCGGTTTGGCCTTCGATTAGC
Source organism: Lentinula lateritia (assembly GCA_028011325.1). NCBI lineage: Eukaryota > Fungi > Basidiomycota > Agaricomycetes > Agaricales > Omphalotaceae > Lentinula > Lentinula lateritia. Next base: position 76,481 of record JANVFT010000041.1, read on the forward strand.
GCGGCTGCAATCGTCTTGATTCCATCTCCAGCGCTAGACAAACCAGACTGAGCTGTGGAAACGGCTGAGGTGGTGGCGGCGTCGTTTCTGAATCGTTGTTGCAGAAATTCAAGGTATTTCGAGGAAGAACCCGAAATAGTTTCAAGTTGATAGGATACAGTGGCGTGGATTTAAAAAATATTGTTAGTTGAGAGTGAAAAGCGAAGGAAGAAAGTGGACTCGGAACATAAAACCTCACCCATTAATCTTGCTCAGCAGGTTTCCCGTCTCCGCCAGGTCAGAGACAATCTGCAGACGAGCAACGTTACATTGGATATCTCCTATTTGACGTGATTTCAAGGGGGCTGCATGGGTGAGGCAACGGTCAACAGATCGTTCATCATTGCTGTATCTTCATATGATGGACTCACCAGCATCAACGAGCAGGATGAAAACAGCCAGTAGGACGAAAAGGGCAGCAAAAATGATTCGGGCCATTGCGATCGAAATACGGTTAACGATTGAAGAAAGCACGATCCGAAATATGAAAGGGGACACCAGGTCAACAAAGTCGAGGAAGGTCAAAGAATTGAAGAAGGCGAAATAACAGGGACGAGGAAGGGCAAATCAAGCCGCTGAATCAGATCGAAAGAGAGAGAGAACGTAGAAAGACCGTGAAGGAATGATACATTCGAAGTCGTGAGCTTTATAGCATGAGCAGTGGTATCTGATGGAAGTCTCAGGTGACCGAACTTGAGTATTGAAGGGATTCCTCAGATGCAATATCAACCGCATATCATGCCAAGCTGCGGGTGCTATCCTATAACGACGAACAACAAGAGGCAATGGTGGAAACCTATTCAGCGTTGCATCGTTCTCAGCCTGATAGCGACCAGCAATGAGATCTTGAAGGGCAATCTGAAAGACCTATTCAGTAGTCACTACTATGACATGCTCAATATTCAGCGGCGAACGAATTTATCAACGTCTTGTGCGACAACATACAGTTTGCTTGATACAAGACGACAGGAAGTCTGCCATGATCTTCGAATTCAAGTAATCCTATACAATTTGTCAATTTGTACAAAGTAGATATGACCATTGGGAAACCCTCATTATTATTATTGATTCTTCTAATCGGTGGGTGATTCTCTAAATCCCAACAGGAATTGCATGACTTGGAATGCAGCCTGTATGGATCAAAAAGTCAATGCGCGCGTAAGATGAGTAATGGGAAACACGCACAAGAGGAGAGAATTGAGGGATCCTGCGTATGAAGAGTACACGGGTAAGAGTAGGTTGACATCGAGATGAGCGAAAAGCTACGAACATATGGCCACTCTGGACTACCTCAACAAATGTCAAGTTCCGTTCGGTATGAGAAGTTCCGAGCGAGACTCCTCCAACGATGAGACTGTCATTCGCAATGGGTGTTTGGAAACCTTGCAGGCCTCCCCAAGTCATACTGGATTTTGACGGGTCAACAATTTGTACTTGACTGTTGATCGAACTCACTTTTGAATCACGATTCTCGCTCTAGATCACAATTCATACCGTCAGTCGCTGTAGAAACTTATAGATGATTGCGAGGCGAACACACCCTTCAGCAATCAGAATGAAGTCGGCCAGTCCATGGGCGATCACAGATCTTTCACTCTTCTCGATGACATTAGGAAGAACCGTAAATGCTGGGGGAAGACTTGAATCCCCACGAGGGAAAACATCCACATTAGAACATTCAGTCCAGTCAACGTCGACTGGTGCGTGGATGGCCAATTTGACGTCCTCTCGGTCGAAGTACAACGGCGAAAGTTGAACGTCGGGGAAGGAACCACTGGAGTGCGATCAGCAACAAGAAGAACGGGACAAGAAAAGTGACACGCACGGGAATCCAAGAACATCCCATAGAATCGGGAACACATCGAAGACTCGGTAGATGTTGAATGCCGGGTTGACGGCCAATGCTTCGTCAAAGATGGTATCCCAGACGTCACACCCGCGAGCAGCTTCCGTAGAGTCTCCAGGAAGTGGGAGCGGGCCAGCAGGAGGGAAAGTCACGAATTTGTCCACATAACCTGTGTAGTTGCACTTCTCAGCAGTAGCGTCGAGCTGGGCCATCACAGTTTCACTGGAATAGGGATGAGTATCACCTTGAGCATTGGTCGACTCGTCAGCTCACCTGAGAGCAAAGACATTTTCGTATTTGTGCACGAAATCCACTGCCGGGATTTGCTCTTGCACGACGTCCCATCCAAGGACAGCTGTATTGACGATGAGAACGGCACATTCGCAAAAAGAAGAACACCTACGATCTGAGACCCAGATACCCTTAAGGTTTAAATCTACTATACCCGGATTCTCGTAAATAAAGTTCGCAACATCTGTGACTACATTTCAGGATTTGACGCTCGCCGGAGGCATGCACATTGGCTTACAGGGAACATACATCCCAGCGTACTATAATGTATAAGCAAACGCAGTAATACTAAAGCAGGAATGTATGTGGTACGTACACTTTCACCCGTCAACCAGAAATTCTTTCCCTTCAATTCAGAAAAGATGTCCAAAAACTGATTGAAAAATCCGACTAGTTGTTCTGCTAGATCATTCTCGTTCTGTACTTCACGTTGAATGAAAAATCAACATTGTAGATCTTGATTGGTATACCGTGATATTGGGTGTTCCCTGTGAGAAACCCGTTCCGACTGGTTGCTCGACCCACAACACGCTGGATAGATTGGTCCAACTTTGCTCGTTGACAATGGGTTGAGCAGTTCCCCAGCTCCACGAAAACGGCTTCATAAACTTTGAGTATCATAGATTGCATAATGGACGAGAATCATACTCCGTTTTCTTGCAGGATTCCTTCTAAAGAAGAGCACCCGGGTCCACCATTCGTCCTGCGAACTACTATTGAATTGATGTTTCGGAAGGGAAAATTTGACAAATACCAAAATATAAGGTCATCCAGACTCCCTTCGGGACCAGGAGGGAAAAACCAGAAGAACAACTAGGAGATCCATCAATGGTGCTTTGATCGCAGATGAGTCTATTCGCACACCTTCCGAGTTTCGTCTGGAGAGGATGATATAGGTAACAATCCTGCCCAACTTGGTCCAATGTCAAAATCTACTTCAGGGAAATTCGAACCATCCACCCAAAACTCTGGAGATAGAGATGATTAGTTTAGTTTGTGATTTCTGCTTGACCTCACCAGAAGCTTTCGGATTAGAGAATGTGATGTTTTGCACGCCAGAACGTCTCTCTACATGAGGTCCAGAAGTCACCGGCGCCGCTCTGTCTTGGAAACATTTTGCTGCTTCTTGCTGTCGAGCATGCAGCTCACTTTTTCTCATCCGACGTGCATCGGTACCCGATAGCAACGTGAGCACTAACAGAACCACCTGAAAAACCTGAGGAAACATAGCTGCGATAACGAGGGGCCGTTGAGGGTTTCTCGCGACAGCAGCTCACCATTATATAGTACTAGAGTGATACGTGGAAGATCACAGCGTCATCAGATACATAGAAGTCATTGATGGACACGCTGAAAGCCAAACACAGTCAAGGCAGTCACACGCGTTACTTCATTGATAAGACAGCTGGTCCACTTCTATTTCTAGCAGTTGTTGCTCCTCCGAAAGATTAGTTTGTCCGAAAATCTTTGCAGAGTGCGATACGCAAAGTATATAGAGTGTGTATTCTCAGGCACAGGGGATGTGTCGAGAAGATACCGCAGTATACAATGCATATGGGTACAGTATTCAACTGGCACACGAATCGCATGGAAATCCTGATGGTTGTTCTATATGTGGGTACTTATCAAGTACGAATACAAGTAATCACAAGTACGACTTACTTATTGTGTAAGCACACAACATTGGACGAAGTATTCGTGGAATCGGTCATCTTCAGTCAATTCCGGATGGAAGGTGGTGAGCAGATGGCGACCTTGACGGAGCGCGACAACGGTCCGGGGATCATTTTCTGTCATGTTTTCTTCGATCAGAGAAGGTGGAAGCAGGTTGAGAGGAATGCGGGCCACGACTGTGATTGGTGATTCATCGTGGAGAGACGAGAGCTCGAGGACTACCTAATATATGGTTCAGCCGAATGATAACCAACCAGGATGAGAGATGGCTGACTGGAGCACGTATAAAGAAGGCTTGAAATGGTCGTGTGGATTCTTTGATACCGTTTAGCTCCAAGGGAACTTCGAAAGACTCTACCTTGTAAGAAAATTAATTATCAAGAAAGTAAACGTTGAAAAAAATTCTCCGACATACCTGGGAGCCCCATCCATTCCGCGCGATTTTTATCGACATTCCACCAAGGAGTTCTTGCCCTCCTTTTTTCGCTCCAACCACAGATTGTGAAAGCAATATAGCTCCGGCGCAGGTTCCCCACACTGGCTTGGTTCTTGTAAACTCCTTCAAAGGTTCTGACAATCCAGCTAGTCGTGCCAGTAACGCGATCGTAGTGGATTCTGAAAGGAGATGTGAATACTTAAACCTTGCAGAAACTGATGGCAGACCTCCTCCAGGTATTATCAGAGCATCGCACAGTGAGAGATCATCTGGAGTGCGTACAAAAACAACGTTGAGCTTCCTGTTGTTCAAATCGAGCCTATTCAGTGAGGCCCCATGCTCCGCAAAGGCACCCTGCAACGCTGATTACATAAGAGAACTGATCATATATTCACAAAGCGAGGCTTACCAAGTATACCGACAGAAACCACCTCCATAGAAAGATTACTACGATGTCGATGAAGAAAAGACGAAAAAAAGCGGAGCGCCGAATCGATCCGGATTCCGCTTTTGGTCCGGGCAAAGCTGGCTATACCAAACATTTACTATTGCATTTGATAATCATTTACATGTCTAAGTATTTTTGCTCTATGAAATTTCGAAACCCTGGACCGACATTTATAACGTATCTATCTCACTGATATACAGTAACCAATTCTATTTGAACCTGAAATGTGATTTTAAGGTTCTGGATGCAAGACAATCAAAGATTGCGGTATGCTTCCTGCAGTTTCGAGAACATATAATCTATATAACCCTCGTTAGTACATCTTCTAGCTATCAGACGCCAATCTCACCATTCAATGGAGAATGAGCAGGAGTGTGCCTCATGGTGGTAAGGACCTGCTGTAACTTTACATCGATGGCCTCTTCCCTTCCTGGAGCTCGAGCGACTCCTCGGAACTGGTGCTCAGATCTAAGTCTGCGGAGCTCTTCAATCAAAACTTGACCTATTGTCATCCACAATGACGGGAGAAGTGGATTTGCATGTGCCGTAGAGTCCGAACTGATATTTCCTGCAATCATATCTGTACAGGCCTCTGCCGCCGAGAGCACCTTCTCTGCAGATTCAGATGAAATATCTCTGAGCTTGCTATGCAGAGTAATGATGGCAACCTTTGTTGTTAGGTGTGTAACAAAGGCAAATGAAAAGTACTCGGATGAATGGGCATTCTGGCTCAAAGGAATTAAACTTGAGTTGAAAGAGCTCAGCAAGTTATCCAATGCAGTAAATTGAACCGAGAAAATCTCAGCTCTTTGTTGCCACATATCTGAAGGAAGAAGTAGTACTATAAGTCCATTAATTCAAGAACGAGATGAGTCAATTTTGCATACCGGTACGATAAATTGCTGAGAGAGTAGCTGCACGGACAAGAAGTATGGAAGATTTTGCATACATGGAGATGAAAGAATTATCTCCTAGCGTGAAAGTTGAATGTTGCTCGAGGAACCTGGTTACTGTCTCCCTTCCCAGAATCTTAAAGGGTAAGAGACCCTAGAATGGATATCCATTGAAGCAAGCTCCGGAACGTAGACCGATAAATATGAAGTCATACCTGTTCATACCCACCCATATCCAGCGGCCAAGGTGTATCAACAGTTGGTCCAAAACTTTCTACTAAGAAATTTTGAGGGGAATCAGCTGCGACAGCCCAACAATTACTCATAGTGAATGTTGTCCAAAATGCATTAATCCGTTCACCCTCAGCAATTTGATCTAGCGGAACATCTAACTGGGAAATGTTGCCAAAGATATCTGATGAAGACATTCCGGGAAAACCGGGATCTGTATTCTGAGAACGAATCTTGTGCAGCTTTGCGGCAATTGTGATGGAGAGAGCGGCGTGAAGGTGATATTTACCCTCGAGAATGCGACCCGTGCTGAAGAAGTGTCCAGCAAGTAAGATCTCTGCTTGTATGGCGTGCACAGTTCTATCGCGATGTGGGGACGACAGAATGTTAGCGACATCGAGGAGGGCACGTGATAGGTAGGCTTGTTCTCTCTGTTGGGCATCTCCCACATTCAATCCCGAAAGATGAAAGCCTAGAAGGTATACCGTGCTGATTAAACCCTCAGAGGGTCTTTCCGGACTCCCTTTAGGAAGCGACATAGAGTGTCGAAATCGTGGGATATGTAGAAAAAAACCCAGTTCTGTAGAATAACGAAGAAATATATCGAGGCTGCCAATCTTGACTTCAGTGGAAAATCTGATTCACAAAATGGCTGAACGTACAATGGCTGGGTCATATTTTCGTCGATTTCCTGTTAACGCGTTACGATGAAAACATAAAATGATTCTGACGGTCATACCTGTAATTGGCCTGCCATCAAAGTTAATCAATGTAGAATTCGAGCAATACGATCCAGTCTGCGAACTGGAGACGCACCGCCTGATACTCCAGTATGAAATTCACCCTCCGACAAGGGTGCTGGAGCCGACGAAGCTGCGTAGGGTTGATACAGCGTGACACCAGCATCGTCAGTCTCTTGTACAACCTCCAACTCACGGATGCGATTTTGTAAGACCTTTATATTTGCTTCTAATGCCTGTATTTCGGAACGATTTGTGGCGGTATACTCGCATACCATCTGTTCAGTGGGACCAGAAGAGCGCATACATGGTGAACATGTTGGTCGTTTGCCATCACATTTCTGGAAGAAGAAAGAAAGGGAAAGGTTAGATGATCAAATCAAATCTAACCGAGTATTCGTGAACCCACAATCTTGCGCCTCCTGAGGCGTCATGTTAATGAGAAAATAATTCAAGAAGTGATGAACACTGACCTGCAGTTAGAGCATGATTGTCCTCTTGCTGTGTATGGACCTCGAGGTTTCGAAGATCTTGACGCGCTTTGTTCATTGCTGACACTTGAAACAGACGACATGAGTAGATAACTTCGAAGGCTTTAAGAATGTCCAGTAGGTAAACACGTTAGGAGATACTTGTCCTACTGATCAAGCTCGGAAAGGCCGCGTACCACAGTAGCTGTTGAATTTTACGGCCATTTGGTAGCAGACTTTTATACAAGCTACCTTTGCAAAGGCTGCCGAATGAGTTTACAGTGCTGTGTCTTTCGGATTAACGTTGAGGGCATAGAGCCCAATTATTTGACGCGACATTACACGGAAATTTGAGTTGAGGGGGTTTCAAGCTGAAGTCATGATCGCTCGGAACAGGACGGGTGGTTCAGGCAATCGGGCTCGGAAAGTTCGGAACGTTCAGTTTCAAATTCTGCCACTCCCGATCCTTTTTGAGGTGCTTCATTAGAAGATGGTCGAAATGAGTTTGGAGATTGACTAGTTGATTCTGAGTGTATCGTCGAAAGTCCAGCACCAACCTTGAATAGACATTGACCAAATTTGGCTAATAAGCGCTGGACGATTATACCCTCCGACCGTTCCGACCTCCAACCTCTGAAGAAAGTTAATCCGTCACCGTCATCGACGGAATGAATCGTACAGATAGACATGGAGAACCCGACTGAAAATGTTCCGTTATGGGCAGGACGAAACAGGACAAGAAAGAGTAGTGGTCTTGCAGTAACTATTAGTGTAATCTGTACTATTCATAGCCATACGATAAATATACAAATTTCCAATGAGCAAAGCCGAACAGTAACGCATTACATACTTTGAAGGGCGTAAACACTTACTCTGCCTCTTCCGGGAACAACTCTTTTGCCACTTTATCCGCGGCGGCGTCAGCTTCGCCTAGGGGTCCATTCTCTTTGGCTTGTTCGTCGTTCAAAGCTGGTAATATCACAGGGTCCATGCCTTCCACATCTTCTTCTGGCGGTACAGGTGATGATGTTTGAATCTGCACCTTCTCAGGCTCTTTTTCAGCATTCATTTGGAGTTTGTTATTCTTGGCTGTATTCCCGATGTACTTTCCCTCTCCGACCGTCTCTTCCTCCTCTGCAACTTTGTCATTGTCTTGCTGTTCCATATCAGGGGATTGTGGTACGACAGAGCTGATGAGCTTCTCTTCGTCCTCTTGGGGAGCTTTTGGTGGTTGTGGAACGTTTTGACTGCGGATATCCTTTACTGGCGCTTCTGCAAAGACGTCTCGCCCTGGCTCAGCTTTAGGAATGTAGACAGATGTGTTTTCTTCCTGTTTAGCTTTTTCGATAAATTGAATTCTTCGTGAACATTCCCTTCATAATATTATTAGATGGAGCTCACCTTGTTGCTCTTGTTGTCGCTGAGCAGCGGCTTTGTCTTCAACAACAATTTTACCACGGAAGGGATCGCTTATAGTGGTTTGAACGATGGCCTTGGATGGTGTAGGTGGTGCTGCTCCGGTATTGTATTGCGATAACTGTAATGAACCACAATCAGCAACCGAAGTTTCGTGGTGAATTCTACTGACATTATCAAGGAAATCATTACATGAGAAATCCCAATGTTTGCCCCACTTGGCCGCCTCGCAGCTTTGTTTCGTCCACGGAGTCCCATATGCCAATGGACTGAACTTTGAAAAGTTCCATATTGCGAGTATACACAATACCGCAGCGATTTGTAGTCGAATTTTGGGCCGAAGAGAAGAGGTTACGAAATCGAAAATTCCACAAGAGAGGAGGATGGCAAAGTAAAGCGCCGGGAAGTAGTGGTGCAGAAAAAGTTGACGACCCATGATCCAGAAGGGACCGTAGTGCAAGGCCCAGCCCATGAACAGGAAGCCACAGACGCCGTCATATTTTACGACAGTGGCTGCAGATAAAAAATGAGTGACGACTCCTTGCGTATGGGTGAACGGGAATGAACGTACAATTGTTGAAATCTTTAAATCCTCGCTTCTCTCTCAGGATCAACAGACCACGAACACCCACATACGCCACAACAGCAAGTGTGCTCAACCACCACACCATAGGATTGCCGATAAGGTAGATCTGGCGATGGTCTTTCACCCAGAAATTCTAGAAAACGTTATGAGCTGGTCTCGGGATACCAGAAGGATTCATAATCTACTCACAATTCCTCTCCTCAATCTTGGCCAGGCATCTGGTCTTGAATCGAATAGATGCCTATCTGTCAATCCAGCATTGGTTGTCCACATAACTTGCTGCAACTCGAGAAACTTAGCGAAAAACCCAGGAAGACGATAATTCACTTTTGGGGCATCGGCGGGGACTGTTATGACGGAAAGAATTACTGAAAAATTTTAAACGGCCAAACAAGGCCTATACTTACGATCCGGATGCATCGCCGTCTCCACGAACCACAATGAATTTGCCCGAACCGCATTCTTATTACAAGTCACCTCCTGCTGTTCGAATCCCCATTCTGGCAACTTGACCTTGTGGGAGAATAAATAGCACCCAGTCAACGCATGCCTCAGCCTAAACTTGGTCCTTAATGTCCTCAACCTTTTTACGGCCTCCCGATCTCTCCTATCTCTACTGGCGACCTCGTCAATCTCCAAAATCCAATCGTCATTCGCATCACCCTGGAACCCCGGTGCGCCATAGGCCGAGACCTCATTTTGGAACTCAACTTCAGAGACCGGAGGACGAATATCGTGCGAGTGAAGCATTTTTTCCGTAGAAATATGGCGGAGCTTGATGCGCATTCCGGGGGTGATGTAGCGGAGACCGTTGGGAGATTCTGAGATAACGGGTGGGTCGATATGTGTGGCGTTGACAATGCGCCAATCGTTATTGTGGTCTCGATGAGGATAGAGCGTGATCTGTTGCTGTTTGGAGCCACCAGGGTAAACAGAGGGATGAGAGTGCAAATATCCTCCTTGTGTGTTGACATGTCGAAAGGTCACCTCAGATCCAAGGGCGACATCTGAGAAAATGGTCAAACTCAAGCGTTACCGGGAATATGCGATACTGACCAGCAAACGTGTCTTCCATGCCCCTGCCGCCAAGTGTGTGCTGAAACTCGGAACTCATGAATCCATCTCCCTCTCCCGAGCTGCCCAAAATCAAGAAATGAATCTGAAACATGGTCATGTAAAACAGGACGGGGATGACAATTAAACATAGCGCTCGAGCCGCAAAGTGTCTAATGAACAACTTGGGTGGAATCCGGATATCGGTTATAAGGACCCAAAGCTGATAGATCGTGCTGAATCCCACGGTGGCGATCGTGAATAGGCCAACCCATTTACAACTGACGACGGCACCGAGAGAGAGTCCGGAAAGAACGAGCCAGGTCCACCATGAGTCTGTGAAGGGCTTGTGTTTATCTTCGTTGCAAAACCCGACCCATGAAAATATTGAGAGCGATGTAAAGAAGATGAGTGGGGAGTCAAGTAGAATATGTCGAGACTGCGTTACTAGTCCATTCTCAAATGTGATGAAGAGGGCAGCGACTAGAGAAGTAGTAGCTCGGCAGTCGAGTGCGCGAAGAGTGAGGTAGGCAAGAGGAACAGTAGCAACTCCAAGAAGAGCTGGCACCATGCGCATTGCAACGTATGGAACATTTTCATACACTCTGGGCTACATTCAGATCCTAATTCGACAGTTACTCAGTAATCACTCACTTTCCAATATCCTTGAAATCAAAATGACCGTCGTATCCAAATAGAAAAGCAGCAAGAGTGATGAGAAGTTTCGCTAGCGGGGGGTGTACATCTACGAAATACTGTGTTTTGATGTATCTGCTGGCAAATTTGCCAAAGTGAACTTCATCAAAACTGCAAAGATCATGAGTAAGTGTCAACTCCAGGACAGTAATGGCTTACACGACACTATTCGGTCTCGAAATTCTATAAAGCCTCACCGCTGCTGCCACTAGGACCAGACCAATTAACAGCTTTACTTCGCCAGAAGTGATACTGAGCCCCCCAGAGGAAATGTTAGATTTAAGCCTCCCAGGCGCGAAGCCTTTTGAAGCTGCCTCTCTTCGAGCATCTGCATCCAGATGGTCTTGCCGAGGATGCGGAAATCGTGCTGCTGTTAATGGCACTGCTGTCGGCGGAGGATAACCAGCTCCTGGAGGTGGTGAAGCTGGCCGGCGGGCTCGAAAGTTACCAGACATCAGCCTGTGTCAGAGGAAGTAGGTCTTGAAGAGAATTTGAGGCCAGTAAGAGAACTTGCAAGAAGATTAATGAAAGAAGGAGGTTAGTTCTGAACTGGAAAGACGTGCTAGCTGCGCAACCGGCCCGGAGCGCCCAGGATAATTGGCGCCGGATTATTTAGAACCAGCTTTGCTAGCTACTAGTACATGTCTGAAGGCGAAGAACAACTATCATACAAGAGACGTCGCCTGCAAAACTCATGTGACCACTGCAAAATCAGAAAACAGCGATGTAAATTGCTTCCAACCCGACGTCGACGTTCGCTCATGTATTATCTCCAGGCGATAGTGCCAGTAGACCCGGTAACATTTGTTCCTCGTGTATTGCATTCCAAGTTGAATGTACCCATCTCGCTGCTTCGGCCAGAAAGGTCCGTGGGCCTGGAACGCGAGAATCTGTCATAACTTACTTTTATGCAGAAGCGCGGTCCACCAAAGGGGTGAGTACCTGTACAGAACATCTTCTGACTGATGTGTACATAACTTTTCGCCCACAACTCTAGTACGCCCCGGGGCCAACGATCGGTGAAATCTGTAGTCAGCTCCATCCTCTCAGGTACATACCAACCTCCGACTGAATCTGCAGCAATCAACAAGCTCCTCTTCCACCTCGCGGAACACATTCAAACCCTGGATGAAGAAATTTCCGCACTTCGCCTGCGGCTCAGTCAATCGACGGCTAGCACCCCCTCCACTCTTTCGGTATTTGCTCCTAGTACACAAGATTCCACCAGTCGAACGTCCCCTGAAGAAAGTTTTCTTGCTGTCAACCGACCACAAATTGTCTCCAATCCACCTCCAGGATCATATTTAGACTCAGACGTCCATGCCATTGAAGGGCTCAGTGAACACCTCCAACGTCTTACATTTGCAAACGCAAAGGATCGTCATTTCGGCGGATCCAGCAGTCTTATGTTGGTCAAAACTGCTATAGACATCAAGAATGAATATTCAAATTCTTCCATTTCATCGTCAAATGAGGATTCTTTAAATGAACAGAACAACTCTGAAGGTGTAGAATCGGATTACAAACGACCAGAGTTCTGGATTATACATCCGGTAGGTCTTTCTGCGAATGAATGCTTTGACATTTGTATCAACCTACTTACTCCCCCTTCAGTGGCAAAGTCTTCCTGAAGATGATACACCACCTTTTGTTTTTCCTGATGCGGACCTCATCAACTCTCTTGCTTCTCTGTATTTTACTCACGTAAACGCCTACTTCCCAATCCTCCATGAACCTTCGTTTTTCCGGTCTATATCTCTAGATCTTCATCGTGAGGATAGGCATTTTGGTGCGCTCGTGCTGGCAGTGTGTTCATTGGGCGCTAGATTTTCTCATGATGAGAGGATCTATGAGGGCGGGGTTAATCAAAGTCATGAAATGGGCTCAACTCATGGTGCTAGTGAACAGTCGATCGGATGGAAATGGATTCGACAGATTCAACCAGTGAGACGAACGTTTACAACACCTCCAAGTCTGTACGAAATACAATTATATCAGGTATATCACTTGGGCCAATCGTCCTTCTTATCTCCGAAGTCTTACTCTCCATCTCTCAGATCTATGTTTTCTTTATGCAATCAAGTTCCACCCCTGAAATATGTTGGATCCTTGTTTCTATTGGAGTGCGTTTCGCTCAAGATGTCGGTGCTCATCGGAAAAAACAACATGATGCAAAACCCACAGTAGAGAGTGAACTATGGAAACGCGCTTTCTGGATGCTATATGTAATGGATATTTTTACGAGCGCGTTTTTGGGAAGACCAAGAAGTATTGGGATAGAAGAGTACGTGCTGAGAGTCGACCGTCTAAGGACATCCTGAACTTACTGTGTATATAGTTTTGACATAGATCTTCCAATAGACTGCGACGATGAATATTGGGAAAACCCCGATAATCCTGAACAAGCATTTCAACAACCTCCTGGAAAACCGTCTCGAGTATCATATGTAGTACGCTTTATCAAACTAATGGATATACTTGGTCTGGCGATGCGTACAATTGTGGGTTCATATTTCGTGGCTACTGTATGCCCGATTTCACTCAAGTTGTGCGTAATTTAGTACTCGATACGGAGGTCAGATATGTGGACAACAATGGGATTGACTGCACTTCAATGGAACGAGAAGACTGTGGCAGAACTGGATTCATCGTTGAACAAATGGATCGATGAGCTTCCACAACATCGTAAGCATATCTTAGCGACATCAACCCAACATAATAATCAATGCTCTCGACTCAGTTCGTTGGGACCCCAGCAGAGAAGATTCTGAACATTTCCGCCAATCAGTCATGCTATATACAACATACTAGTGAGTCCTCACTGCTTACAATTGATATCTCTGTCTCATAAGCAATATTTCAGTTGGGTGCAAATACAAATTCACAGACCTTTTATTGCCCGCCCGGGGGAGGACTCAGTTCTCAGTTTTCCTTCACTAGCTATATGCGCCAATGCAGCGAGGTCGTGCTGTCACGTTATGGAGGTTCAGCGAAGACGGAATGCGGGACTTCTTGCCATGCCAAATCTCTTGGTGCGGTCTGTTATTAATATCGTTATTGCCATCCTCATACAACGATACACTAGATGGCGTTATTCAATGCCTCGATAGTGCTGTTAGTCAATGTTTGGCGGGGACGCAGATTGAGAGGGACAGGAAGAGACGTGGGGAAAGAGCTGGTGGATGTTTATCGGTGCATCGATTTATTAAGTCTGCATGAAAATCGGTTGGTACATACAAACTTGCCATATTCCAATTCTAATGATGCTTGCTTATTAGATGGCAGCAAGCAGGCCGTTTTCAGTGTGTATCTTATTTATGATCGCCGAACAGGGCGCTTGATCTAATAATGGCTCGCACAGTGACATCCTAAGAGAGATTATAGCTATCAGTCATTTTCACGACGACCAGCGTCCTCCGGACACAGGGCTGTTTTCGAAGAAACGATCTCTGGGAGTTGCATCAGACGATATGGCAGAAGACAGCTCTAGTGTCCGGGCTCGTGGTAGCAACACTTTAGAGGAGGAGTACTGTGACCGTCAAATCTCAAGCGCTCAAGCATCTACCACAAACCACAACTCAATGGATATAACAACATTACCTCGCTGGATTCAATCTCCACCATTCCAGTCATCCGGCACGCATAATGACACCGATTTTGAAAGCATGTTCTTGTTGCCTACACACAGTTCAGAACTCGGGAGCCTACCCATATACGAATCCTTTACTGATTGGTCTATGGATGAGCAATGGTCCTTCGACGCTGGCCCTTCATCGTTCAACTCTCAACAAACATGGTCAAATGTTGATCCTCATATCCACGCATCGATGGCAATGCCAACCCAATCTGCAACCTCTCTATTCCACAATCGATCCTCGTCTTACTCGCCCCCGTTGGTGTTCGATAGCCTGAATACAACCTCTTTAGGTACGTTTATTACTTAAATCTTCAATGAGTAAAAAGCAACTGCTAGATGTTTCCAGAGATTGAAAGCCGTCCCACTTTTACCGCTCCTTCATTCTCACCGGCAGGTGGCTCTGCGATTTCTCAAGATGATACAGGAACTGTATCAGACAACGCCGACGTACTTAGAAATCAAGATACAAATCCGAACGATTCCGGGTACGTATATCGTCCATTAGCAGTTGCGTCTTTAATCTGATGGGAGATTTCAGCTGGGATGATTGGGGTGCATATATGGCCAATGTCGATGAGGTACTGCAAAGCATGAACCCTCGCCTATAAAGCCACGTTCAAAATGCGAGCTGTGGCTCCGTTGGACTTTTATTAAACTTTTACCATTAATGCTTGCAATGTGTCGTGAGCTACCTACCTGGATTAATTTTTTTCCTTATTTCAAAGACAACGATATGATCACACGACAACCTCTCGTGAGGTAGATAGATAAAATCGACGTGGTTACAATGGTGACAAGATCTTGGGACACTTGTCTTTTCCATTTGTGTTAAGCGATTGGATATTCACAAAGGGATTTATTCTACTTCATGGGCGGTGAACGTCAGGTACAAGTGGATGCTTCCCAGAGGGTAGAATTCCCAAGTCGACGGTGCGAATTTTGAAGCAAGAGTGAGTCACTTTGGGTGTAAAACTACCCCCTCCGAGCCGGTGAGGGAAGCTCAATGCATGCCAATGCAAATTACCTTCAAGTTCATTCTTTTCTTTCACACTTCAATGCCAAGTGACACGTTATCGCATATTTATAACTATGGAACGTTTACATAGGTATATTGGGGTTGTTTAAGGTCTCGTCTTAAATTCTCCTGCGAGGTCCTACAACTTTCAAACTGGTTAGCCAGCTATTTGGCCAGAAGACACCCGGCTTCTATCCTCCTGCTTCAAACAGCTTGGAACACCGCCCCATATCCTTATGCCAACCTCTTATCTTACCTCTTGCTCGCTCAAGTTTACCACCGGACGAAAAAAACTTTTTCGGACCGGTATGTCGTTACGGGATCAATGCGGCACAAGCGTATCTTGTACAATAACTATTTATAAAAATTGTGAGTTGCAGCGTGCGTTCTTTCCCCCTTTGCTATCATCTTTCCCTCCTTCGTTGCAGGCTAGTCAAAGGTCTTCGCTTCTGAGTTTATAAAAATGGCTGGAAATATTGGCAACCTCAAGGCATCCAACGATGATTTCCAGGAGCAGAGCCTCAGTCATTCTGAAAAGATCGGAGATGGAGACTCGACGGCAAACACCAAATCTCAGCTCGAGGAAGAGGATATCTCGGACAAACATGATTCCCAAACTCATAGCAAGAATAAAAATACCAGTAAGAAGATTGAATTAGACGCCGGTGACCTCAAGGTCCGAATTCGGAGTCGATGGTGGCAATTCTGGTATGTACCATAAGTATGTTCTGCGTGAACAACACTAGTGACATAGGCGTGGTGCAAGGCTTCCGAAAGACCTCCCTCCACCTCCTCCCGAAACTTTGAATGATGTACCTGTATGTTTTTGATCGTGCCATGGTACACGGATATTTCGTAGACAATATCAACACTACTTGTTCAACCTAGGTCATTCCTGTTGGCACCGCTTCTATGTTTTCACAATGGACCTTTACTTGGATTAATCCTATTATGGTATGTGACGTTTAATCTAGTGGCGTTGTCAAAGGCTCACAAAAACTCAAGGTCCTGGGTTATCAGAGAACCCTTCAAGCTTCCGATCTGTGGAAGATGGACCACAGCCAAGAGTCAGGTTATCTTTCGGAACAATTAGATGCTGCATGGGCGCGTAGAGCTGAAGCAGCCAACGAGTGGAATATCAAACTCGCATCTGGGGAACTGAAGCCGGGAATCCTCAAGCGCATTTTATGGCAAATACAGGCTACCTTGAACCTGGGTTCTATTGTAAAGCGAAGTAGACGGGAACGCATGGAGGAGCTCGAGATGCGATGGAGAGAGATTGATGGAAGAAAGGAACCTAGTCTGGCTTGGAGTGTGAACGACGTGTTTGGGAACATGTTTTGGATTGCTGGCATATACAAGGTCAATGCGAGATATTTTCTGACTGCAATGTCTGAATATATTGCTAGGTATTCAGTGATACTGGTCAAATGATGAGTCCTCTACTTGCAAAGGTAAATATCTCTTGTTATCCAGCTTCATTATCGACGGTTCTTACTGTATTCTTTCCTAACCGCAATCCGATCAGGCTATCATCAACCTTCGCAGAGGAGCGTGCATCTACAAAGAAAGATGGTTCTCCTACACCTAATGTAGGTCGTGGTATAGGCATGGCAATAGGTCTCGGCGTCATCGTCGTCTTTGCGAGCCTCACGCAGCATCAAGTATGTTTGTTGCAATCAATAATGTCGCAATCATGAACATAATATCATTGTCTGCAGTTTTTCTGGCGCTCAATGATTACTGGAGTTCTTACGCGGGGAGCTCTGATTAATTCTATCTACAAGCGGAGCGTCGTTCTCAATGCCAAATCTCGAGTCAAGCATCCCAATGCTAACTTGATCAATCACATTTCGACCGATGTGCGTGGTTTGCCTATGACTTTCATTGGCCTCATGTAACGTATGTGTATATTGATAGGTCAGTCGAATAGATGCTGCAGCCCAGTGGTTCGTGAGTAAACATGCGAATTTCTTCTTGCTCAAAAATGATTAAACCTCGAAATCAGCATTGTGGTATGTTACGAATATCCCACTAATAACGCGACCGATCCTTGCCAACAGTTTACACTTTTGCTCGCAGGCTGGACTGCTCCCATACAGGTCTTAGTTTGTTTGATCATCCTGCTTGTTCAGGTTCGTATTTCTTGAGGCATAGGCGGCATAGCTACATATTTTACATAGCTTGGACCATCAGCTTTGGCGGGGTTCGCACTGTTCCCTATTGCGGCTCCGCTCCAAGAACGAATCATGGCCCATAGGCTCAAAACCCGCAAGACCACGAACCGATTCACCGAACAGAGAGCGAAGTTACTTGCGGAGAGTCTAGGTATGTTTGCAGGAATGAGAGAATGAGACATTGTTCTGCATCTCAGTATTATAGGTGTGATGCGCGTGGTTAAATATTTTTCATACGAAGGACCATTTCTAGACCGTGAGTGCATTCACATCGTTACTTTTTCATCCAACTTCACTGAACCCTCAGGAATAATTGGAATGAGACGTAATGAACTGCAGGGGGTGAGATGGATGAATCATATGCAATCAGTCAAGTAAGAATCATGGAGTGCTGTTTGTTGTACACTTATCAAGCTCATACGCAACGTTAAAGCGTTGCTTTCGCTTATTCTGTTCCAGTGTTGGCTGCGACGCTTTCATTTGTCACATACGCGCATACTTCTGGGGGACAGTTCAATGCCGCCATCATATTTTCCTCCTTGAGCTTGTTTCAGGCAAGTCTAGTTGTTTTCCTCCAGGTCGAGTCGACTTTAACAGAAGATCCACTTTTCCCTTGAAGCTTCTCCGTCAGCCGATGATGTTTCTTCCGCGTGCTATGTCAGTAACAACAGACGCCCAGAACGCTTTTTCGCGGCTCTCCAAACTGTTCCACGCTGAGATACTCCATGACATACCTTTCGTTATAGACCATGGACAAGATTTGGCATTAGATGTAACAGATGCTGGTTTCGAGTGGGAGGTTATCGCTACCCCTGATGCGAATGACGAAGACACTGAAGATTCCAAGAAAGAATTTTTGGAAAGGGAAATTTTGAGTAGCGCAGATGCTTTTCAAATACGAGGGATCAATATGAAGATTCAACGGGGTTGTCTCGTCGCCATTGTTGGACGAGTTGGAAGTGGAAAGGTCAGCTTTCAGTGCATCCTCCGAGAATAATGGCAGGAATGCTGAAATGAGGTATTGTTTATAGTCAAGTCTACTTCAGGGCCTTGTTGGAGAAATGAGAAAGATATCAGGCAACTTCTCGTTTGGTGGCCGTGTAGCATACTGCCCTCAGACTGCGTGGATCCAGAACGCCTCCCTGGTAAGCAACTTCCACTTGTCATTAAAGCCAACCACTGATTTTCAAACCAGAGAGACAATATCCTGTTCGGACAACCGTTTGAAGAGGTAAAATACTGGAGGGCTCTAGAACATTCTTGTTTGATCCCAGACCTGCAAATGCTACCCGATGGTGATCTTACAGAAGTAAGTTGAGTTTACCCTACAAAGTGCGAGGCTAAATTTTCTACTACAAGATTGGAGAGAAAGGTATAAACCTTAGCGGCGGTCAAAGACAGCGAGTATGTAACAGTATATGCCTTGCTTATTCTTCCGGCTGAAACTGAGTCTTGAATGTAGGTCAACATCGCTCGTGCTCTCTATTACAACGCGGACGTGATTTTATTCGATGACCCTCTCTCTGCCGGTACGTTCGTAACTCACTTTGTATAACCCTCCTGATTGAAATTCCCAGTCGATGCTCATGTTGGGAGAAGCCTATTTCATGGTGCCATTCATCCCCTGGTACACGAGGGCAAGACTGTGATTCTCGTTACACATGCCCTACATTTTCTCTCCAACTGTGACTACATCTACACAATGGACGCAGGAAAAATAGCAGAACATGGATCGTATACAGATCTTATTTCTTGTAACGGGGAGTTCGCACGCCTTGATAAGGAGTTTGGTGGTGAACTTGCACCTGAAAACCGGACACAATTAGTCAATGCAGCTGCAGTGGAGGCGATGCAATCGAAGGCTAATCACGTTGAACGCCAAGGTGCTGGGGTGGGGAGACTGGAAGGAAAGCTGATAGTTAAGGAAAGGCGTACCACGGGCTCCTTGTCATGGGCTGGTACGTTCCAATAATCCACCTTGAAGTTTCAAGTTATGAGCAACTGCGCTTATTCGCAGTTTATAAAACCTATCTAATCGCGGGAATGGGATGGTTCACTATACCCTCTATCGCATTGTCTATCTTGTTGATGCAAGGGAGTCAGATTGTCAATTCGTATACTCTGGTATGGTGGGAGGGAAAGTGAGTAGTTTTTATGCACAAGATGTTAATCATGCCCTGCTAAATGTCTTTAATAGTCAGTTCGGATGGACATTTTCCTTGTACGAGTTGCTCTATGCTGTTCTTGGGATCTTCCAAGCAATGTTCACAGTTGTTCTGTGAGCATCCTATCCCATCCAGTTCAATTTTCTTCTTATCTATCTTCCTTTCCAGGGGTCTTGCTATCGACATGATGTCTACTTTTGCTTCCAAAAACCTTCACAACGACGGCACGCGGGCTGTCATGTACGCGCCAATGTCATTTTTCGACACTACAGTAAGCTGGCTAGCCTTAACGTGAGGGATATACAGCTGACAGAAAAATCTTCCGCAGCCAATGGGAAGGGTACAAAGCGTTTTCGGGAAGGATGTAGACAGTACGTACTGGTTTTAACATTCAAACTTGCTCTGATTTACATTTATTACTAGACCTGGATATTCAACTCCCTAGTAAGCTTCATATTGTATTCTCGATTTGAACACACGTGAAACATCAACCCAGCTTCTATGAAAATGAGTAAGTCTTATCTATTCAACCTTTAATTCACAACTAGCTCACCGCTCTTTCAGCTGTACTCCTTATGGCCAACGTTGTTGGGTCAGTGATCATCATTTCCATCCTCGAGCCTTTCTTCCGTAAGAGCTTTCCTCGGAATCTGAACGTGAATGTCGATCACTGAAAATTTTTATCATCAGTCATTGCAGTTTTTGTCATTGCGTTTGGATATCAGTACTTTGCCTCCTTTTACAGAGCGAGCGCCAGAGAAGTGAAGAGGCTCGATGCTATGCTTCGTTCCCTCCTATATTCTCACTTTTCCGAGTCCCTAACAGGTATGCAGATGAAAATCATCATAGTTTTTATTGACTGGCTTTCTACAATCCAGGATTGCCCACCATTCGAAGCTACGGAGAGATCCCCCGGTTTGTCCGAGATAACAAGTTTTATATAGACCTGGAAAATCGTGCTTTGTTTCTTACAGTCACAAATCAAAGGTTTGCAAAGTCTTATATCTTTCCAATACGGTATATTTGTATCCTCATTGCATTTCTAGGTGGCTTGCGGTGCGCCTTGATGCCCTGGGAGCATTTCTCGTATTCTTTGTATGGTTGGCTTATATCGTGGTCGCTCCTACCATCTCACGCATGGACCAGATTGCAATATTTTCTGTGACTGGAGTCGGTGGTATAAATGCCGCTGAGATTGGATTGGTTTTGACCTACGCCAGTGCGCATACAACTCTGTCACTAAGTGACTTCGCTGATTCATTCCAGCCCAACTCACACAATTGCTTGGGAGGATGACCAGGCAATCAGCCGAACTTGAGGTTGTGTCACACTTCTCTGTTTCTAATAAACAGGCCACTCAAGAACCTTCTTCAGAACTACATGAACTCTGTCGAACGCAGTGAGTCCTATCGTGGAATATTGGTCATAAAAGCACCAATTGTGCGCGTAAATCAGTTGCACATTATAGTCACGCTGGTTATATCGACCAAGAAGCTCCGCACGAGATTCCGAACCATAAACCTCCTCAGGAATGGCCTGATCGGGGAGTCATTCGGTTCAACGACGTATGTATGAGCTACAGGCCTGGGCTTCCGAATGTTCTTCATGATGTCAACTTGTCAATCAATGCTGGCGAAAAGATTGGCATTGTCGGTCGCACAGGTATGTTGGGGACTCTATATCTGAGAGATTGCATCGACTTACACACGGACAGGCGCTGGAAAATCTTCGCTTACTCTATGCTTGCTCCGGATTGTGGAGTTCTCTGGACTGATCAAGATAGACGAGTACGTTTGCTTTCAGGTTGCCTCTCCGAAAGGTTACTTATTTCAAATACGCCATAGCGTCAATATCTCTGAGATTGGCTTGAAAGATTTGCGCACCAAAATTGCCATTATACCACAAGATGTGTGTGACGGATCTTTCCTTGAAAACATCGAAATAGCTGACTCTATGTTCAACCCAGCCCATATTGTTTAGCGGTAAGCCAAGCGCAAGTGAGATGTAGAGCCTCGAAACGACTGCTATGTATCATAGGGACGGTCAGGTCAACCTTAGATCCTTTTTCCGTTTATGACGACGCACGCCTTTGGGATGCATTACGACGATCGTTCCTCATAGATGACCGACAATCAGACGATTCGGCGACGGATATTGATGAAAGTAGTAATGGCGATATTAAGCTCGATACCGTCATTGAGCCGGAAGGAACGAATCTCAGTCTCGGTCAAAGGTCTCTACTGAGTCTTGCCAGAGCTCTAGTGAAGGATTCGCGAGTCGTGATTCTTGACGAGGCAACGTCCGTGCTTTACTCGATAATCTATTTGTACCTGATCAATAACTTATCCAGCGCGTCAGTGGATCTACAAACTGACAAGAGGATACAAGACACAATTCGGTCTGAGTTCCAGGACCGCACCTTGTTGTGTATAGCTCGTAAGTTTTCCAGTTCCACCATGTTTGATGTAGCTGGAATATAACGCTTGTAGATCGACTTCGGACCATTATTGGGTACGACCGGATCCTTGTCATGGATGCTGGCCGTGTTGTCGTATGTTCTCTATTTCACTGCGATTCGTGAGGATTGTGATTCACATGCTCTTTCTGCTACATAGGAATTCGATTCGCCTCTCACCCTTTTCCAGAGAGATGACAGTATATTTCGCGGCTTGTGCAATAGGAGTAACATATCGATGTCAGATATCGAGAAATCCCTCACGTCGTAAAATTCCCGGTTGTATACGATTAGAGATAGAGAGTATGGTTGTTTGAAGTAATAAAAAAAGAGACAAAAGTAACCAGAACCAAGGAAGTGCGGAAGTCCGACGGGCCGACATGACTGACAGCGCTTAGCGGTTCTATTCTTACCTCCAACACTGCAACACAACCAGTCACTGAACAGATTCAATCAGGCTTTTGGGTCTATTGCTCTCATCTGAACATGAGCACCGATTCTTGTTCAAAGTACACGATGATCCCCAGTACTTTTCTTTCAGATACTTACTCGGTTTCTTCTTCAGACTACGACGAGTCTACGACTCGTTACCCCCAGAAGCTCAGAAAATTTTGGTAGATAAACACCTGAGTGAACTTTTGAAACTTTTACCGAAAGAGAAGGCGAAGAATGGTCAGTAAAGGACAAGTATATATTCATAACGGCGAAAGATCTGACGTTGTGAATTTCAGTCGTGTCTGCGGCCACTCGACTACAAACTAAATATCGCCATATTCCCAATCTCGATTTGAAAGGCAAGAAGAAAGAGATACACTCGCTCTTGAACGACTTACGACGCGACAGCAAACGCGCCTTTCTCAAAGAACAGTCCAATCGTGTGGAAATCTTATCGGAAATCATTGAAAGCTTGACTAGCTGGATCGCGGATATATGGAGGCTGGTGTATGAGCACAAAGTCTTCTTTTCTCTGGCGCATTCTGCCTTGCTTTATGTTTGTGAGGTGATCGTCGAACTAGGTTGCACTGGAGGGTACGTGTCTATCTCTCTCACCGTTTCACGATAAGTTGACGTTGATATTTGTAGATGCAAATGCGCTATGGACTCCATACCCGTACATCTGAGTATCAAAACTAGCTCAGGAAAGCTAATCAAACGATTCTCACATCCAGATATCCATCATATGGACCGAATGCTACTTTGGGTCTGGAGAGAGCTTTTTGTATCAATGTTGGCGGCTGGTGGTCGCCAAGCTAGGAAAAAGATATCAGAGATGCTTGTGGATATTGAGGACAGTCTCGGATGGGAGTCTTTAACAAAGATAATACATGGTGGCAAGAAAGGTGACTTGCCTCGCATGGGTTTAACCACCACAACTGATTCATTCCAGTCGATTATGATGATGATGATGAAGACAATGATTACTTTTGGGGCTCAACGAGCTCAGACGATGAATCAGAGGAAGACGATTTCGGAAACTCCTGCGACGAAGAAGACAGCGGTAGATGTACCTGTGAGCTTCATGCTCGTCATTGGCCTTCCGAAATCAACGATCAACGCATTCATGTTCGCGAACTCGTAGTGGAACGTCTCTGTAAGCTGTTCGAGTTAGAACCTTCCCCTACTCTCTATCTCGCTATACTTGCTGTTAGTGATCAACCGAGCAAAACTGCGGAGCTCATGAAAACTGTATCTCGTATCGCAACGAATTCATCCTCTACCTTCGCCGCAGCTCTTGCTATCTGTGCTATAGAATGCGAGGCGCAGAAAATCAGCAAACTCCTCGACACGCACTCTCACCTTATCCGACCTCAAGACGTGGATCATTACCAGGCAGCCGTCATGGTGTTGATCCAAGAAACTAAATACCGATCACGCGCTATCAAAATCATAGAGAAAGAGCTCCAAGAAACTGTTCATTCCCTCCGACTCCTCGTTCAATCTTCCTTTTGTGGCTTGAAAGTTGAATCCAACAAGACAGAACTGCGACGGATCCTCAAACTTCGGATGGCTTCTCAACCTCGTATTGACCGAGTCAACAACTGGGTCGACGCTGTGATCACACCGTCATCGGTTCTAATTCATCCTGTTGCATTTGCAGCTGCAATGGTGATGGGCTTTCCTCCAGGGCTCGAAGACGGCGACGACAATGACGTGATGAGCTACCTGGACATAGATCCTGATGATCCTGACTTGGAGGACTTACGGGAGGAGTTCAGGCCACAGTTGAGGGACCGGTTCGATGGCTGGGTAAATATTGCTTTAGGAGCCACAGGAGGTCAAAGTTTGTTGTCCAAACTGTATATTGAGATGGCGGAGGAAATGCCATTCCTCTCCACCGCGGATGTAACTCAAGAAATGCTTAATCGGTATGTCCTTTCAATTCTATCTGGCGGCCTTATCATTATCCTCCTTCGACTTCTTTTCGCCCTAATAAGCTGTCTTATAAACTGATCGATATTTTAGCCTTGCTGAGCGTCCCACGAAAGAATATGTCCTGGAGGCACTTGAGGGATTGAACGAGTTCGCTAAAATGCAGCGCAAGAAGAAGGCTACACGACAATCTAGAAAACGAGAAGGAGTTGCATCGAAAAATACTTCGAGCTCAAACTCGCCTGCACCACAGCTAGCTCCTACCTCCAGTTCTAGTCCTAGCTCGATCCCTTCGTTTTCAGTCTCGTTCTCACCGCCACCGACCTTTCCTTCTGCTGATACATATGGCGGATTGGATGACGTTGATTGAAGCTATCTGCTCTGAAGTAAGTTCAACGGACAATTGCCCCCCATTCATTATAGTCAACGGTTTATTCACCTACTACATACACTGTCCACTTCGTTTTTTTCACTGCATATGCATAACATCAATATTCTGTACTAAAATCACAGTCCGATTTCTCCTAATGTTTTTGCGTTCTCAAGTCTCGTGCTTATGCTATCTGTTCTCCTAGTCACAGTTGTCAGTTATACGTCCATAAACTACTGACCCGATGTACACACTCTTCCTACCTAGTGTCTGGACCATGGTCTGGACCCTACATCTGGTTCAAAGTCATTCCAAAAACCAAGCGACGATCCATCAGCAACTGTCCGACTTTCATTCCTTCAGACTTACCATAAACTAGAGTCGGGCCCGGGTCCGGCTCGGGCGTTCGTTAGTCTCATTCTAAGCGCCACCGAAGCTGGTTATTTATCAAGCAGCGGACAATCACTGTCGGCGGCTGGGCCAAAAGAAGTATGGAGAAGTACCTACGCTTTATCTAGTATTCGATCCACTCTTTACTCAAGTCAATTTACCTTTCTCGCTGAAGTCTCCGTAGCGATGACCGAACCGGATCATCGAAAGGGGCATCATGATATTTCCATATGATCTTTCTCGCCTGAATCATGTATTCAATTCATCGCTTTGAGCCAGTTTTTGACTGACACCACTACCACCAACACATTACTATCCACACATCTATATACAACCTATTCTAACCTTCATTTCACAAATCTATGCTTGTCACTACTAGTCTATCCTACGCTCTCTCCTTGGTTCTCGTCTCCAAATATTTCCAGACAACCTCCGCAAACTCCTCGGACTCGCCATTTAACCCTAGAGACTACGCCAAACGCACAACAAGCTGCAAAGCAGTGAAGCGGGATGCTAACAATCAGCTCGTTGATATCGCCTTGAGCGAGTTCCCCAACATTTGATCACTGGTCTCCGCTAATTGATCATAATAGGCTACGTTGACATCAACCCATCCGCCAACACAACTCTGGTTATGTTGCATGGCTGGCCAAGTTTATGGAGCACCTGGTCCAACCAAATACAAGAGTTCAAAGTAAGCATGGATCGGTGTTTGTCGGGTCATGAATTGAAACTCGCATAGCACGACTACCATCTGATCATCCCAGACTTGCGTGGCTTTGGACCTTCAACACACCCTAATGATGTGAAGGGCTCAGGGACGTTGTACGACCTCGTCGGAGACTTGCAATGTATTATTGAAGATGCCAAAGTGGAATCGGTTGTCTGTGTCGGGTTCGTTCAACTCTCTCTTCGTTCTCGCTCAATCGGCTGATGCATAGATCTTCCTTACAGACACGACTGGGGCACAGCAATCTGCTATGAAGCAGCGCGATCTCGTCCGGACATCATCACGGGTGTAATAGGCGCTGTCGTTCCCGTATGTGTCCCTCTCTCTGGCGCATAAGATATACAGCTTGCTAAATTCTAGAATCTTCCCTTCTCTTGAACTCAGTATATACCCTCCGCAGGCGCATATGTCCCTATCAAACACCTAACATCCGCGATTCCCAAACTCACGTATCAACTTTTCTTTGATGGAAAGACAGCGGAAGCTGTCGAAGAGCTCAACAAAGATATGCGCCGCACAGTGCGCGCGACACTTCGAACCAAGGACAGTCCCCCTCCAGATGACTATTTGACAAGTCCCCACTCGTTTCTGGACGCCTGGGGCCATGTAGAGGAGGTATATCTCCACCTACTATATTCTTACTATGCGCGGCGAAGTTCATTTTTATTCTAGATTCCGCCAGTCCCCTTCTTTACACCTGAGGAGGAAGATTACTTCGTTGAACAGTATCAATTACAGGGCTTCAAAAATAGTACGCTTCCTGCCCTGGTTTCATTCATGTCTTCTAATCTCACCCACTCATCAGCTCTCCAATTTTACACGGATGAAGTGAGTGTCTGCATGTTAACGTTAAACTCAATCTACACTAATTACTTCTCTTGACGGATTAATTAGAACCGACACGCTTCATGGAAATTTGCCCATGAACAAGGGAATCACACCATCCCTCAGCCTGTTTTGGCTATTTTACCTACTGACGTCCGTCTCCATTTACTATCATTTGATTCTTCAACTGACAACCTCGGGAACATTTTGACGCGTAGGATCCAGTAGCGGATTGGGTTATAGCCAGTCGACTGCTCCATTCCGAAGATTTCTTGCCGAATTTGACCACAGAGGTGAGTGGATTGGGTTTCTATCTGCACCGCATTTCTAACGCGACCCTCCCGTCAAATCAGCTACTCTCCGGCGCTCACTGGGTACATCTGGAAAACCCTCAACAATTCAACATGGCGATGCGGACATGGCTCAATAAGTATTTCCCCAGTCAAGGGTCAGAGGCGGAGGCCCTTGCTGTAGATGATACTTATGCCGGTCATGTCGAGGGTGAGCTTTGAACAGTAGACGAAACATGCGAAGGAACTGTAATATCTCATTGTGGAAACAAGGGCTGTATGTAGGTTTGAACTACTTGGGGATTGAAATGATTATAGTAGACATGCAAATTATGAGCTCTGTGCTGATGATTCCCATATTAAGTAGATTAAGTACCAGGATGTTACAACTCGCAATACTGCTATAATAGATGAGATTCTCCAAGAGCTGGCAGTCCGTTTCGATTGTTCACTCGCAGTACCTACGTTCGCCGAAATCGCCCAGACCAGGAATAATATAGGCTTTCTCGTTCAAACCCTGATCGATCCATCCTGTGATGACCTTGAGACGAGGGAATTTTCCAGAGAATGTTTTGAGTCCTTCAGGAGAAGAAATCTATTTTTTTAAAAGTTGAGTTGTGTGTGACCAGATGTGTCTGAAGAGGTACGACGTACAAGGTTGATGAAGATGATACGGTCCTCTGGGACACCGTTTTCCATGAGTACATCGACTGCTTTGATGGCTGAACCACCAGTTGCTACCTCCAAAATCAGTCATATAGAAAAAGAGTGAAGTCGCGTAACATACCTAACATGGGATCAAGAAGCAACACGTAGCGCTTGGCGATGTCTTGAGGAAATTTTGAGTAGAAGAGCTTTGGCTGCATTGTCTCCTCGTCCTCAATAAATGAAGAAAAAATGTCTGAGCCACAGTACATGGATAATCAATGGACATATCAGCATACCCTTTGAATTAGGATCTT
The DNA here is from genome assembly GCA_028011325.1 of Lentinula lateritia. Taxonomy (NCBI): domain Eukaryota; kingdom Fungi; phylum Basidiomycota; class Agaricomycetes; order Agaricales; family Omphalotaceae; genus Lentinula; species Lentinula lateritia. The sequence goes on from JANVFT010000041.1 coordinate 104,686, forward strand.
TCCGATACGAACACTACGACAAACTTCGCGTAAGCCCGCTTCCATGGCCTGGCGAGAAAAACGTGTTTCGGTTAGAACTTTGAAGCTGTGGATGAAGGAAAGCAAATTTCACCTCTCCAGCTCGTAGGATCGACACTCCACATATCTTTCCCTCGAAGCCAACGCCATCGTAAGTAGACCCCTAAAAAGACTTGGTAAACCCTCTATTACTATTTGTACCCAGCGCGGGCTTTTTCCCCCACTGTGTGTAGTAGATAAATGGAAGTAGTGAACTTACAGTTGGTGTGATGACGCTTTTCTGCACCACAGGGAGATGATTCAAACCTTCCTCGACCAACAATCGGATGATGCGGTCTGAATAGAACAAAAAGTCTCCACGAGAAGTATATTTATCTCGAATGATTGTATAAAGAGCTTCAAGTTGAGCAGTCTGTGGTAGAGTGAAGACTGAAGAAGGTAAACCGTTAGTATCGGTTGCGCCGTTGGCGTTGGGTTGAAGAGAAGGCTGAGGCGGAGCCACAGGTGCATCGCTAGTTGAGGACATTGTGTGATTTTTGGCTGTATTCGTAACAGCAGGAGAGAACGAGGTGATGGTACGAAGACAAGCCAGAACCGTTATGAACCAACGATCAAGATGTACGGAGCGGAACCGGAACGGCCCGGTTCCGCAATTGCCAACAGCGACGATCAAGTCTCGGAAGCCCTCAATCTTTGCCTATCTTTGCTCCAACTCTGCACACCAAAGCCTGGACCCATGGCTAATTCTTACGACGAGGTAGCCATATACCAATTACCCCACGAGATTTTCCATTGTATTTTCGGTTTCCTAGTTTCTGAGGATCGTCATCAACTCGAAGTAAAGATATCCAGAAGACCCATTGCTACCTTTACAGTTTCACAGGTCTCCCAGAGATGGAGGGATATAGCTCTTGAACTCCCTTTTATTTGGACAAATATTCGGATATTTCATTTCCGTGATTCTCAGCGGAATATAGTCAAAGAACTCATAACTCGTACCAAGGGCCTCCCCTTGAGCATCACATTGGAATATAACCAGCCATTGACTGCATCACAGAAGAAGAATTGCTGGGATATCTTACTAGAAATTATGTCGTGCGCTTCCCGCTGGGAAGCCTTGCGTATCGCGGTGAACGAGGACCTCTTTACCCAGATATGTGGAAATTTCGGTGGCCGGCAGGCACCAATACTACAACGATTGGAGTTGATCATACTCGGTTTTCATGAACTCCATGGTCGACATCACCAACTTCTTGTATCACCCTTATACCTCGAACTCAGTCAGACCCACAAACTCAAACATTTAGCCCTGCTCGGAGTTCGGTTACGGATGCCGTCCCCGACTTATATGGAGCAGTTGGAAGTTCTCAGTTTGGATTATGCTCCAGGAATGGACATGCTGGACAGACCAGGCCTAGATGTTGAGGCTCCCCCCCTTCCAACACGTCTGCGTGCTCTCTCTCTTACTGGGATAGTACTACGCAATCTACCGACGCGTTCTTATCTATCAGAGTATACCGCTCTCCTAACAGTCCTTTCGTTGTCGAACATATCTGGCTATAATTCAGCTGACGTGGCCCGTCTCTTTCAGCACCTTCCTACAACAACTCTTCGAGAGCTCTCCATCTCAAATGTGGATGTCGCATTTTGGCATGGTTTATTAACTTCCATGACGGGCGCAGATCCACGTTATCCTGCTGTGAAGAGATTGTCTTTGCAGAATGTCGAAGTAGGATATGTACAAGAAACGGAACCCCCTCCAACACATTTCATTTCGGCATTTCCAAAGCTCGAGGTGCTCGAGCTATATAATGTTCAGCACATCACAAATGCCCTCAAATGGCATAAGATCTTCCCTGGTATCCACACACTCAGAGTGCGGGGTGTACTCTATAAAGTTCTTTGTGATGTGGTTGATTTTCGTATCGAACACGATGTTCCATTGACTACACTCGAGGTTGATACACCATCATTTCTAGATTTGTCGTCCTTGTCGTGGCTTCAACGAAAAGTGCCAATATTCGAAAGAAACTCGAAAGAAAATGCATGCTGAATGGAATTCTTGTTGGTACAACGTATGTATAACAACGGTAAATGTAGAAATGTCCACATAACTCGTAGGGCATAGGCATAGGTTTTTTGTTTACACATAATTCGTTGTCATAAGCAAACATACCGTGCATAAATACATAAAACCTATGAGCGTGTAGACTCGGCGACAGGATGTCCATCTCCCAGTACCTGCTTTAGCAAAAATTCGACTCGTTCACGGTCCTCACTCATCCTCCGCATTTCTTCAACCCACCTAGCTTCCCGTTGTTCGTACATGTTTCTCATAACATTTAAACTTCCAAGCGCAGCGTCCAATACCCGCTTCATATCCTCCTTATTCGATTCTGAACTCCCATCAGATCCATCGCCACTTCCGCTCGAAGCATTCAGGAATCGGTCCACCAAAGAGGCCTTATGCGAGCGCGACGTTCTCCGTTGCGCAGCGACCTGCCGGAACCCGGCACGTACACCCTTCAGAGCCTGTGAATGTCCAATAGCAGGCAGCCGCCGGATCGAACGAGAGGTGACGAGATGGAGCTTCGTTGAGTGGGATGGAGCAGCCAACAGAACCATAGTGGCGTCGGTTTGCCGATCTAGAGTTTGGAACTGCCAACAAACAGGGTCAGAATTGCCTAAATTGAACCCACTTCGAAAGAAAGTGCCCTTTTGAACTGGATTTAACATAATTCTACTCACAGCTTGCAACAAAGCATCCCACTTGGTCTCCCAACGACGTCGACGTTTCTCGACATTATTCACGTATGTAGGATGATATTCTAATTCCAACAAATCCTCTTCATCCTCTTCCTCATCTTCGTCAACCCACTCAGCCGACGAAGCATCATCCACAATAGGAATAGGAATAGGAATAGGAATCGGAATCGCCGAAGTAGTCCCGTTTACCCAGTTACCTTCCTCGGAAACGGCGAAGCGTGTGTCCTCTCCTGCGGTCTCTTCGCCAGAGGTTGAAGGTTCAGGACTGGTTTCTCGCGGCTGTGTACTATCCACGCGCGGAGGGGGTTTTCGATTGGCTTTTGGAGCAGGACGATACGCACGTAAATTTGACGAATCGGATTTCCTTCGTAAACTGACCATTGGGGGATGAGGAGGGAGCGGGATGGGCTCGTGGCTCGGACTCGACTGTCTTGTTACAGTATCCGGAATTTGCCCTCCCATGAGACGTTGAGTGTGCCAGTACGCCCACGGATTGTATGTGGGCGGGTACGGCGTCGAGGAGGGCGAAAGGGTTGAGTCTGTTATATTGCCAGAATGATTCTGGGCGTACATCTGGAATTGCTTGACGAATTGCTCCTGGATCACAGCAGGGTTTAAACCAAGATTGGAGTTCGTTTGCGAGTGACCAGAGTAGCTCATATTCCTACGAACATGCGTGAAAGGATATGGATAAGGTGAACCGGCAGGAGCAACTGGACTGAAGGGAGGATACGAATCTTTTGTGTTTTCGTATCGTCCGGACAGCATTGGAGACGGTGAAGGAGGGGACGTCTGGCTATGGGGTGTTGGTGGAATGGGAGCATCTGGTCGAGGCGAGCGTAGGTACGCCTGAATATATGCAGATGTTGGGTCATCCATAAGGCCCTGAAGATCATCAGGATGCATATGTTGAGCATAATAATGAGCATAGGACTCTTGTATAGGATCAGGCCTAGGTATTGGTTTAGGAGCTTCTGCATACTGAGGCGGCATCTCGGAGGTGCGAGCCTGCTCCACTTGCGCGAATAACGATGTATCCAGTCCTCGTAAACCAAGTTGATCAGTGGATCCATTTCGACCGCGACCTCTATGCAGGGCAGGAACAGCTCCCCTAGGTTGAGTTTGTTGAGCAGGCCAAAATCGATTTTGCTCTGTGTTTTCTGCAGCAGGAATTCCGGCCGATGGAGAACGAGGAGTGCCACTGTCATCATTCGAACTCTCCTGTTTATCACTTTTTTCATAGAGAGTATCTTCATCTTCTGGTCGAATGGCAGCACGGCTACTCCGGCCATCCTGGATATAAGATCCTTCGGGATTGAGATCCGATGAAGGCGTAGGAGACCCAAGTTCTGGTTCGCGTTGCTGGTGTATCTGGTGCATGTAGCGAGAATGTTCTCGACCATTCGCCTCCGCTTTGATAGCTACTGGAACTTCTTCCTCAGGTTCTTCCTGTAAAGGTAAGGACTTGTCTGGTGTTCGTGCACTGATCGCTTGCAGTGGAGGCGTCTGCGTAGCCAATGTAAGATTTGGTCGGCTATCATGTGCGGGTCTGCGAGCAACAGAAGCGGGTTCATGATGGTATTGATTGTATTGCTCCCCGGGTGACCCAAGAGGAGTGATGTACGGCGGTGATTTCCGTCGTTCGGGAGTTTGTGATTGGTTAGGGGAAAACGAGGGACGATCGCGCGCCTTTGGGCTCTCTCGACTTTCTCGAACCGAGGGACGTCGACCAAGTTGTCCATCTACTGCTTTGGGGCTCGATTTTTCTGCAGCCCGAACTCGTTCTACACCGGGATCCCTCGGAGAACTATCAGTTTTCACATTTGTGGCGTTGTACCCAGATCCAACTGGATAAGAGGGATAGATGTGGGCGGCAGCAGCCAATCCTTGTGCCTGTTGCAGATCCGCCCGCTCAATCTCTGCCATCAGCTCATCAGTCATTTGCCAGTTCTGTTCAAGATCGTGCAAGTTGGACAGAAACTGAGGAGGTGGCACACGATTCATGGGACGGGGATAATGCGTGATGTTATTCAGCTGATGAATCGGAGGGGAAGCACCGGGACTCATCCGGGGTTCACTGCTGAGTTCCTGAAGGCTTGGTGGGGTAGGATGAGGGGGTGTAGGCAGTAGTCGCTGAACCTGAGAACCCTGCATCGGTGGAGATCGACGAGAGGAATTGGAAGATGTTGGGCTGGATTGTTGTCCAGGATAAGACTGTTGACTAACAGCAAAGATTTGTGCAGCGGTTGGTACTAGGGGAAGTGATTGGGCCTTCAAAGTACGCTGTCTGTCTCGAAACGGGGAGGGAGAATTTTCTCGTCCGGGAATATTGTGTAATGAACCTATAAGACAAAAAAAAACAAAAGCGAAATTAGCGAGACCCTTCCCTCAAGGCTCAAAGGAATCTATGGCAGATAACCGTGGGTTCAAGCGGCATGCGCAAGTGTATTGACTTGTCCTGTTTCCCAACAGATGTTCCATGGATCATTGTGTAAAAACTTACCAGGTGTAACAGGATGCTTGCGCTGGCGCTGTGGAGAATGACTAGACATCTTGTAAGAGCGTTATCGACCCGTTGATATGAAAGGGGAACCAAAGAGTTACGAATGTTGCGGAAAAGGAGGATAATGAACCTTTAGCTTGATAGAGACTGCGCGCGCGATTCCAACGTGTTATATGTTCTGTTAGACGCCTTCAGGCAACGAGGTCGGCAACCAGGTTTGGAAGTTCTGCCTCGAGGCTGAAAAGACACAAGAACAAATCCCGGTCCGATAAGTTCTTTTCATTTGATGAAAAGAAAATTGAGCGCATCATGGAGGACAGAATTGAAACAAAATGAGAGTGATAGCGCTGTGATTGTGGCGCTGTAAAGTGTGAAGAATGGTTTCCATTGGGTGGCACAACAGCAGAGATATTATCCCAAGTTGAAGGTGAAGTAAAAGTGGAGGAGCAAAGAAATCACGTGAGACTAAACTCAAATGGAGATAATTTTCGAGAAATGATATCCATGAAGCAAGGTCGAGGCAATAGGCATCGGACAGCACGAAGGTGATCTCAAATTTGGAGAATGGATACATGAAGTGAAGAAGACCGGTACCAGGAAAAATTACCGTTCTCAATCGATGAGCAGTACAATCTAACCTAATCTAACGCATGATAATAATATACATGCTTATACATGGTATTGGTGGACAGAGACATTCATTTATATTCGTCGAACTACTCATGCTAAGTTTGAGTCCTTCATCCTCACCCACAGAGCCTCCTGTCGTCATGCATCCATTAGAGTTCATTTCCAATCCTATTCTAAAAGTTGATCACTGACCTTGACGTTCATCGTTAGATGTGTTGCATGCAAAACCTTGTCAAGCCCCTTAGTAGTTCCTGGCGCAGGTTTCCAACTGGCGGGAGGCTTGGATGATTCAGGTTGTACGTCCCAGGCGATCTGGAAATCGGTGAAGGCTTGCAGAAACTTGATCAAAAAGTATGACGTTTCGTTGTACGCAAACTGACAAGACACATCAGCCGTCGTAGTTTACAAGATTGACAACTAAGCTCACCTGTTGACCGAGGCAAATGCGTGGGCCTGCATTGAACGGGAGGAATATGAAAGGATTGGGTGTCAAGTACTTGTGCAATCGTTCATCGAGGAAACGATCGGGGTCGAATTCTAGCACTGATAGACAGGCGTACTTTAGAACACATCATAGTCACCGGCATAACTTCTGTGCACAAACCATCTGGGCCCCAAAGGTCGGCTCGACGATGCATCAGAAAGACACTGTACAAGCACCTTGAGTTGTACACGAAAATCAGATAAATTTGTGGTGAGACACGATGAGATTTTACTTCACGCCAGCGGGAATGTAATACGCCGGTTGGGTTTCTGTCTGTGGAAGAACAACGGGACTTCTAGTCGTTCTACAACAAGAACGGTCAACGTTACTATTCATCGAAGAAGAATAAATTTTGCAGCCGGCTACCTTCCGTCAAATGGAACTGCTGGGTACAGCCGAAGTGTTTCTACGAATTGATGACATGAGTAGACTCTTCAGATGGAAAAGACTTACGTACCATTAATGAAAGCACGTAGGAACTTCATTTCAGAGATGATTTTGTATGTGGGGCGAGCATTAGGCCCCACTTTTTCCAGGACTTCGAGTCTGAGTCTTTCCGTGATGTCAGGTCGTTGAGTTAAGACGTAGATACAAAAGGTCAAGAGGGAAGCAGTCTATATGTGCGTCTATTGTTTAGCTCAAGATATTTGGATTTTTGGCGACAGAAATCAGACCGTATCACGTCCAGCGACGAGTATATTTACGAGTTCATCCTTGATGACCTGATTGTCTGGATCGGACATTATCAGCGTCAGCATTCACTTCGACAAAGAGAACTCCACTCGGACCTGCAGTATGCTTGATCAGATGGTCCAAGAACGTCTCTCCCTCGTCATCATCGCTAGGCTTCTCCGCCGCAAGATGTTGTTTCCTCTCTTCGAGGATCGGGTTCACAAATTCATCGACTTGTTGCCGGTACGGTGACACCTTGTCTGACCAAATCTCCTTCAAAGGCCACAGCATTCCAAATCTAGCTCGAAATGCTGTGTGAATTTGACCTTGCATGAAAGCACGGACAAAAACATTGGAAGGATGGTTCAAGATGGAGGGATCGTTCGCCAGGGGTGAATTTTCTGGGTAAGGCAAGTTGGCTCCGAGCGACCCGACATCCTTCCCAAATAAGAATTCGGTTGCGGAGTCGAGCGTGAAACGAGCCACAACGTCCTTAATGAAGAGGAGCGTCAGACGAGTCGATATTTACGCAGTGGAGTTGTGTCTTTGCGAACCTGGAAGTCAATGGGGTAACCTTGAGTGAGACGAGCCTTAATGGTAGAGATGGTGTTCTCTGTGTGACGTTCAAAGTTATCAAAATCGCTGATTCTGTTCCTGCTGAAGAAAGGACGAGTCATGTTTCGATGAGTCCTGTGCAAAAGGGAACATGAGGCTAGCGAACGACAAGCACTGAATGGGTTACGCTTACTTCCATCTTTCTCCTGTTAGATTTATCAGTTGTGGTAGCGTCGGGGATTGAGAGGAGATCATTACCGTCAGAATTGAATACACCTAATCCTAACAGAGAGTGAAGTTGATCAAAAGTAACAGGGCCTAGTTCGATGAGAATGAATTCTTCCTTTATCAGGAGGTTAAGAATCTCCACCTTTCTCGAAGTTCTCGAATTGGGTAGCTAGAAATGCCTATACATGGCGTCGTCAGCCAAATAAACTGATATTGTGCCTGAAGATCGCGTTACCTTGATGTGCTCAGGCTCCACCGTCATGAGCTGAGAAATCCAGTCTGTGAGTAACCCAATGATATCAAAATGAGGGATCGTACACGGGTTTCCCCGTATATCTTCAATCTGAACGTGTATCCGTACTGGTTCATCCATTCGAAGTAACAATCACCTGAAAGGTGCAATAGTGAGTTCAATATTCACATGATCCTCAAGTTACTGACATACCCGTGTATCCGTGACCAAAACTTTGAATGATCGCAGACCGTAGCTCGTAACTGCTTCCTTGAACCGCTGGAGGTTGTATGGCACCCAGTACAGCCGCTCTGCGGTTGTCTAGAACTTCGGCACACTTTGTCTGAACTAAAAAGAGCACTGGGTGGACGAAGATCGCGCAGATGAGATATATCCACGTAGAGTAAGCGGAAAATCCAGGTCGCTGTCCGCTAAGGACAGTTAGAGCCCCAAATACTGCAATCGAGGACAAGATTCGAGGGAAGACGAGGCGAAAGAGGAAACTCAGTCCTGGAGGGATTGTCATTGATTCAGTTGGTTATTCTTCGCTCAAAAAACGACGTAGGACTTTTCCAAGCGTTGTTATAACAAAGCCCTAAATTTATATATCCTGATACTGTAGGGTGGGAAGAACGCGGATTTTAACCGGTCGTGATTTTATCCCGATTACCGGAGAGAAGTACAAGTATGTGGGCTCATAGTTTGATTTCTCGTTCCTGCATCTTGACCCATAAGCCATCCTGAATGATGACCTCGTCAGCAAAAATATCAGCGAAAAACAAGAAAGAAACATACTTTCACCACCATCGTCAAATGTGAGGAGAGCTTTACCTTCTCTCTACCTTTTGTTGTTCCAGGAAGGGGTTCCCACTCGGCAGGAGGTCTTGAAGACTCCGGTTGAACAGCCCAATCCACCTTGAAGCCAGTGAAGGACTGCAAAAATCTGATGAGAAAGTACGATGCTTCGTTATAGGCAAACTAAGCCCGAGGCAGTTAGCAATCATGGAACCAGCGTGGAGTTTAGTCGATGACACCGACCTGTTGACCGATACATATTCTCGGCCCAGCATTGAATGCAGCGAATATGAAAGGATTTGGAATCAGATATCGTTGTGCTCTATCATCAATGAAACGGTCGGGATCAAATTCCAGCGCTGAACAAGAATTAGCCTTGGATTGACGCTTGTAAAAGTATGCGCTCACAATCAGGACCCCACAAGTCTGCTCGGCGATGCATCAGGAATACACTGTAAACGCATCTGAGTCGCAGAAAAAAAATCAATGCGATTTCACAAGGAAAGTAAGATGAATGTTTACTTGACACCTGCGGGTATGTATAAAGGCGGTTGACCGTTTTTCGCGGGAAGAACGATGGATGTTTTGGAATATCTGCGATAGGAAAATCAGTTACAGAATCGGTCTATTTCTTGAATTTCAACGGAGCCAACCTGGAATTGAAGGGTACTGCGGGATAAAGGCGAAGAGTTTCTGGATTGAACTTCATAAGTATATCAGACTTCCAACCGCTGAATGTCAAACCATTTAGGAACGCTCGAAGATATTTCATGTCCGCAATATTCTTGTATGTGGGGCGAGCATTAGACCCAACGAACTCTAGAATCTCCTTCCTCAACCTTTCTGTAAGTTCTGGTCTTTCAGTCAAGACATAAATCGCAAATGTCAACAGAGAAGCAGTCTGTACATTGTTCAGCAAGGAAGAACTTGTAGTTGGCATATGTCGGGTCTTACAGTGTCCCTTCCGGCAACCAATATATTCACAATTTCGTCTCTAATAATCTGATCGTCTAGGAAGAATTGGTCTGATTTCAGAAGTTCCATGGATAATGCAACATACCGTCTGTAGAGCGAATTAGATGGTCGAGGAATGTTTCGCCTTCCCCGTCTTCGTCGCTCTCTTTACTCCGACTTGTCGTACCCCTTGCTAACTGCTCATATCTCCTCTCTTGGAGAATTGGGTTTGTAAAATTGTCCACGTGTGCCCGCTGAGCCTTGACTTTGTCTGACCAAAATTCGGCCAAAGGCCACATATCTCCCCGTCTTCCGCGTAGGGCAGCTTGATCTTGTCCTTGGGTAAATGCACGAACAAAAACATTAGACGGGTGATTGAAGGTCGATGAGTCTTTTTGGATAATGGGCGTGCCTCTCGGATATGGAAGTCCAGCACCAAGGGATCCGACATCTTTGCCGAAGAGAAATTCAGTTGCAGAGTCGAGAGTAAAGCGTCCAACGGCATCCTGAAGTGCGGTCAAGCATCTGAAATACTATATGATAGTTCAACTTGAGTTTACCTGAAACTCTATAGGATATCCTTGTGCCAGACGTTGCTTCATAGCAGATATAGTGTCGTCCGCATGACGTTCGAATATATCGAAATCACTGATCCTGTTCTTGCTGAAGAAAGGGCGAGTCATATTTCTGTGAAATCTAGTTCCAACATCGAGCAACATCATCAGTACTGAGCAACTAAAGTCAGTCGACGGACCTACTTCCACATGTCACCTGTTATTGGTTCTCAGTCAACGGTGTCGTTCTTTGGAGTCATATGAAAGTATTTACCATCCGAATTGAATACTCCTGAACCAAGAAGAGATTTCAGCTGTTGATAATTAACAAGACCTACAACCATGTTCGTGAATCTGATATCAAACGACCTGAACAAGGAACAAACCTTTTTCAAAATTATTGAATTGAGTGGCAAGAATCGCCTACACAAGGAAAGGGGTAGTCAGCGTACAAACACGCGAGTTGATCAAAGCGAAATTCATACTTTGATGTGTTCAGGCTCTAAGGTCATAACCTGGGGCGGACATGGGTAAGCTGGTTCATGGACCACTAGAATGATCAATCTACCCGAGTTTCAGTGTAGGCTTGATACATGTAAGTGTTGCCATATTTTTGTGCCCATTCAAGATACGCCTCTCCTTTGAACCGTATAGGGTCAACGGTCGAGATGGGTACGGGTAAGTGATAGACGAAGAGCTTACCGATATATCCATTACCAAAACTTCGCATAACAGAAGCTAGCACTTCCGAGCTACTTTCTTTGACCAATGGGGGCAGGACTGCACCTTTTGCAGCCGCTCTGCGCGCGTTAAGGATATTCATATACGGTCTTGCAAGAAATAGCATCCAAAGGGGTCGTGCAAAGAATGCACTGATGTAAAGCAGCCATCTGGTGGATGTTGAGAATGTATGACCTTGGTTTTCGATTGCGATTTTAATTGCATAGACGCAAAACACAAACAGGATTTGAGGCAAGACTAAACGGAAGATCAGTGCTGGGCCAGGAGGTATCATGGTGGCAGGGGATGAGGCACTAGTGTAGCGAGAAGCTGGAAAATAGTGTGCTACAAATATGGCAGCGGAACACGAGGCGGGTCAAAGATCAGTATTCGCGCCTTCTTATATGTGAAAAAAGCCTGGCTAAGACCGTCAGGAACCCTCACCAGAGGTCGTCTGAAACGCATGTCCAATGTATAGGAATCTTATGTCCTTGAAACTCCAGCTTCTCCGAGAGTACGACAACCAAGCGCCCGAGAGCGAATGCCCGAATATTCGAGTTCTGGCAGCTGAAATTTGTTGGATGGAAATCCCGCAACCGGTCACAGGTGAAATCCACCCTTCCGATTGAAAAGATAAACGGGGATCTGACGCAGCCATTAGGCCTCGATGAGGATCGAATATTGAGTCTGTGTTACACCCATCAATTTACTTTCAAGCTCATGAATCTGTCGATGATGGAGTAATAACAGCCCAACAGTACCGGTAGTGAAATTTCCGAGTTATTGATTCCGTAAGACTATAGAAAACATTTCACGATATAGCTTGATTCGGGCTGAAAACCACCGGAGCCTTAGTACAAATCCAGTGAATGTTTTGTTCATGAAAAAAAAGATTTTCGAGTCTTATCAGCATTACGTGGTGCCATGATAAATGATATCACTGTCACTATTAGGTCACGTAAAAATCGAAGCTTTCAAACATCTTCGACAGCGCAAGCCTCGCCCATCTTCAGCCACAATCCCTCCTGAAGATCATCGCTTACTATCAGAACTAAAATCCTCAGAAGAAGTTGACGAACTCACCGCGACATACATTGTCAGATGTGTCTTGAGTTTCACCTTTTCAGTTGCCTTGATCCCTCCTTCCTTCTTCCAGCTAGCAGGAGGGCGAGAATCCGGAGGTTGGCTTGTTTCCGAAAGCTCAATATCCGAAAAGTTTTGCAAAAGTCGAACAAGGAAGAATGAGGTTTCGTTGTATGCAAACTAGATAGTATTTACGATTCTGAGAGATCTGCAGGAGTGAAAGTAGGAGCGTAAACTCGCCTGTTGTCCCAAACAGATGCGTGGTCCGGCATTGAATGGGAGAAAGATAAAGGGATTTGGAGTGAGGTACTTGTGGACTCTCTCATCCAGGAAGCGGTCTGGATCAAATTCAAGAGCTGCGGAAGCGTCGTGTATATGAATATGATGCGTAGAGAATTAATCTCGGGAGGACGTCTGAGGATGCGCACCATCTGGACCCCACAAGTCGGTGCGACGTTGCATGACAAATACACTATATATACACCTGTAGTCGTAGTGCCTGATATGCGCAAAGCACGATCTTATTCAATGGTTGCTCACCTAGTCCAAGCAGGGATGAAAAATGGCTTGTCACCTGGGTTGATAGGTGGCAATGTCGTGTGTTTATTCGATTGTCTGATGGATCATACATAAGAGATAATCCAGACCAGAAGAATGAGGGAGCGACTACCTCATATTGAACGGCCTGAGACGGAAAAGAGTTCATGAATCATGGGCACACAAATTTTCCTTAGCTATTGCTTACACAGGAGGATACAGTCTTAGCGTCTCTGGGTCAAGATTCAGAATTAGAGACCAGCGACTCAAAGTATGGTCCCCTCACCATTCAAGACAGCCCGAAGATACTTCATATCTCTGAAATCATCGTAGGTGGGTCGCCTGTTCGGTCCAACAATAGCAAGTATTTCGCTGCGGAGCTTGCGTAGAATATCAGGGTGCTGAGACAGCATGTAGGCGGTGAAAGTTAGTAAACTTGCGGTCTAAATATCGGACGTACGCCATGAGTCATGCATTTTGCAGGAAGTTTCGCGAATTTTTACCGTGTCTCGACCGGCCACAGCGAGGTTCATGATTTCGTCGCGCAAGATGTTAGGGTCTGTGAAATTGTTGACTCTGAACTCGCGGAGAAGAAGGTGAGAATAAACTTAGATGCTTACCATCAGTATGCTTGATCAAATGGTCCAACACTGTTTCGCCCTCTTCTTGCTCCATCTCCAGCGCAGTGGCTTTACTCTCTTGAGCCAATTTCGATCTTTGAACACCTTGCTGTATGATAGGATCCAATAACCCATGTACAACCTTCATCATCTCCTTTGGAATGTCTTTCCAAATCTCTCTCAATGGCCACATATCACCAAAGCGGATACGAACGGCCGTAGCCGTTTGAGCTTCGTTGAATGAACGTGAGAAGCGAGCGCTGAAAGTCTGTGTAAGTGGAGATGCGGAGTCATTAGAGACCGAGTGCGATGGATGGAAGAACGGATACGGAAGAGGATCAGATAGTGTGCCAATATCATGCCCAAACAAAAACTCGGTTGCAGAGTCAATCGTGAACCGCGATACGACGTCCTGAAAGTAATCAATCGGATTGGATCAAATTCGACTGGAAAGTTAGAGTTGACGTACCTGAAAGTCGGCAGCATATCCTTCCTTAAAACGAGCCTTCATTTTACGAATCGCTTCTTCTGCATGCCGATCGAAAATATCAAAGTCTGTAATTCTGTCACGACTGAAGAATGGGCGGGTGATGCTACGATGAAACCTGCGGATATTGTGAAGGAAAGATCAATTTTGAAGGAAGATTGGACATACTTCCAAAGGTCCCCTAGAAAATATCACCTGTTAACACCAAAGCACAATACGATTGTAAGAGATCTACAAGTACCATCGTTGGCGAACACCCCCGTTCCCAACAGTGAGTTCAAAGTTGTGAGAGTATCTTGACCTATGCGTATCATAAACCAATAAGCTATCGTCATAGGTTTGGCTGAACGACACACCCTTCTCGAAATCCTCGAACTGAGTGGCTAAAAGGGACTGTAATCTTATTGAGGAAAGCACGATAGGTTGGTTAATGAGTTGACCTTTATATGACTAGGTTCTGACGTGACAAGCTATACATTTAGCGTTAAGCAAAGAATATCAGAAAGCGATACGAGCACATACCCGATCCTCAAAGAATATCCTCAAATTGAACGTAGGCCCAGTCGAACGAAGTCGATTTGCCACTGCCTGACCTGGAAGAACGATCGATATTTTGTCTTTAGATGCTAAAGGGTTGAGCCAACCATACCTATATAACCATCTTTGGACTCTTTCATTATCCCGTAGAGGAATAACAGCCCGCCAGGTGTGGGGTCTTCCATGAAAGGAGGTTCCGGTAGCAGAGCTGCTCCCATACGAGCTGCTACCACACGCTTCAAGATTGCTGTATACGCAATGCCAACAGACAAAGCCAGCGGATATGAGAGCATGTACAAGAACCATCCCGATGGCACGTTGTGGTCAACGTAGGAACGATATGTTGACAATGTTGTGAAAACAACTACAGGAGGAAGAATGAGCTGGGGAAGCCGTTTGATGAGGAATGATATTCCTGGAGGAACGTCGGAAAACATCGTTGTTGGGTAACCGTACCATAGACATTGACATATATGGAGACCAGGTTTAGCCGCATCCGACGGTAGATCATGCATTGCTTAGTCGTGGAGTCTCGTGGAGTCCAAAGACTGGTAAAAGCGATCTCGTAAAAATGATTTTTCTCCGGGGATGCCCAAATATGGCGCAGCCGACGGGTCACAAGAAGCTTGTCTTGGTTGTCCATATCCTTCCGATTTGTAAAATACAATTAACACTGCTGCTTGAAGAGATTGAGGCCCCCAATGCACACCGACTCGGATTTCACAATCAAACTACTTTGGAAATGCTTATTCTTTTTATTATCCACTTCGCGACGCGTACCCCGCGATGGGTGAGATCGGTGAGGGTCATGGGTGGACTGAATGGGTCATTGAAGAGTCACAAGGGCGTGAAACAATTCAAGGGAGTTGAAGGATACCTTCCAGCGATGGAAGGTGGTCATTTGATCTTTGAACTACTAGTGATGTGTGTAGATTATGTGTAGCTGTGTAAAGCAGAGGACCTGCAAGGTCAAATAAACCTTGAGGCTCCACAGTAGCTATGCAAGTCAATGGGAGGAAGGCCGCAGGGCCTCCGGGTCCCAGTGCAAATCCCCGCAAGTATTCACAGTCAGCTGCGATTCCCAAAATTGTAGGAGTGCACGACGCATCCAGGGACTGTGGATACCCAACTCTGGAGGAGATGCACTCACCATGATCCAATATGTGAAGGACTGAATGTCCAGGGTTCATGGACTCACCAGTGGGTAATGATTGCTGGCTTGAAGGTTTTGACTGAGTATCTGCAATGCATAGAGATGCCCATATAGGTAGGAGCCTGTGACACATCAAGCAGGAGCAGATACCCAGTTTAAGTAGGAGCAGGAACCAGTATTGCATCCAAGATGTGAGTAGCAAGACCAACAAAGGAATTGGCAATAAGCAGCAAATGATCAGGAAATTAACAGTGGGGCCAATATCTCAGAAGCAGAGGGGTTTAGAAAAAACTTGGAAATAGCAAGTGGAAGTTATCAATAGGACAGGCTTAGAATTAGCAAGAAAATTAGCAAGTAGAAAGTTAGCAGTGAAGACTTAGCAATTAGCAGTAAGTAAAGGCTTGGAATTGGCAGGAAAATCTTGCAGGCAGAAAGTAGCATTGGGCAAGGGTTCAGAATGAGCAAAGGCTCAGGAAATCAGCAGAAGGAGCAATAGCTCAAAATTAACCAGGCAGTTCAGAAATTAGCAAGAAAATAGCTCAAGATTAGCAGGTAAGGGTGAGCAAGGCTCAAAATTGGCAAGAAAATAATGAGCCAGTGGAAAATTAGCAATGAGCATGGGCTCAGATTTAGCAATTAGCAATAAGCAAAAGCTCAGAATCAGCAAGAAAATTGGCAGGTAGAACATTAGCAATGAAGAATTAGCAATTAGCAGTGAGCAAAGGCTCAGGATTAACAAGAAAATTAGCAAGTAGAAATTAATTAGCAAAATTGGCAAAGGAGTTCAGAAATTAGCAAAAATAACAGCTCAAATTTAGCAAGTAGAATGAGCAAGAAAATTAGCAAGTAGAAATTAGCATTAAGCAGAGGCTTAGGATTAGCAATTAGCAAGGAGCCAAGCTCAGGATTAGCAAGGAAATTTTTAAATAAAAAATTAGCAATGAGCAGGGCCTCAAGATTAGCAATTAGCAATGAACAAAGCTCAGATTTAACAGGGAAATTAGCAAGTAGAAATTAGCAATAATCAGAGGCTCAGAATTAAGAAGAAAATCAGCAGGTAGAATTTAGCATGAGCAGGAGCTTAGAATTAGCAAGTAAAATTGGCAGTGAGCAAGGGCTTAGGATAAGTAAAGGCTTGGGAAATTAGCAGAAGGTGCAATAACTCATAATTAGTAAAGGAGCTCAAAATCAGCAAGTGGAAGTGAGCAATAAGCAAGGCTCAGAATGAGCAGGGAAATAGCTCAAGATTAGCAAGTGAAAGTGAGCAATGGTGAAAAGAAATGAAGTAGGTGCAAAATACTAAAAATGTGTGCACATGTAATAGGCGCACCTGTGCAGAGCATCGCGGGTGATGATCTTTTGTAATGTGGATGGACGAAAGGAAGAGGTTTGAAGTGAGAGAGTTGAAGTAAGAGAGGAAAAGGAAATGGAGCTCGAGACGCTAAGGCGCCGAGTCTCTGCACAGAGTCTTCGAATGGGTGTGATGGTGGTTCGTGGCAGGAGCGACGAACTCACATCACGTGCATGTTCGAAGACTCAAGTTTGTCACACTCGTTCCGAGCTGACAAACTGCCAATGAGCTTGGAGGTTTTTCAAAGGTAAAGAACATAGATACGCCCGTGGAAGCCTACGTAGGTTGGTTCATCGTCAAGATGATGTCCAAGAGGAAGACGAAAAAGTCTTTTCTTCCATTTGCACGATGGGACATTATCTCCAGGATAATCTATTGTTGAAATCGTACCAAGTGCATTCAACTCCAACGTGGCACGTCCGTCGCATCTACCATCATCCCGACAAAAAGTCGCGCGCTAGTCTGATTCTGATACAACCGGTATACAGAGTTATTGATGTCCAAGTTGGCAGTGTTCATGATCGTTGCGACGATATAGGTTGTGTTCTTGAGTGTGACTTTTTGACGCGATTTTGAAAAGGAGGTGGGGCTTCATTGATCATCTGCAATAGCGGGTGCAGAGTTTGTTCCTTTGAGTGCAGGTTGACGTAGCTATAGGAAGAGGTGGGAAGAGTACCGGTCCGGGCCACACCTCTCTCTATCTTTATTTCTCAACTCCGATGACTGAAGATGCTTCGCGCTGTAACACATCGTAACTGACTTTACAACTTTATGGAGACCAGAAACAAAACCTTCATCGCGCACTCACAGACAGGTGGAAAGCGGATACCATGTCTTATAAATAGGTGATCCATCATGCTGGCGATTTCGGTTCGTGGTCGCCTACATCCACTCACACTCATGATCTGATAACTTTACTGTATAGGCCTCATTGAGACGGAAGTTACAGAAAGCATGTACTCCTTATATACAGTACGTATTTGCGAACAAGACAGGGAAAAATTGTACTTGAAAAACTTGTCCGGTCGACGATCTAACAATCATCGAACGAATGCTACGCCAAAGGTTCAAATATATATCTGTGTCGAACAGGAAAGAGGAGATAAGCGGGATCCTGGTGGTATTTAGGTATGTTCGAACCGGCGGCGGCGGAACACCACCTTCACGTTTCTCTTGGAGGATGACTCGGATACGCTAGGATCAGATTCTCGGAACTTCGCTGTCGGACTGGACATACTATGCGCACTGGACAATCTGGCAGAAGTCTGTTCCACCAATCTCTTTGAAGAGCCTGAGAAGCTTGTCGACGAGAGCCTGCTTCTCTCGTTGGCAGAGAAATAGTGCTTCTTCCAACCTCCGAACCTCACAGTCCAACTGGTGGCGCAGATCCCAATAAGGGCTCTTTGCGCCATGAGGCAGCGGCGGCAGGACGGGGCAGGCCAGAGGGTAAGGCCCGTCAGGACCAACTGGCTGGTCGGACTGACCGCACGCCTTTCCGGTGAAAGGTGCAAAGTGCAGCGCACCCCAGGGCTGGGTACCAACCGGGCCAATAATAGCAGCATGAGCCCAATTACTGTCGTCGAAATCGATCAGCTGGAACCTATCGGGAGGAAGGATATTGCCCGCGGTCAACCAGCTGGCATCTGTGACGAAAGTAATCTGTGATCCATCTTCGTATTGAACAACACCGGTAAGGATAACTCCATCGACGCTGACGATGTTAGTTGCGTTTACTGCGATGACATTTTTTGTGTGGCTGAGGGAGACACTATAAATGTCTAGCTCGCGGAATGCGGAACCAGCAGGGTCACCTTCCTTCCGGATATTATCACCGATCTCGACTCCATTGACCCAGACAGTGTAGGCGTCGTCGCTGTTGATATATTATCATATAAGGTACATTTCTCATCACTACATTAGCCTACCGGCAAAGAAAACAAAGACACTTACGCAGCAATCGCAAAGGTGACACAAACGGCCCTTGACCTCCCCTCGGGAAGCGTCTTGCGGAAAGCCCGCATACCAGGGATACCGGGGGGCTCTCCAGTCCAAATCCAGAGTGCGCTGTCAAGAGAGAGAGGCGGGATGGTATTACCAGGTACTTGAGCATTAACGGTCTCGACACTGTTGCTGAGCATGCCCAAGAGTGCGAGTGCACCAAAAAGAACTGCAAAGAACGGACGAACGCGGTCAAAATACGAACAGATTTAAAAACGAGAGCTTTACTCACATCCTGGAGTAAACATCGTCGTGATATTCGAGGGATTGGTAGAGTTCGCTGTCTGAGGATTCTGGTAGGAATTGCCTTGTTTTAAACCTTACCCAGCGTTTAGGTTCTGTATCAAAATTAGAAGAAACGCTGACTCAATGGCAGCGTATCTTGGGACATGCTCATGTACCCATTGTATTAGTCGTGGCTTATGGTTAGAGGCTGTGAGAAGTCATCGAAGTTGAGATCATGATGATCAAGTTCATCCTACTTAGTGTTGAAGCTCATTATGAAAGGTGAAATGGAATTACAAAATTTGAGTTTTGGATATTACCAGCGAGGACCTTTAACACCCACACCGCGGTGAAAACCAGGATCCGATGTCAATGGCAAATCAGCAAGATATATTCGAGTCAGAATGCATGATTATATCGGACTATCTGTCTACGTTGCAAGTAGAGAATTCCGAGACTGTTATTTGAAGAACATTGAGAGTGATGGAAGAAGAAATTGCAGGATAGTTGTCAGAAATGCACAGTTCCCATACCATCTGTCATGATACTGATCAGAAGGACTATTGGTGAGGATTGGCTCAGTCAGAGCGGGCCAGAACAGTTGAAGTGATTGGACCCGTCACATTAACAATTGCAAGCAGATACCGTTCGCAGTCATCCAATATCTCTGTACAAACTTAAAACCTTCTACAGAACTGAATACTACTCCAGAGGTACCATGCGGGGATTTGTAATTAGGATTGGTCACAGGGAGCGATATCAGACCGGAGAATGTTACTACTATGGTGTTTCATGCAGGTTTCATGTAACTTTAAAGGTAGGTTGCTTGAAGCAGTGGCCGCGGATGTAATGGTCTCTAAACTTCATCTTAAGCTGCGACCTTGGATCGTAACTCTCCCTGGCATTCGGAGGCAAGTGAGCGCTCATGTGCTCTACAATTACAAGTCATAGATTCTCAGGTCTACGTATCGTACCATCTTTTGATTTTGGATTGTGGTACGGCAATACCGGTCAAAGCTGGAAATCCGAAACCCATCGCTGCCACGTGGAATCATTCTGTTCTTTTCTTTCACCAATACTACGACCTACTACGACTCAAGGAAGTTTGAACTTTCCGAGCCTAGGCCAGGTTCTCGGACTCCAAGTTTTACGGAAAATAAAGATCTGTGTCAATGCTGCCTCCAACGGATCTTGCCGCCTTCGCGACGGGCGACAGTTGATTCATCTCACATTGAGAGGAGTGATTTTCTATCGGTCTGCTTTTCCAGTATCAGTCTGCAGTCTTTTGCAGGAATTGTATAAGGGCCTGATTTCGATTTGAACTTTAATCAGATCACTTCGAAGGTCTTTGAGTGCATATTGTACTCCAACAGCATATTGAACCTCTACTCAGTACAACTTCAAGTTTACCTTGATATCCGCAGCACGTTTTTCCTTCGCTTAAATATGTAAAACGTGCTTTGACATAAGTATATAAGTAACGAACAGCCATACTGACCTGAAAGTTGATCTTCTCTCAGTTCTCTCCCCTGCCGGTCAGGGCTTCACAATATTTGCTTCTCATCTCTCACTGCTCTCTTGAATATCTTTGACGCTGCGATCAGCCACCACCGAAAACTGCCCCCCAACTGCCTACTGCTCATTCCTTGCATATCCATCCATCGCCGTCTGACTATCCAAGTCCTCCTTCTCATACGACTAATCTCCCCCACTCACAATTAGATACCATGCATACTTTGAAAGGATTTTCCCTTATCTTTCTTCTTATTTTCACAACTTTACAAATCACTCATGCTGCGCCCACTCTTGCCCGAAATCTGAAGGAGGCTCGGTATGTAGAGATAAGGTCAGGCAGTCGGGGTCCAGATCTAGAAATGAGCGAGGTGGGTTGATCTGCAAGATGTGGATATATACATGAATCCTAAACTCGACTTTTCACAGATGCCTGACTGGATTTTGGGCTATTATGGGGATGATGCTTACCTCAACGAAGATGACAAGAGAGTTTTTGGTGAGTTCATGATAATCATGCCACCCGCCAGGTCTCAATGACGGTCCGAATGTGAATGTGATGTAGAAAAACGCCTGAAGAACTTGGAATTAGGTGCAAAACTCCATTGCTTAGGTGGCGACGCCTTGTATATATACGCGTCGAAAGAAGATTATAAGGTTGAAGGTATAAATCATGACAAAGACACACTTATTGTGAAAGTCTTGAAGTATAATGATAAACATTCTTGGGGTGAAGTTAAAGCTCTCAAAGATGTCGGTCTTTACATCGACTCGGGGCTAATCACGGTTCAGGAAAAGGATTGTTACGCTATTGTAATGAAGATGGTCAAGGGGGTATTGTTAGAAGAGACCGAAGAGTACAAAAATGTCAAACTGGCACAAAAAAAGGTGTTGTTGGAAGAAGTCAAATCACTTGTGAAGGAGGAAGTTGTACGTTTTGCGGTCCAGAAGCACATTCTTCACGCGTAATTCTTTCTGCTAATTGTTTGACATCAAAACTGACGTCTGCATTGTCGTTCAGTGATTTCCATGTCGAAAACTTCCTTGTTGGAGGAAGAAAGACTGACAAAGGAATGACTCTAGATATCCCGATCACTAGAGCTGAACTTGTGGATTGGGGGTACCCTGGTATTTACAAAGTGAAAAAGGATCTAACCAAGGCTGAAGTAGTAAGTTGAGTCACGCATTTATATTGTTCATCTAACCTGCTTCAATTTTAGGAAAAATGGTTTGATCTAGAGTGGCAGTATTATGTTACTCCGGCTTGAATAGGATAGGATAGGATAGGATTCTGTTCTTTTCTTCCACCAATACTACGACACAATACTACGACGCAGGAAGTTGACAGTACGCCTTGTCGACCTTAATATTTTCTGTCTTTCCATCTCTTGAATAGCCACAGCGCAATCGCTAATGAGGTTGATCATGTTGGGTATACCATAAGAGATTCGGGATACGCAAGGCATTCATGGTAAACCGACTGGGACATCATCACCAGCAATTCTGATCAACATTGATCCGACTTCATTCATTTTGGAGGGGCTTAGTGTAACTGACGGGCAGGAACGGCGTCGATTAGCAATGCCTTCGTCGTACCCATCGACATATTAAGAGTGCGGCCCCTGCTTTACTCATTTCATATACTCCTTGTTCCAATGCCTTCTCAGCGAAGTAGATCGAGAACGCCTCCTCAAAGATCCGAGCGGAGTCCTTACATTGGTAGAGTAAGAGCTTGCGGAAATTGCAGGCAAGTTAGGTCGTGCATTGCCTGTGGCTTCTTCTTTTAACCCTTTGAAAAACCCGCAGGCGACGGAAAGTGGTATGCATGCCTGTTCGATCATATATGTTGAAGGGCTCTTAGGTTTCTACAACAGAAATGTGACGGCGTCAAACCCACTTGTTCTCAGTGTATCAGACTTCCTCCTTCAGAATTAGAGGATCAGCTTTGTGAATATTTTGACCCAAAACTGAGGCGAACTGAAGCGCAGGTCCTCAAGGAAACTATTAAGACCTTGGAGGCCCGCATACGCGAGCTTCAAATTTCATCCGACGCTTCTGTGGTCAAATTGCACAGTCCTTATCAGGTACAAAAGTCAAATTCTGAGGTGCGCCACTTACAATTCCTAAGCCCGAATACACCTCGATTCCTTGTACATTACAGGGTTTTCTCAATCCACCGCAAGATGGGAATGTTCCTCAATTGTGGGTACTGTCCGATCATTATACTCCTGTATAGTTGTCTGAAACGAGAGGGTTTAACTAGACTGGAAGCGTTCTTTCGTCATGCAACTGATCTCAACTTCTTTCTTCATACCCCACGTTTCCGCCGTGCTGTGCTACTTCCGGTCGACTCGCCTGGTCGACCATGTCAAGGTTTAATTAGCGTTGTCTTCCTCCTGGGGTTCAGCCTTTCAGAACGCTACATCCTCAAGCCTGAGGAATCACTCTCTCACAACAATATCTTAAATGACGGAGTATTCGCCAGTGCCAGCGTTAGCTCTCAAGAAGCTCTCTATCTCTCTCGTGCCCAAATCGACGTAGCAGGAATCCTCTCATCCTCACATTCCGACCGTATTGTCCACGGTATCCAGGCCGAGCTCCTTCTCTCCACATACTTATTCCGCTCGGGCTGTATTCTAGAAGGGAAATACCATCTCAGTGCAGCCACGTCTATCGCTTTCGGTGCCAAGCTTCATAAAATCCGTAGCTTGAATGGAGATAGAGATATACTGACGTCTGCAGCTCTTCCTTGGGTTGTCTCAGGTCTGTCCCACCTCATCTACTTCCAAGTTCGAAAACCGACTCAATGTCGATTCAGCGAAGGACCCAGACAATTTGTTTCCTCATTCCGTGGATCCAATCTCAGAGGGGGAGCGTATTAACGCATTTTGGACGGTCATTACTATGAGTAATTGTTGGGCACTTGCCGCTGATTCGAGTCCGAATCCCATACTCGAGCGGTACATGGAAGATATTGATACGCCGTGGCCAATGGATATCGAAGATTACGAAAAGGTTAGTATTTATCCATCAGGCCCATCCATTCTCATTAACACGTCTCTTGTCATGAGAATTTATCTCCGGACTATTTGGATAGTGCTACCGTTCTGAAATTATTACGAGGCCACCAACCTGGCAATACCGCGGGGAAAGGGTACTCGAAACTTGCACTACATGCACAGGCCTCCATTTTTCTGTCCCGAGCAGCTTCAATCGCTTTGACGTATCATCCCGGTATGTATCCGTGTAGTACATATAGCCAAGTTCCAACTCCTTACGAATCACAGATATGCAATTATTACCTGCAACTGAATTTGCCACCAGCTTTCTTGAACTCGACAGCGTCATAGACCATTTCATAGAAACCCTGAAATCACCAATCTCAAACGACAGTCACGAATCGATACTTTTCACCACACACATGATAGCCCATCTCGCAACTATACTTCTCCATAGCAAAATAGCAACAATGAGTCGGACACTTAACTCATCCTTAAACTCATTTCCATTAAAGGCTAGCGACAGCGGTCAGAAGCGATTGGACGCTGCAGTAGCTATAGCAGAACTCTCCAGAAAACGGTGGTCACTGAAGTGCAATACTGCATTTGAGACGAGCACTAAAATTGCCGATCCCAATCCCAATCCGTTCCTTGGATCCCTCTGGCTTGCCGTGGGTCAAGTACTGATCGAGGAGGTTGATTTAGTTAGAGTCTTGAGTAATGGAACTGGCTTTACGCTGAATGTCGAGTCGGACTCGGATGAAAGCAGTCCTAGCGAGAGAGAGGCAGAGCTGATGGACAAGCTTGAATGTGTATTTGAAAGCGCACAGATGTCGAGGGTCTATCATTCTCCTCTGGCGGGTCAGTGTTTCCAATTATTCCTGTTCGAATATCTCACCATGGAATATGTCTGTAGATTACCTCTTTAACAAACTGCAGAAGATACATCGGAGCAGGCTCCATGGTGTGGACGACGCACTTCCTAATTAAGCAAATAATCAAATGGGAAAACCCGACGTAGCAAAAGTCGGCTCCTCGTTGCATTGGCATTGCATAGAGAGACTGGGAAAGGGCCTCGTACCGAGGCACTGACCTTGCTTCGATTGCCCGACTTGCCTTCATTTCACAATATACCACTGTTTGAAGATGTTTATGATAGTGAGCTTTGGTACAATTTTTTCTTACAATATGCACCTTCAACAAGTACATGGAATTAGTCTCCAGAGCACAAAAGGCATGTAAAAAACACAGAAGATGTACAAACCATATTCTTAACATTCAGACGAGGTGGTTGGCCATTGAGATGGTTGGAGCAGTGAGCAGATGGGGGACAAGCCAGGCCGAAAAGGAATCCGTGTTGTGGCATATTTGCGTTATGGAACACCAGACTGCGTCAATTGAAGATGGCGAAAAGGAAAGGAAAACCGACACGGTCCCATTGAAGGAGTTGGCCAAGTAAGCTGATACATGCATATAGATCTACAGGAAAATGCATTCCCAACTCCGCACCATAGTACTATGTATGTGGTAAAAATCATGGTTCAAGATTTCCCTTCAGTTCCTCCTAGCCGACTTGAACGACTGACCTCGTCATTACTAGTGACGCGCTCTACCAACTGAGCTAAGAAGGAATGCACAGCAACTGGTTAATTATAAACTATAAGTGCGCAATTACATGAAACATTAGTTTCCTGCTGCGAAACAATGCTATTGTACCAACGCGATACTTCAACTACCTCGATGACTATCCTGCCAGAGAAATAGAACCTTTATTCTCTTTGCCGGCCTTCCCAGCTTTCGAACTCTTCTGGAATGTCTTTGTGTCTTTGCGCTTCGAGATAGGCTTGTCGAGAGTATATGAAATCGAACCCCACCTTGTTCCTTGCTCTAGAGGACCTAGATAGCAGCCTTCCTTGAACAAATGCTCAATGCTAGGAACATGTGCCGCTCCTTCGGATTTCGAACTTGTTTGGCCCCGCGGATTGGGATTGGTGGGACTAGGGTCTTCACATAAGGGCGAGCGTAGAGAGCGCGACAAAGATTGTTCTCGAACACCATAGGTTCTATTCATGGTTGACGAAGAAAGTATTGACGATATGTGGGCTTGTTGAGTAAGAATACTAGTCGGGGTGCCGGATTCTGACAACGAGGGGAAAACACGAATTCGAGAATCCTCTCTAGCCCGTATGTATCCGTCATGCGAGTTTAAGACCGAGTCGGATTGGATCCATTCGAAGATTTCCTTTGGCGATGTGGATGGCGGAGAACATAAGACGGGAATTTCATTGAATGTACACGCAGGTAAGGGTAAAGAGGGATTTAGAGCGGGAGAAACGACAGGACGAGTAGTGTGCATTGAAGGCGGTTTCTTCGCATTGAGTTGACGACGGTACGAACGATTGAGACGTAATGGACCAGGAGGTCTACTTGGTAGAGAATGGGTATTATCTTGAGCGAGGAGAATTTCGGAGATGCCTTGAACCAAGGAGGAACGCTTAGCATGAGCAATCGTGTTGGTGTTTGTATGAATGGCGGTTTTCTCTTCCGAGGCAAATTGGTTCTTGGCACAAAGAAGCTTGAGTGGTTTCAATTTACTGTAATTGGCACCGCCATCAGATTTCACCTAGAGTGCAACGAAGATGAGCATATATGGATGCATATGTGGAGCGAGATGATAACAACTCGCGTATATATGACACCGACCTGTGAGACAGGATTGGCTCTTCCAGCCACAGAGCTAGAGTAAAATCTCTTGTAGAAGATGAACGCGAACGCAGCGAAAGCGATGACGATTCCCAGTCCTGCGGCACTTAGTATTATAAGAGAACGAATATTAAACGAATGTAGAGAGATTTTTGAATGCGACGAGGACGTAGGTGAAGGCGAGAGCTGTGGTGATAGAGATGTAGTTCCAAAAGCAGTAGGATCATGGATAGCAACCATAGTAAAGACAGAATGATACTAGTAGATGACAGTGGTTAGAAACGAACGATTTCTAAATAAACGCCCGGATATCCCAATTCATCACTGCCGGAGACTGTCGGTCCGGACCCAAAAAATTCTAAGTCTCTGCAGGTCTCTGCGATCTTGTGTATGAGAGGGAAGAAAGTTCATTGTTGTCTCGCACTACATACCCAATGACCCGATTACAGAGCAACACCTATCTGCACATTACACGCGCCCGGGAGAAAAAGTTGTTTGAGAGGCTCGGATAGCATGCATTATTTCATTGGTATGAAGCTAAAAGGCATTCGCTCCTTCCCGACGGATCTTATATCGTATACATCACCGATATTCTACCAATCCTGATAAAACCAAAGAATAGTCCTTTCTCATGAGCAACACGACAACTAGAGTCTTTTCTTCACCTCGGCATCGTCCGCGTAGTGTTCAGGAGCTTGCAGCTTTGCTCGTGTAGAATAGATCATATCCGTAAATGGTCTTCAGAAAACGACGACAGATTGACAGAGTTTAACATAGCTTCAAATGCTGATAAGATATTTTACGCACCCTTCAAATTGCAAAGCGATAGCATACACTAAGTATACCCAGAGAGAGACCAACAAACCTATTGGGCGCTCACCCCTACGTTCAACCCGGACGGAAAATGAAAATTCACACAACCCATATGCATACCGGAACTCACCAAAACGCGCCACCAGTAAAGCATATGGTACTCCCAACATACATAGGATCTCGAAGAACGTTGAATGGGAATCTGGGACAAACATTGTCAGCTAATGATCTCGGAAAAAGTCAATACATACCCTTCAACTCTCGAGTCCTTCAAGATTCCAAAATAATCGCCCATATAGGTTCCCGTTATGCCTAATTGCCATGTGGAACTCATTACAAGGGCTTGGCCACCTATGATTAGTACACCACCCACAAGGGTATTCCAAGGTTGTGGCAAAAGGAGTTTATGTGGTTGTTGGAGTAGGGCATGACGGTATCTGCACCGTTAGGAACAAAGAATGGGGAATCGTCCGCAACGCCTCAGACAACCTTAAAGTACTTACAGGACGTCCCTCAACATTCCAAACGAGAATATCACGGCGGCGAGAAAATGACAAGCCGCTCGGGCATTTCCACCGAAGACCTTGCGTGTCAAGGTGTGATTTCGGTATTCTGCATATAGTATGACTGTAAGCAAAGTCATGAAGCCAAATAACAGAAGGGCAAATAGTAAGACAGGGTCACGGTGCATTCCCTTATTTCCAGCCTTCAATAGTACCACCAATCGCTAACTTTAACTGCCCGATATGTCAGGAAATACCCAGATGTACAATTTGACCAAGGCCCCATGCACTGGCCCTATGCCCGGCCACTGAGAAACTCACCGTTTCTAGCGACGATATTCCACACAGCCGGACTAAATGCAATCGAAATCATCGAAACCCACAGAGTGGGTTCAGATAGGTCAAAAGGAATGAAGCGCTGTGAATTTTGCAGGGAAAGTCGAACGAAACTTGAATCCATCTGAGTTTACTGAGAACGATCTGGGGGAAAGGAGAGGAAAATTATTACACGGCATGGTCCAAGAACTGAACGCCGGTTTCCAAAGGTTCTCCCGATGCCGGCACAAGCATCATCGCCTCTGGGACTGTCGGTATAGAAGAAGGAATTCGAAGGGGGCCTGGGAACGGTGAGCTCTCTCCCGATCCGGGTTACCCCGGAACCACCGTGGCATAATGAGCTATATATAATGAGGTGCTCCAAGTTGTTTGAGACTCTGGAAGTCTATCAGAGTCCATTTTGAGCTTCAGAATTAGAATCAGATGTGTCCAAGGACACTCAGGAAGTTCGTTCCTCTTGAACAGATCTGGCGCAGATTCACTGGCTGCCAGTATGATGTCCATCATCATCGTGATGGAAACGTCTACTTTTACAAAGGTTTTTTAAAACCCTGAGAGCTGTGGATCAATCAATCTATCTATCGGAGGAAAGGTTGAATGAGCATTTGAGTCTTTTCCCAACCTCTGCGCGGAATCGAATGCAATGGCAATGTGGTAGTCCTGAAGAGGAACAGGAGAAAAACATAGTATCGTGGTCACAAGTAATGCTGCTGTGGCTGTTTCGACATGTAGGGCTCCATAACCGTGACAATAATAAAGGTAGGTAATACATCATCCTCATCATCCCCATCATCATCCTCCATTCTGTGTTTAGACACATCCCGAACATGTAGCACCAGTCTACAGCACAGAATGGAATGCATTACCGTCAACGGACTGAATGTATGTAAGCTCATTTGGATGAAAATTGCATCAAGAAAAATGAAAACTTACGCATCCAGCAGTGCCAGAAAGCCTGCCTACAATCCACATCTATGTTAGTTTGAAATTCATGCTACAAGATTTGAAAAACTTCACTGTGGCACTGAAAAGAACAGCTACATTCGCAATGGTGAATGCTAGTCTTGCCATTTAATTTCAGATGATGTGGAGTTTGCAATGAAGAGCTCACGCAAGATCAATAGATAGTAAAAAAGACCTACCACAGAATTATTGAGGCCCAATTCAATGTAAGTTTTGTTGACACCCACCTTCACAGTACACCATACTTACAACTTGACTGAAATGAAATCCGGATTTATGATCTAGTCGTTAGCAATATTGCAATGTGAGAAAATGAAATATTCCAAATCCGCGTTTCTTACTCACATAAATCGAAAGTTTTCCAAATCGTGAGTAATGTAACAACTTATTAAGTGTGGTCAAATGAACCAACAGCATTTGTTGAGCAAGTTGAATGACTCACCCCATTCACCCGCCAGCAGAGAAATATAACAGACCAATACCACGTTTGACTCACTGGGCAGGAAACAAGATGATGAACTTCCAGTACCTTCACTCGCTAATTGAAATAGTTCATGATCTGATGGAAATTAAACTTCAATAAACATACTCACCAGGAATCGAGGCTGTAAAGCGGATTACAGCCCAAACACATGCAGCAGAAATGACCTACAAAGCACGATACAACGTCTCAGAACAAGAAGATCGAGATTCAAGGATTGGACTGACCACCCATGACAGCCCAAAGATAGTTAAAACGCGGCGAGATTTGTTATAGATGGAATAGGTTCTGAGCATCAAGATGACTAAAAAAACAGTGGAAGTTTTTGGTGTGTCGATAGAATATCTCCTTACGTTCAGAGATCCCGATGGTGAACCCAGCGAAAACTAGAGACGAAGATCAATACTTGATTGGACGCTAGGTTAAAAAAACATCATACTTGTGGTAAAGGTCATCTTGTTGCATGTCTGCCCAACGAGTATTCATGAGGAAGAAGCCAAAAAACACGTTGGTAATATATGACTTACGGAAGAAACCCTCTCTGTTTTGTCCCAAAATTTGTTCAAACAAGAATCATCTGCATCAGGCCCGAAGCTCGCGATGGGTCGGGACTATTACACACCCTGGGCTGATATAGCCATCACTATAAATGGTGCATATCTCGTGTATAAATACAACACTTTTACTAGGCTCCATCTTGATTGCCATACACGAATAACCTGAAGTGGGGAAACAAATAGTAAGACGATGTGTTGGTAAGATCGATCGTTACACACCTCTCGACTCAAGGATATGAACCAGTCATATATCTGGGTAACAACGGGGCAGAATTTAGCCTCAACCTGAATGTTATAGTCGACGTCCGATCGAGGATAACTCACTAACAAGGCAAGGAACGAAACTGGATAGAAATTAGAGGAACGATGGATCAGTTAAGGAGTCCCACAAAGAGAGAAATAATCGGTGAAGCGATCGGAGAAAGGCAGAAAACATAAGAAAGCTTACTAGTAACATACTTGCAAGAGAAATGGCCGCGCAACATGACCGAAATATAAGTGATTAGTTTATCGGGAAGAACGTCGCACTTACGGTGATAATTTTTAGCTGAAGCTCCTCTTTGAGGGTATTAGAGTCCATGCTATCGTGCTTGACTTTCCCAGTGGCCCACTAGGTCACTGATAGCGTATGCGTCCGATGGCCTCTGAGGAAGAAAGGAAAAGAAAGGGATAAAGAAGGTAGTGATTATATTTAGTCTCAAAACACTCACTTACTTAGGTCCAATATATATCCTCTCGCGTATATACTTACCTGTCCATACAACATGATGATGATCAAGAATCTTCGTTGGCAACTGATACCTTCGAAATCTCGCACTTTGTGTCGTTGAATCTGAATTGGGGCGAAACAAGAACGAAATCTCAAGACCTCGGGCACTGCATGCATGCCACACGTCATACTAAGTATAGAGTTCCGATATCAGAAATCTGATCAAGAAACAAGAACGCAGACTTCGGACCTCTTAGATGGGCCTCAACCTCAACAAAGCCTCAGGATATTCAAGTCAATTATCTTGCATCGTTTGAAATAGTTTGAAATCCGCCAGCTTGCTGTATGGTGTGGATCAGTGTGGATGTTGATAAGGTTTGTAGTTCAATCATCGTGTACATTGCAGATGCATTGAACAAAAGAATGGTCGCAAGTATCCTTCATGCAATCCGCATCGGATACATCATGGATGGATTGAACGACCCTCTTTTTGGACGAGGGTACATCAGAAACAACTACAAGGAGACAGCCAGATCCTTCGAACCAAAGTTGAAACAAGGGAGGGAACACTGGACGGACAATCTAACCATCTCAGTCCATTCAAACATATTAGAAGTGCGAATTACATTTTGGTTGCTAAGGAGGGCCTTAAGACTATAAATCTCCGGGGAGGTATTGCCTCCCTTCTAATCTCTACAGCGTTCCATGGCTGTGACAAGACCAGAGCCATTAGAAAGTATTTATGCAACAAAAGCCTTGCCCTTCTCGATATTCTTCTTGAGCTCAGGCAAGCATGCCTCGAGAAGTTTTTCTTCCTCGGCAGAAAGAGGGCCAATAGGGTGAATCTTCTCAACACCATTAACCTAAAAGAGACATCATTAGGACATATAAAGACAGTCGATTTAGTGAACATACACCGAGCTCTACAGGGGAAGAGAAGAAATCGATGCCCTTATCGGCGAAGAGCGGGTTCTTCACAAAGGTGGGGGTAATGACACCCTTCTCCCCGTTGAGACCCCGGAGGAGCGAGTTAGTAAACTTGGCACCGGCATATGCCATGGAGAGAGTGGCCGATCCAGCACCATCCTTGGCTTTGACAACCTCATCACCACCGAATTGGATTCTGTGCACGAGCTGCTCATAAGTTTCGCCCTGTAGTCCTTTACCCTTTGCAACCTGCGAGAGCAGAGGAACGATAGTAGGACCAGAGTGACCTCCTACGACAGGAACATTACATTCTGAGGGAGTGGTGCCTGAAACGGAAGCAAGGAAACGCGATGCACGAACGACGTCGAGAGTGGTGACACCAAATACACGACTGGGGTCAAAGACGCCGGCTTTCTCTAGTGTGGCAGCGACAATTGGAACGGTTGAGTTGACAGGATTGGAGATGACAAGGATGTGTGCGGTGGGAGCGACACGAGCGACGGCAGCAGCGAGGTCGCGAACGATGGATGCGTTGGTCTATGGACGAAGTTGGGTGCTAACTTCCTATGCAACGATGTACGACTCACATTGAAAAGATCATCGCGGGTCATCTTTGACACACATTCACATTAGAACAAGATGAAAATCCTGAGATTTAGACGCAGGTACTCACTCCAGGCTGCCAGAGAAATTCAGGCGCGGTTTAGAGAAGAGAAAAAGGTTGCTCACTTTTCTTGGTACACCAGCAGGGATAACAACAACCTTGGTACCTTCAAGAGCAGCGTCCAAGTTTTCCATAGCGAACCCATTCACCTAACGACATTAGTCAATTGTGTGACGCGAAGGCTTGAAAGAAAAAAATAAAGTACCTCACTGGGGGTATCAACGTGACTGACATCTGCGGCGACACCAGGAGCTCCACGTATATCGTATAGACTCAAATTCGACACTAATGGATCCAACTTTAACAGCAGAGACAGAGGCTGACCGATTCCTCCACCAGCACCAAGCACGGTAACTTTTGTCTGACGAGCAGATGAAGAAGAGAAAAGACGGGCGGAAGGAGCAGTGAAAGCTCTGGCGGCGTTACGTGCAAACATACTCGTCGTGGTCGTGGTTCAAGTGAAAAATACGGGCAGAAACGGAATTATTGCCGTTTTCAAAATAGTTGGCGCCTGTTCTCACGACGTCAAATTTTTGCATGAATCAATCCCGACCTCAGAAACACAATTGTGGACTCAAATGTTCACCGAATTCTTTGATTTTTGGTGCGATACAAAGCGATAAGCAGCCGTTAGTGCGCCCCATAGGTAGTTTTGTATAATCACAATATTTTGAATATATGAATATTGGAGGCTCCACCACCTCCGAAACACTATAAGTTAAGGAACAAGATTTATAAGGCTTAATCCTTATAGTATGTAGTTCTTTTAGATAGTACCTAGTGTGCCCCAGGAGAAATTTGTGCCCAAAGACTTGACATACTGAGTTCGAGTGCATGCACACTTCTGAGCCTTGATTCATACAATCTCATTACCATACCTGGGCCCTGAAGATTTTGGGCATGGGGTGCACTCAAGGCAGCCTATTAGCTTGAAATACTGCAAGGAATAGATCTCACAAATCTTGTTCCCTGAGTTACAGTGTTTTGGAGGTGGTGGAACCTCCAATATTCATATATTCAAAATATTGTGATTATACAAAACTTCCTATGGGGCACACTAACGGCTGCTTATCGCTTTGTATCGCACCAAAAATCAAAGAATTCGGTGAACATTTGAGTCCACAATCGTGTTTCTGAGGTCGGGATTGATTCATGCAAAAATTTGATGTCGTGAGAACAGGCGCCAACTATTTTGAAAACGGCAATAAGCGGAACTGCAGGAAGAAAACTTTCCCGGCCCGAGGAATCGCTAAATTCTTCCACCACCCCGCAAATTCATATTAGATACTGAATATTGAATCCGCATCTGGATTATTCTGCTGATTCCTATGAGACTACTGGTTTCTTCTCAGTGACTAATAGATGGCTCCAGAGTCCGGGAATCACCAAATAAACAACAGTGCCTCGAGTCTAGGATCTTGACCTTCATCGCTGTTCTAATTCCAACAATGTCTTTTAATTTTCTTTGAGAGCCCAATTTTGTTCCCGTGATTCATTTGTGACTGATCAGGATTGAAATTCGAACTTTCCGATGCTATGAGAAAGGCTTCAAGATACATGCTCTTTCATATGTGAGTTCCTACATACCATTTTCCTGCTCATGCAAGTGGGGACGTCAACGTCGGTAACATTTGAATTTGCGAATTGAACCTTGAGGGGTATAGAGCTTATTTTGTCGGGCGTACCAAAGCTTGACTGAGGCCTTTGTCGTTCATGAATAAAGCGCTCTCAGATCACACTATACAATGTACAACACAGCCATAGCAGCCATAGGTACCTCTCACATCCCTCCTCTGATTGAAGCCAACATCCTTCAAGAATCCACCCTCCGCCAGTGCCTGTGATGCAGGTAGTCACTACTGATCATGACCGATTTCCAGATCACTGAACACAAACGAAAAGTTGAATTAATGGAGGACGAGTTTGTCAAAAGCACTGACAAATTATGATCAAAGGTCTTTGAATTTCACCGTGAGGGGGGCACTACCACTGATGGTAAATGTGCAAAGGTTGGGCCACCAAGATCCTTCGAGGAAACCCTCAGGTTTCTCGTCAAATCTGAACCTGACTACTCCATTTATATTCGCCAACGGAGTGCCCTGGAATGTCAGTTCCATCATGTCATCCCCCAGATGTTCTTTAATTTTCTTTGATCCAAATACCTTCTTGATCTGGTTCTCTACTGATATTTTCTTCTCCGGTTCTAAGGCAGATAAATGATTGTGGCCACCAACACCCCTTCCATATTCACTCTCCACCAGGTATGAGAGGGAAATGTGTCGAATAACTGATGACAAAATAACAATAATCAATCTTAATGTCCAATTGAGAATTAGGTGACGAGAGAGCACCTTCTCCAGTACGAGGCAAAATTTCCCGACCATCAAACCGGGATGTTTGGTCCAAAATATCCAACTGCCAAAGGAAAGATTGCCTGAGTCAGTACTGCCAATAATTCATTGCGATACAGTCAATTACAGGTCGAGGTGCCGCCCATGTGATAGAAGCAAGACCGAAGAGGAGAAAAATCGTCGTTGAGAGATGCATAGTGAAGTTGAGGTTTTGCGACAGGATTTATTGTCATGCAGAAGGGGTCGTCGAATAGTTGAAAGGAAGGTTGGCAATTGGAAAGTAATCAACAAGGCCTCGATGTTTGACCAGCAAAGCGAGGGGAGGGGTGATAGGGGGGTCTGACTTGATCCAATTTATGAACCACAGTAAACCACGCATTTACATTGCATCAGATGGCACTGCAACAATTCTAGAAACATGATCAAAGTAAGAAAATTGACTCAGGTCACCAAGCTTACATAAGCAAGGGAGCAGAAGGGTTGCCAGTAATTGATTGTTTGCTAAGATGGGACATAGGCTATCAGGATAGTCCGAATAAAACACCCCAGACCCCCCTACACAGTCAGGGAAGTAGACCATCTAAAGATGATCTCTGGGATGACGGTCTCGAGCTGAGCTTGAATACGATCCTAATCCAAAAAGGTTGAGTGGTGGTCTCAGTGTAAATTGCCAGATATGCACTGGAGTCCATCTCAGTTCGATATCCTTCCATATGTAGAATACCATACATAAATGCAATTGGTCTGAACAAGGAATTGCATTCCATATAATTCCTTCTTCCCAGAAAGCCTCCGTGAAAATCCGAAATTCCCCATTTCAGTCCCATTAAAATTGTTCGAATAATTCTTTTTATTCAATAGAAACTACACAACAAATTACGACGAGGTGGCTAGAAATGGTCATAGTCTGATTGTTGCCCAATGGGTGTTTCTCCGGCAGTCTGAGCAATTCCACTTCCACCGCTGTTGCTTGTATCATGTATGTCCTGGAGAGGAACACAGACCGCAGTGAAACCGTTGCTGTTGAAAACGAGCGGAAGCGCAGGAAGAAGGCTGTTGTTGGGTTCACCGAACCTTTGCCAGTCAGCTTGCACTGTCTCCGTTAGATATCTAGATTTACCCCTTCAGGAGACTGCACAAATATAGTCGAGGCTCACTCACTCCTTCCATTTGTCGTCCTTCATATTCATCCCAAATTCATCCATCTTCTCCTTGAGGTATTTGTCGAACCGGCCCCAGAACGCTTCGTCCTGCATCTGTCGCCCTCCATTTCCAATTTTGCGCCTCTTTAAAACTGGACCCTCCTCTTCACATTCAGATTCACGCATGAAACGACGCTTCCAGTTCAAAAAACAATAGTCAGTGGAAGCCAAGCAATGTAGAACTTACAAACTCACAATCATAGCAAAACGAAACTGATGCAATGTTCCGCCGCCTCCTCCCTTGACGTATTTCTTGCAGAGGATGTGTGTTGCCTTTTCTAAATTCAATGGCTCTTTCCGTCCGCTCTCGTCAACAACAATGGTAGCCAGAATCTGGGGAGCATGGAGAAAAGGATACATGGAAATGGGAACCCGACGTACATCATCCCGAAATTGCTGCAGCATTTTTTTTCCTGTTGCCTCTGCAACTTTCTTGAACGCCGTTTCATGCGTAGTCTTTGAAAGGAACACGCTGAAATCATGGACATCCGCCTCGGCCTTGCACCTTGCCTAGCAGAAAATTAACAATGTTGCGAAAATATCCCAGACATAACTCACCCAAACAGCCTTGCCGACGTCACCATAAGAGGATCGCGCAGGGTTTGCACACTCATCACGGCCTAGGGTACGTATAATTTCCTGACAAGATATAGATTCAGAGACGTTAATACATGATAGATAACATACTTTAGAGGTGCTGGGGATTTCTATGTGCTTCGAGAGCTGCTTCATGGCACTGTCAACAACTTCCTTGACAGATGCAGTGTCTGAATTTGCATTGCTTTTATTTTCTAAGCGGCAGATTGCAGCGTGAGTAAGTAGATGAAGTTTCAACGGCTCTGTTTCCACCGAAGGAGCAACCTAAACAGAAATATCAGACGGATGTGAAATGTTGTTCTATCGACACACCATAACCATGCCCTTGAGTTCACGAACTTGGCGGGGTTCGAGTGTGAATTGCGGTCTGATTTCGTCAACCCATGTCATCAACGCTGTTGTTTCATGCTCTGGCCTGGGGTTAGCTCGCATGCAGTTTGCAAATACAGGAGTATTGCTCCTGTTCAAAGCCGGTAAAGGGGAGTGGATATCTGGCTGATTAAGGCCATCTACGTCATCTGGAATTGAACCTGGAATAAGGAGAATATTAACAACATCTTGATATAGCCAAGTAAATCTACCCATGCTTGAGCGTCTAGAGCCAGTGTTCGTAAAAAAAGATAACGTGTTTGACAAACTCTGAGCGCGTTCATTGTGTTCATCTGGGGCAGTAAGCAGTTCATATGGACGACCTATGATGTATATGTATTCCATACCAGAGAAAATTTGTCCTCGGCCAGGAGCAGGCAAATCTTGCACTTGGGAAAATGTGCTATGGGCCGTAAAGCTGCCAGTATTGCCGCCTTGCCTTTCAATTGGAGCTCCAATTGAAGGAGTCCATGGTCTGAGTGGTGTCGTTGAGAGTTCTCTTGAAGGCCTTGGTGCGATTCCCGTCACCCCTGGTGGGTGGTTTTCGACACGTTGTGAGATTGGTTGAGAAGCAAGTCTCGGGGTAGTAGCTGTAGTGATTATTCCGAGACCTCCAGTTGTCGGTGAGAAATGAAAGCTCATGGCAGAAGAGGGGAAGTTTTGAGAAAAAAAAAAGCTCCAGTCAGAACACGTGCAGCATTAACTGACTCAAGCCCCGCTGCCCCCTTTTTGACCTGTCCTGAAGCGCCTATCTTGGCCAACAAAAACCACGCCGATTCCAATATGGACATTACTCCAACTGAGGAATCTCCAGATGTCACAAGGGAAGTGGATAGCACCTTCATACCAGGGACCTTCGACGAAGTACTGACGCTGGCAGGCTTGTACGATTTTGGTTAATAAAACTTGACTGTCTCTCTTATCAACTCATATAGCCCATCAGGAGACATTGATTCTATAGCCTCACCAAAGTACTTGGCGTCTCTTTCTGCAGCATGCAACATGGACGGCACAGCTCTCATTTTCTGGAGTGATTCAAATAAAAACAAATTAGTGGCAGGTAAGATGCAGTTCATGACTGAACAGTCCAATACAGACGCTCACCAGGGTGTAGAGATGCAAACCGATGATCCAGATGGATCCGCCAGTCGACTTAGCCAACACTCTGTTGTGGGCAAGCAGAAATCACAGATCTACGCACTCGACAGGTTCATTCGCAGCATCAGGCTCTCAATCAATGTGCAGGAAAATGAATCCAAAGCCAACATTCTGTCGTCTCTGCGAAATACTCAGGGGTACCTCCTCAAAATCGAGGATGAAATTGCTGAGAACCGGAAACTCCATACCCAGTCAGTTATCCACAACAAGAAGCACTCGTACATGGTCAATGAGCTGCGACTTCAGCTCTTTGAATCATACCTTGAGGCCGACATTCGCCACAGAGAGCAGCACTTGAAGCAGCTCAATCGGATTGAAGACCTGGAGAAGGAATCGTCGAAACAAGTGAAAAGAGTTGAGGCGTTGAAGATTCAATTGGCTCGAGAGAAGCTGGCTCGTGGAAAAGCGGCACGCATTTTGCTCAACGAGCATGACCCTGTGGCTGCTAAAGATGAGGCTCTTATGCTTCTGAAGCCTCACATGGGGTTGAAGTTGCCGCCGTCTTTGAAGAAAGACCTAGAATCAAACATCCAGGACTTTCATGTTGCTCGAGATAAATTATTCCGGGAAACGGTCGCAAAAAATTTGCTAGATATGTAGTTTATGCAGCCATTCAATACAGAGGTCGTATTCATTCAAACAGTACGCGACTTGAGTTGTTCTAAGGTACAAAAGAGGTCCATGCCCTCCTTGTAGTTTTCTCGACGTTTAGCCCATGCCCTTGCAAAGCCTTCGGGGTCCTGCTGCCGGAATTCATCCTCGGTCCTTCCGCCGTACTCCAACCATTGACGGACACCCCCAGCAGAGTATTGTGTGACTGATATGCGGGTCTCGCCAGCTGCTACTGGCAGATTAGAGTGGCGTATTAAAGCAGACGGCAGCAAGATCGTAGCACCAGGTGGGAACTCTAGAATTAGTTTGAAGTCCCAGAGGATAAGATGTCCTCCTGCCTTGTGGTTGAATCTTCCTCCGGTGGTTATTGCGCAAGGAATTCGTACATCGTTTTTCGAATCAGTGTGTACGTGGGTCCAAGTTGAAGGCCCAAAGTTGACAGTCATGCCCAAGTACACGCTGTTCTCAAAGTTACGCTTCAGATGGGGTAGCTTTTCGTGTAGTTCAGCATTCAAACGCAAATGCTCCGCATGATTCTTTGGGTACCAGGTCGCGAAAGCACCTTGTAGATAGGTCGTTCACAAGCTACAGGAATAATTCATGAAGTTGAACGGAACTTACTGCTTTGAAAGCCTGCAACTCGCCGAAAGCAATCTTGATTCAGCAGGCTGTCCATCATCACCTGGCGCTCACCAACCAGGCGCATGGGCTCGCGTTGGCCCTTGCCGTATGAGATCCCACGAGCTAAAGCAGGAAAATCACCACGTCGGTGCCTCCTCTCACTCCTTGTCCAATTGGCGGCTTCACCGGCCTGGAGGATGCTTTCGGTCATTTCACTGACCGCCTTTTTGTAGTCTGGGTCGTCTGGGCCATCAAGCATACAAACCAAGATTCTCTGCTTGCTATCTGTAAGAGGGATGCTTTTTCTGGAATACAAACTGGTCAATTCGATGAATTAATGGAAACGCAGGACCTGTTTACCCTTTTTGCCATTCAACCAACTGAAACCCCTTCTCCTTCATCATTTCAAGTTCTCTACAAACCTTAGCGCCATACCAATTTGCATCGACTCCGATATAACCCCCCGAAGCAACTGGGAGGTGCTCGCTGCACAAATTACTGGTAACCCCTTGACTAGGCAATACGTATCGGTTATGAGCTAACTGTCGGCCTTGGGGAACGCCAGATTTCATGCGCTTTAGTGCTCGTTTGGCAGAACGGCGGCGATTTCGGGGGTCCTGCAGTTTCTGCTTCTTCCCCTGCAAGAAACAGTCGATTTCTCCGGACGTCAGCTCGGAATCTTCCAAGGAATGTTTTCGGGAAGTTCTGAGAAGTGCTGAGGGAGCTGAGCCAGCTGAGAAGCAGGGAGCAGGTGTTGATTGAAGCGGAGCTGATGCGATGCGGAAGCCCCCCGATAACTGAACGGAGGCCTCTCCCATGAAAGGATCCGCTTTGTTGTCCAGTTGCGGGCGATGTGGTGCCGGCGCGTCATCACTCGGCGCCCAGCTAGTAGAAGAGACAGGAGGGTTTTGATTTGATCCAGCAGCACTGCTACATTGTGGAGGGCTGTAGGTGGTAGGAGGTGCTGAGGAGGACGGTGTAGGGGAATCGGTTGGCGTGAGCGATGCATCGAATGCGAGAGGACCGGTAGCGCGTGGAATTGCAGGCGAAAAGGAGGGCGGAATAGAAGATATAGGGCCGTTCGACTTGTCTTCTTCATCTCCGTCATCTACATCTTCCTCCATCTCAGAGAGGTCCACTTCGTTGTCCTTGGCCCATTCGCCTCTCTCACAGGCCCTCTTCATCAAGTCTACTCCGTCGACGCGAGAAAACACAGCGTCCACGCCGTTTTGGAACGCGTTTGTGAGTTGGAGAAACATGGGAGCCTAAAGGGAGGAGGGGGTCAGACTGCTGCCAGCAACTGCTGTAGATCCCGCTGTTTGCTGAAGGAGCCGCGAACGACCAGCCTTATCGACACCACAATCGGCTGGCGGCGCAGCAGAGGACCACAAAAGCGAGCGCGTCTCTCAACGCATCCAGGTGTGAACTCGTTGTGTGCGGCTTCGTAAGCTTTTGTGGTTCTGCCCGTTGCGCAGAAAAGGGAGCGATAGGCAGCAGGGCGAGGAAGCGAGGCACAAAAACGACTTACCTACAGAGCACAGACACGAAAGGAACAAGAAAGAATCAGCAGGAGAGTCAACGAAGTGTGAGAGAACTCGTGACTGACGCGTGCGCCACATTCGTTCCAACCCGGCCCGGATCTTGACCAACTCCGAATAGCTAGAACTTGACAAGTCTGTTCATACGTTGTAGTAATAAAATAGTATTTGTCTTCGTACCTAACGGTGCTGCGTACCTCCTCTTCCGCAAGTCCGGCTATTATGCCCAGGACGTCCACATTTTGTACAGCTGGCTTGGCGACGAGTTACTGGCACAAGTTGTTCATGGAGAAAGCGTTGGAGAACAGGGTTCTCATTTACTTGAGGACCAGGTGAATGCAAAAGCTGTAAAGCGCCGTTCTGAGAAGTCGAGGGCAAGTCTTGATCACGCGAGAAGCTCTCTTGAGGGACCAGTGGGCTGTGAACTCGAGCATGTGTCTGAGGACCAATGCCAGCTGTTCTTCTGTTTTTGTTTCGAATGTGTGACCGAAGTTCTCGCTCGGCACCCTCTTGAATGGCTTTATCTTTGTCAAGAGGTTGAATAACTGGACGAAAATTTTGAATATAGACACCGCTTCGCATCTGATTTGTGTTGAGTAGGAGGTCATCGTGGTTGTAGTGATGAGTACGAGGTAGTCTTTTCTGAGTGGTCTCTCGCTCTTCACGTACGAGACGAGAATCAGAGAGATCGCAGCCATTTGCTTTACAACGATGCTGGGCGTTGACTGGGCATAGAATTTTCTGAAAAAAAAAGTTGACATCAGCTTGATATGTGAGTGAGAGGGCACAGTCAAACCTCTGCTTCAACCAAAGTCCATTCCCCTGGTTTGATGCGTTGAAGCTTATAGGCTTCATCCACAGGTCCTAGCTCACAAAGCTGCAGTAAAACCGCAGTGGCAGTCCCAGATGACATCTGTAGAATTTCGTACACCTTTCCAATGCAAAGTTGTTCAGGAGAGACTTCGGAAGCTCCAACAACTACATGGTGTCCAACTTGGTAGCGTTCAAGTGAAGCAGAGACTGCTTGCTCATATAGGTGGAATCGTTGGGTGTCAGCACTGCTGACAGCGTTGGGAAGTTTTGTCAATGTGAGGACCTCGGAAGCAGGCTGGTTAAATTTTGCTGCTTTACTATAGATGCAACGTCCTGAGAGTCCATGCATATCAGATAGACAACTTCGATGGACTGAATCAGACATACCAGGCTGCATTTTTTCCCCTTCTGGATGCTCTAGTCCATAAGCTCGTGCAACAGGACTTTGTAAATTTCCCAAACCAGTTCTTGCAAGCTTTAGGGGCAAAGGACCTGCGGAAACCCAATGGTCGGCATTGTCGCTGAAAGCAGACTGAGTGAGTGGTGTAGTAGCACCCTCGGAGGAAGGGCTAAAGAACAACCCTCCATGAAGAAGATGTCGAATACGGCTACAATGTGCAAAGCCACGTCCTATATCTCGGGAAGGGGCTTGGTGGTTGCTATGTACGCTGTGGTCACGGATAACAGCATTGAAGGACTCGAAACCCTCCGTTGCATAGAGAATTGCTGGGCCAAAACGGCGGATATGCATGGGCAGGTGTTTGATGATGTGAAATTTTGGTTTGTTAAACCACCGAGGCATCCAGTTGGCTGTGCAATGAAGAAATCGGTCAATTGCAAGCTCAAGGGTGGCCTGAATATCTAACTTAATAATCCAACAACGAGCTGTAGAGGGGTAAAAACGTACTAGATATGAGTCTAAGTGATGAATCACTGGCTGCCAAACAAGGGGGATGAGCGCACTGAGAGCAAGCCATGCCTCGAAGCACTCTTTAGGAACTAGGTCATAAAGAACAAATGGAGCTACTTGGGCAATAGCACGGAAATCACGGCCAGTGAGAGATTTTGCATATTTGACCAGCATTTCTTCTGCTAAGGGTGAAAGACCTGTGGACGAGACATCCATCGAAGATAGTCGATGAATTAAAACCTCCTTCTGAGGGTCGCTAAGTCGTGAAATGGCATCTTGCCAATAATATTTCATGAACCCAAGGAGTATGACATGCAATATCTCCACTGGTGTATCTCGATGTGGGTCCAGCCCTAAGGTCCTTGAGTAAAGAAGATGTGCACATAGATTCAACAGGCACATAACACACCTTTAATCCTCCATATTGGGCTAAAGATGTTCGGCTCAGATGGTATATTCTCAGCTACAAAATTGTCCACAAGTTTCTGCTTCTGATCTGCGGAAGAGTTGGTTGGTAGTTTGGAAGTAAATGCAACAATGCGTTGATTGAAGCTTTCTAGAAACGTGTCTTTTACCCCCGTCTGAGTAACAATTTTTTTCGCCTGAGTTTTTCCATTGTATTTCTGCGATGTAATGAATATATTGCGAAGGGTTTCGATGGTTTTCTTGGGGTGCCGAGTTTCACTAATCTGAAAGCGTTAACATGAGTTTATTATGTTCCTTTGTATAGAGAAGGTAGAGGGAGGACGTGTACCCCAACAAATCGCTTCGCTCGAGTAACAAGCTCCTGAATAGTTTCTTTCCGCCGTCCATGTTTCTTTCCCCCTTCTTCTCCCACATCTGAGGCATCTGATTGAATAGATACATCGTCACGCAGGGATCCTTGGGCAGGGACTAGTACTTCATCCTCAGCATCCCGTCCCTTCACAAAGCAACAACGACAAAAATACTTTCCAGCAAGGCCTACATGACATGCAAACTCGCTTTGCATAGGATTATCACCCAGCATTGCTAACACCGCAGGTATTGTTAACACCATTGCTTTGCGTTGAATATCCCATACCCATATTCCCTCAGACTGGCCCTGCCTGCGGTACAAATCAGCGTTCAAAGCACAAAAAAACTTTAACAAGTCATACTCCAACTGTGTAGTAATTCCATCTAACATCTCCAATGGGGGTGCAAGGTTGGAGGTGCAAAGAAAATGAACATTACTCTCTTGATGGCCATATTCTTGAGGCAGGCCGGCTGCAGTGAAAAGGAAAGAATTGTGTTTATTCCATTTCTTAGAGACGTTGCCTGATGTGTCGTCGCAATAAAGCCACATGGAGAAGTTCAGAACTTCATGGCCTTTAGCCAGGACTCTCCAACGGTTTGCAAAGTTGTGTTCTGCTGAAGTGAATGACCATGGCTGAATTTCGTGATCATGACTCGACATGTAGACTCCTGAAGACCATAAAGGTACATTTTTGTCAGGTAAATGTCAGAAAAGTTGGAGGTTATGATTGTACCTAATATGTTGCAAGGATTGGGGATTCCATCTAGATCATGAGTTTCAACCAAATATGGGAAGGAGCTCAAAAGTTGGGAAGCAGGAAACTGAATGGTTTGATGTTGATGCACTACATAACCTCCTCCATCTGAAGTTGGGTAAACCTCAACACTCCAAGCTAAACCAAAAAACTCTTGCTCTGGCCCTCCAGGAAGCCCTTGACTGCGGGTAAACCAACGAAATGGCATAACCAATGTGCCGTCATTTAATTTGGTGAGTTCATGCACGTAGAAATCCTGGTCACCGACGCGGACCATGGGCAAAGCAAGATCAGAGTCAAGGGTCTTCCAAGCTTCTGCTTGCCATGCATGTTCAACATGTTGCCCGCTTTCTTCTGGGTAGTGTCGAATGTGGGGTCGAATCTTCGGGTTTCCCATCTCCTGAAAACATGAAAAGTATAGCAGTAATCACAATCCACAACTGGTACACCTACCTGCCGAATAAGGCCAGCAAGCTGGTTAATATAGTAAACATGCCCAAGTGGACCTTTCTGTCGTTCAGTCTGAATTCCACATAGCGTTTGTAAATATTCGCTGATACTTTTAGCAGCATCAGTGGAAGGAGCACTGCTAACTCCGAATGATGCAATG
The DNA here is from genome assembly GCA_028011325.1 of Lentinula lateritia. Classification (NCBI taxonomy): domain Eukaryota; kingdom Fungi; phylum Basidiomycota; class Agaricomycetes; order Agaricales; family Omphalotaceae; genus Lentinula; species Lentinula lateritia. The sequence continues at coordinate 149,268 of JANVFT010000041.1, forward strand.
CCCCAGAGAATTACATCCATCTGTGCATCTGAGAAAAGAGAGCGAGGGAGATGCCGAAGTATATCAAGAATGCATGTCTAATATACTTGAGTACAATATGCAGGCGATGAGAAAGTTCAATGAGACAAACCTCTTTATCGGGCCAAGGAAACCAAGCAGGGTTTTCAGATTGCTGTCGACGACGAGATCTCTGTTTTCCGAAGTTAAGCACCTCTTCCAGTCCATCAGGCACTGGGAATGAATATTAGAGTGAAAAATAGCTAAAATATAACACAAAATCACCATCGAGATAAACTTCATCTCGCTCTTGTTCCTCTGGTTCAGAATCTTCAGATTCACTATCTTCCAAGAGCCAGGCATGCAATTCCTCAGCAAGACGTGCCATGCCACGCTGCTCATCAGAAGCCTGTAGTTGAGTATTTTTGGTGTTGTCAAAGGAGATTGGAAAAGATATAGCGGGGTCAGAAGGTCTTGGAGAGTTGTAGTCTCTCATATTGTTGAGGTCAAGGAATTCTTGTGCTCCTTGGTCTACTGAAGAGTTTTCATACGGGATCTCTGACAATTCTACAAGGAGCTCTTGTAAAGGTGGAGAAACTCGACTCGAAGTTGCTGGATTTGGTGCCAATGGATTGGGCTGGATGTATTCAGGATGGCTATTTTGATATCTCACTGCCTGCTGATGAGACTGTCGCATTTCATGTCGGTGAACAGCGCTGGAATCCCTCCAAAGATTATCTTCACAAACAAGACAGGTCCATTTTCTTCGATTTGATCCAGTTCCCGCTTGCCAGACTGTATAGCATACTGAGTTACATAAGTAAATTAAAGACTTCGAAGACATACATTGAGGATTTTCGAAAGGATTGCGATGAACCATACTATTATGAAGAGAGAGGCTGAGATTTGCAACTGATGTGAAGTCCAATGGCCACAGCAACGTCTGGGAAGTATGGACAGCAGTAAACCCAATGAACGATGGACACAAGACAGACACAGGTGTTGATCCGGGGGCTATCCAGCCAAAAACTTGGAATGAAATTAGATGAAACTCCTAAAACTATTCGATAATGCTAATTATGATATCTGGATGGTAAAATTTGATAGGGGACCAAATCCGGAAGTATGGCCAGATGTGCTTAAACCGCATATAGAAGATTTCCAACCTTAAGCCGCCACCGTGTAGTAGGAAAGTTTAAACAAAAGACCGCCGTCGGCGGAAGCTATGTAGTATGAAGTTTGGGCAAAACCTGGGCAAAACACCCTAAAAGTAATGAGGTCAGCTAGGGTCAACATGGAAAATAAACAAAATTTGCACTCTGCCCGCTTCAAAAATTTTGTGCACTTATACATACCATGGCCGGAGGCAATTCTGACGAAAGTCCCTCCCAAAATCCCGCAGGGTAAATTTCCGTATGGAATCATAGGTTACAATAGGGGTCCCCGAGCGCTTACCACTCGTTTACCAAGCCCATAGGGCTCGGGAGCTATTCGCAAATTCATCTCAAGTTTATGCGAAGCGGATTGAAGCGAAGTAAGGAAAATGAGTGGAAACTGCCATCAATTCATATTGTATAGCCTTCCAAGTCTATGTAACTGAACCAGAACTGAGTCATACTTCCAATAATGACTTATTGTGGGCCGACTAGCTCAGCTGGTTAGAGCGTCGTGCTAATATTCATACAGAACGAGAACGCGAAGGTCTTGGGTTCGATCCCCACGTTGGCCATTGAAGTTTTTACTTCGATGTGAAGTGAAGTCAATGCAGTAAGTGTCTTTAGCATCTGCTTACGATGTGCCAGAACCATAATCTTGTCGACAATGATCCTAACATGTTGGCGCATTTTGTCCCGTTGGATCCCGTTTCTCGCCATGCGTACGCTCTATCGTGCGAACATCTCCCTCCCGCAATCTTGAATCACTCTTTGCGTGTCTGGGTCTACGCAGCGACGCTCAGCGGGCTTGAGAAGCTCTCTTCTTCCCGACTGCCTCTGCTATTCACTGCTTGTATCCTCCATGATATCGGTGCTACCCCTGCTTTCTCCAACTTGGACTCGGAGAAGCTTCAGCGTTTTGAAATTGAAGGAGCAGACGCGGCAGCGTCTCTTTTACGAGAAGCCGGAGATTCTTCCTTCTCACAAGATGATATCGAAGAAGTTTGGCGCGCTATAGCTCTTCACTCTACTCCCCAAATTCCAGAGCGAATGGGAGGGCTGGTTCGCATTGTTCGACTTGCCGTTTTGAGTGATTTTCAGCGAGGCACTGTTGCTGGGAAGGAAGGGTTACAGGAAGAGACCGAGACTCATTTTGAAAGATTGGAAATTGAAAAGGTTCTTGGGGATGCTGTGGTTCAGCAGGCATTACGCAGTCGAGTGCCAGAGGCAAAAGCCCCGGCCGCAAGTTGGCCTCACGACTTATTGAGGGCACATCGAGAATATCCTGAATGGGAAGGAGTTAATAAAGGCTTTTAGCGTGCGATGTCGCGGTTCTGATCACACAAGTTTGTTTTGTGTGAGTCTGCCTAGGGGAGTTTATGTTGCGGGTGCGTCGTGGAATTCGGGAACCTAATTTACAAGCATTCATAGAGATTTGCGGTGCTTGGAATTATCATGGCCTTGTAAACTTCGATTGAATAAAACAGAACGAACCAGCCATGTTCGCTAGGCTAAGATCTAATGTCCGTAGTCACAAGAGTCAATCCAAGTTTCCATCTAAATGTCCAGTAACACCCTTCTCCAGATCGATTTCAGAATCCGTGCCTTCTCCTGCTCCGACAGCTCCTCTCAATCCAAGCCCAAACAATGGACGACGTGAAGGTTGTTGTTCATCGGGGATGCCTTTGGTTCCAACATGTCGGTCTCGTTCTCTACCTCGTATCACGTCAGCAGCTACGTCGATTGCGGGACGCCGACGACTACGATCTGCCGTTAGTGGAAAGTCCTTGGTCTGTTGCGTGCGTAGCTCTTTCACTCGATCGGGAATGATCATCGTATGAGCGTCTGTGCTTCTTCTCCGCGATGTTTCATGTGTATGTGTATGTGTATCGTGCGGATAGGTAGTACCTTCCCTATTCTGGATCTGAGCTTCGATATGTACCCGAGTCCTTCCACCATTCCCGAAACCATTCGAGCCATAACTTTGCAGTGTGCGCACTATGAGAAAAAAGTACAGCATTCCGAGGAGGAAGACGAGCGTGATAGCGATTCGGGGGCCAAGCGCCGCCCTGTTACTGAGCGGTGCGCGTTCATCAGGATCGGATTCGGCACCAGTTCGCCAGACGAAAGACAAGATCGATACGATGAAGAGAATCATGGACCATGACATCCACGCTGCTGGCATTGCAAGTAAAATCCAGACATTCCACCAAACTACTGTCTTCGTCTTCTGCGCTTCCTGTGATTGGAAAGGTGAGTTTAGGGATTGATTGTGAATGGATAAACAAAGATCATACTTCAGCCCAGATAGAAGCACGATACATACTCCTCATCGTCCCAAAACGTACAATATACATACATCCGTATGAAAGGCTCATAATAGCACAAATTAGGGAAAGCAAAGCAGCGGTTCTCGTCAGGGGGTCAGTCGCAGCATCTTCAATTTGGAACATGGTTAAGATAGCACTAGAGTTGTAATTGTTAGTCATGGATTTCGTCAAAGAAAAGAATTTCGTACGATAATAATAAAGCAGATACAACATTCAAAGTTTTCCATTCTCTCATCAATGAGTCTATGAACGCCTCCCAAGAAAGCTTGAAACGTATAAGCGACGAGGACACCAAAGGGAGGCTCCATTCCTCTGGTAAAGGTAGCGGAAGGTCGACTACGGAAGCTGCTGCCGCTAAATTTGGAGCAGATGTTGAACGCAGGTCAGCACCGGCGGTAGTGCTTAAAGTATTATTGGGAAGCGGCATCTTCATGTTTATTCCTGTATCGATATTAGGGGCAGTCACAGTTGCGTTTGTTTGACTGTGTTGGAAATGACTACCACCCCTTCCGCAGGCATCGATCATGCGCTTAATATCAGGCTTGCTGACCTCTGCATCTTCAAAAATCCGCGCAACACGCGAAAAATACATCGACGGAATACGCAAGAGCAAATGTAGATAAATCAACCGCGGAAGAGTGTCTAGGAAAAAGATACGTATCATGTGAAGATCCATGGAGTGGACATGGTTGGATTGATGTACATGGGCAGCGAATGCGTTATCCTCCCTTCGAGTATGAAGGTCGGCCGAATAATGAGCAGCCTCAGTATGATGAGAGTGACTTTCAGTCTTCATCGGAAATCCCTCTGGGTCAATGGTATGGCTACGCAGTTGTTTCCGGATCCACATCGGAAGATGAATTCTGGGAAACCCGAGTCGCGGAGGGAGAAGAAATTGGGATTGAAAAGGATCAACTGGAATAAAAGGCTCTTCGTGGTGACTGGTGTGTGTTCGATGATGGATACCTTGAGACCATTGCTGGAGTATCCTAAGAGGCGACGCTGCCCTGGAGCGAGAATGCGATGGAGACCGGGAGCCAGCATTGAAATGACCTTCTTGTTTGATGACGTAGTCGCCGGAAACAACATTAGAGGAAGCAGTAGGATCACTGCCTCGGCGAAGCCGATGTAAAACTGGTAGAACAGTCAGCATACACAGTATAATGAAAAGATCAACGATATTGACCTTGTCTAACGCTTTGCATTGTAGGTAACGATGTACGGTCGCTTTCCAACGACGCCCGCCGAGCAGTGTCATGGTCGAGAGAGCCCTCAGACGCGCTGACACGAGGTCGTCTTGCATCTTTGGATGTTCCATTTTCAGCATCTGGAAGCGTTGGGCTGAATCCAGCAAATGACTCCATATTGTTTCCAGACTGGGATATACTCGGCCAAGATCTCGACGCATCAAGACTATGTCTAAATATACGAGGTGACTGGCCATGATTATTCAGTATAGGAGATCGGCCTCCACGATTGTTGAGATTTGGGCTGACTATCGACGGGGGCAATGCAGATAGTTTGTCAGAGTAAGTCAAAGTAGAGGTGGCGTTAGAGTCTAGTATGAAATGTTACATGTATACAGTAGTGATAGTGCTAGTGTAGACTCACCTGGAGAAATGGACGGAGGAGTATTTCCGTCTTCTTGCAAAGAAGGAAAGAGCATAGAAGAAGGCCCGAAGTCTTCTCTAACGCGACCTACGCTAGTTTCAGCAGTTTCCTCCACACTCCCAGCCACTAAATTCTTTTGCGAAGTCATCGTGATACAGTGTGCTGAGCTTGGTTGGTATTGTGGATGGAAGTTGTTCGTCTGGTAGTGAACTTCAAGTACTTATTTACTCGATTGTCCTTCCAAGGCTCGAGATGCCATAGATATCACAATAGTAGGAAGAGAGGCTGGAGCTAGAAGAGCAGACAGCTGTGCATGAACGTCGTACGCAGAGATTCGAGAAAGATAGCTCAGGCTGGAAAAGGAACCTTTACGCGTGACGCAGCAGCACGTGACACTGTGTAATCATTGACAAAGATCCGGAACCGCGTTTTTGAGTCACTCAGGCTGGCACCACTCTCTTCAAGACTTGCACTTTGCACATTTCTGACTCGAGATTCTTCCAACTACTAACTACTACCGCATAATGCCTGCTGTCCGATCCCCACCTCAACTTATAGAGCTAGACAATGAAGCTCGCGTGATCTACTATCCTGCAAGCCAAGCTGAAAGGGCTACTTTCAGAACGATTAATGGAAAGGTAGGTTGTTGTGAGATCTGTACGACTCATCCGGCGTCTTCAATATTATCATAGTGCTTGACTGAGCACCAATGGAATGTATACGACTTTACCAAGTCAATACCGAGCGGACAAGTATCGACTTACGCTGAGGTATGTCGAGCTGTTGGAGGCTCACCTCGTTCAGGTACAAGCTCGTTCGAATACTTTCAATCCTCTTCTCAGAACCATTGATACAATCACACAGTTGGAAATGCACTTCGACACAATCCATTTGCGCCATGCGTCCCTTGTCATCGTGTCATAGCCTCCTCGCTCTACATCGGAGGCTTTGTTGGCGAGTGGGGTCCTGATAGCAAGACCAAAACGCAATATCATAGGAAAGTGGCGATCTTGAAGGAAGAAGGCGTGATATTTACAGAGAAAGGTTTTTTGAAGGAGAAGGAGCGAGTTTGGAAAGAAGGCGAGAAATCATGTTGAGGAGTACTCTTATGGCAATCGATGCACGCACTTGTGAGATAGACGAAGAATACTATACTTTGTGTGTACTTTTTTCTGTTTTTGTGTCAATCGATACAACGTGCAGTATGTACCGTTGTAGTGCCACCTGGGTTGTGACTTGGTTGAAAGGAAAGATCGATCTGCGTTTCTCTAAGGTCCCGTTGAAGGGTATCCGCCTCAGCGGGAGGATTCTATAAGTGCAGGACATGCATGTTTGATTTTACTGACACGCATTCAGCTAGAGAAGGCCTGGGCAATTATTGAATGATGAAAATTGACATCATTCAGAATTCCAATCAAATATCAACCACCACAATCGCGCCTCGACACTGTTCACCTCAAAAGCCACTCAAAGACGCCGCACTCACCAAAGTTGACTTGCACTCCCTTCTCCATAAGGCCCTGGAAAGTAGCATCAGCAAGTCCATCTAGTTGCCATTTATATGACAAATATGTTCGTGTGAGGCCTGGGTGTCTGATTAGTCTCTACACCTCTCGTGCATGAAGTAGCCAAAAACATGCAGTGTCGGTCGAAAGCGCCACAAGGCATCCAACAGGCCTTTACACCCTGGCCCGTTCGAGTCCAGGTGATGCGCTGGAGGTCCGTGTAAGACGTCTGTATGTAGGGGAATAGCTGACCACTCTGCTGCCTTACGCATATATTGAAAGGCCCATGAGCCACGTCTTGGAGTCAATGGAATATCATAGACAAGAAGTTTCTGTCCGTTCATTATCATACCAGTCGATCGTGATTGCCTGCGATGAAAATCTTGTGTGGATGCGGCTGCCTGAAAATCCATCGTGGTGCTCTGGTCAGCTCTCGGTATGAATATTGCCGTCAGGAAGGGAAGGAGTTTCGTCGTAGTGATTGTGGGTATCTGAGATGCAGACGACACGGACCAGCACGGACCGAGGTTTGGCGGTCAATTCTACTGCGAAGACTGCTAAAGCTTTAGCGGTATATACGTTCTGCAAAAAAGTGTAAGGGATTGGCAACAAACAATTTGAGCAATGTGGGTGGACACCGGTTCGAAACTGTTCGAAAAGAGTGTATTGAGATTGAAGTTAAGCGCCGATAATTCCGTCGGTATTTTTCCCATCCATCACAGGTCCATCATGACCGACGCACTCACAGTGGAAATCCCCAAATGCCTCTCTGGTTTTTACGCTCATGCCCCTACTCAATCATGCCATTCTAGGGCTCCAATTCCTTTTCCTGACTTCACTTTCCAATGCTGAAGATGTATTCGCTCATTTCATGGTATGTACACCACTTTCTTCGCTTCCCAAACATTTGTCCATTCGCTCGATGTTCCAGGTGCAAAACTCATATTCCTATACCCAAGCTGACTGGGCCGCGGATATCGCCGCAGCTCAGGCTATAGGTATTGATGGGTTCGGTAAAACTCATTCCAGAAATCATTCTATCTCAAACTGACTCCTTATGTGTCCAGCTCTCAATACCGCTGTGGACTCATATGAACAGACCAAGTACCCGGATGCTTTTGCAGCTGCAGAGGCTGTTGATTTCGATTTATTTATCTCATTTGACATGACATATGAATGGGAGGCGGCGGACATGGTCAGCCTAGTTAAAAGTTACGCAACCAGCTCGAGCTACTATCAATGGGAAGGCAAACCACTGGTCAGCACTTTTGGCGGTGACAGCGACGCCAACGATTTTTGGAACACATTCAAGACGACTCTCGCCAACGAGGGAATTTCAATATCTCTAGCGCCGGCGTTCATTGACTATCGAGATCCTGATGAAGCCGCGCAGATGTTCTCAAATTTTGTCGCTATTGATGGATTCTTCAACTGGTGGTCATGGTGGGGTCGTCACATATAGCTCTCATCCTCGTAAGAGCACTGACATCGCTGCAAAAAGGCCTGCCGATGAGAATGCCAATCTTACAACCGACACAGATCTAGCTTATAAGAAAGCCCTCTCAGCGGCTGGTAGAACTGGACCTTACATTATGTGTCAGCGCGTCTCCTGAAACTCTATTTTTGCTGACAATGAACACAACAATTTAGCCGTTTCCCCTTGGCAGTTCAAAGAGCTCGGCGATGGCCAGGACTGGGTTGAACAGTGCGATACCTTATGGAAATATCGATGGGAGCAAGCAGTCCACGACGTCGAACCTGATATCATTGAGATTCTTACTTGGAATGATTATGGTCCGTTCTTTCTGCTTTCTGTCTTTGTTAGAAATTTACGACTGATAAATCCCTTTCATAAGGCGAAAGTCATTATATTGGGGATATTAACCCTGTCGTGAACCTTGGAGATTTGGCTCCCTTATACGTCAATGGATTTGACCACTCTGGGTGGAGGATAATCGCCGAACATTATATAACGTTCTACAAGAATGGGTCTGCACCGATCACCGTGAATATGACCTTCCTCTGTAACGAACGTATAATGCTCATTATCATCAATTGTAGGAAGACCGAGTCGTCTACTGGTACCGAGTCTATCCGAATTCCATCACTTGCAGCCAAGGTCAGCTTCCCAGGAATTCGCCCTTCCCTGAAGATGCCGTTTTCGCGTTCACGATGTTGACAGCAGCTGCCCACATTACCCTTACCGTAGGGGAGAGTACTACGACTTTTCTTGCCCAAGAGGGAGTAGGGATCGGTTCAGTGCCTTTTTCGAAAACGGACGGTCAAAAGCCTGAGATCAAAATTGTGAGGAATGGCCAGACTGTGAAGAGTGGAACGGGGTCGAAAGCTATCAGCACGACAAGTTGCGACTACTATAATTTCAATCCACTCGTCGGAGTTGTCGAATAGATGTCGAATAGATACGCACAACAACTTGAACACATAAGGAAGTTTCAATGTATGGAACATTAACCGGAATAGGGCAATGCTGCCCGCAACCATTCTTGGCGGAGACCTTATTGACGTTATATACGTCTCTTGTGAACAGTTCACTACGCTTGGACTGTAGGCCATATAAAAGGCCTCATAATAATTGACACTGCGGGGATGAGCCCATTTTCTCACCCCGAAAAGGCTGAAATTATTATGAGCTTTTGTACAAAATTCTCTAAATATGCACATAGAGAATATTTTGAATAGTCCCATAATTATATCTAGCAGAATACTATGGTTCACAGGGTACTTCCGTAAACAGGGTACTTCCGCATTTTCGAAAATCTCATATTTTGAACGTTGTAGGTCAATAAATGCTCCCGGACTTTTTATGTAGTACTTTTTAGGTTCTCTATGAACAAACTGTACTATATGAAATAGAGTGTATTCAAGTTATGCATATGTACAAGACCAAAAGACTGTAATATACAAGCGTGATTTTAGATTGAAGCATCAGGAACCATATGAAGAGCTGGTAGATTACTGTAAAAATTACATGGGCATCAAGTTGAGGTTCTAATCAACTAGCATAGCAATTTTAGAAGCAATCCAATATGTTGTAGAGATTCGGCAAGCAGATAAAGTGAAGAGGGTATGCGACGTGACAATATTTGATTCCAGCCTTATGCCTTGGCCTTGGCAAACTCTCCAAAAGCATGATCAACACAAGTTCTGCCTCAACCCAGCATCAAATGGCCAAGTGTGCCAAAGTGCCGAGCAGTGACATTGATGTGACTTAGTGTGACCCAAGATGCAGAAGTACCCTGTTTTGCTCAGTCATGGTCCGACGCTCTGATTATGCCTTATCTGCTCTAATATGTAAGATAAAATACAAGCTTAACATGATTCTAAACAAGACTGTCTACTCAGATTTTTGATTACTCAAAAATTTAAGACATTATTCGCAATATTCAAGAAATCAGAAGTACCCTGTGAACCATAGTATGCATGGCAATTATTTTGCATCTGCAAAACCTGTATGTTCGGCTAAATAGCCGAAAGCAGCTCAGAGCACTTCAGAGCACTTCCCAGCAGCGAAAGCACCCAGAGCAGACTTTGATTTTTGCTTTGGGTGCTTTTGTCACTGGAGAGTGCTCTCCAGCCAGTATCCTTGCTCTGGCAAGTATACATGTTTTGCAGATGTGTAATTATTTTGAATAATCAGACCAATATTTTGTTGTGAGTATTCTTAAAATTTGCTGCATATGAGCCTTATGAATATTCTGCTAGATATAATCATGGAACTATTCAAAATATTCTCTATGCGCATATTTAGAGAGTTTTGTACAAAAGTTCACAATAATTTCAGCCTTTTCGGGGTGAGAAAATGGGCTCATCCCCGCAGTGATGATAAAAAACGCGTACCAACGCGTTTTGATCAGGAGTTGATTGTTCCTGTGTAATATCTGGCATGGGAATCTTAAAAAGGAAATTTTCGGGAGCTTCTCCCGGAGCTGATCACTGCATAAGGGGTTTCCATGATGGTTAACCAATTTCCACTCACCGTCTCTACACTTAGCCACCATCTACTATCAGTATACCCGCCCACTCAATCTTTTCACTGTAACTTTTTTATCACTCTTTCATAGATGTCTAGCTCAGATGCTCCGACACAAGCGAGTGCTAGCGCAGTCCCTGAGGGAATAATAGATCCCAACTACAAGCCCCTGCCTGGCCGCCTCGGAAATTTGACGGTCCCTCAACAACATGCGCTTGAAAATTTCAAGAAGCAATTGCAGGACGAGGGAGTTTTTGTAGAGGAAAGGATGGATGACGCTACCCTTCTACGGTCAGTTCATCGATGGCATCTTCTTCCTCGTCGCCAATATACCTTATCTGTCTCCATAGCTTCCTTCGTGCACGAAAATTTGATGTCGCTCTAGCCAAAAAGATGCTTGTCGAATGCGAGCAGTGGAGGAAAGATTTCAATGTTGAGGATATCGTCAAGTGAGTTCTGCTTGCGGTGGCAAAGTCACAAATCCTAATATCATACAGAAACTTTGACTTCCATGAGAAGGAAGAGGTGGATAAATATTACCCGCAGTTCTATCATAAAATGGACAAGGTGTGTATCGCCTAGCTTGACTTGGTGTACGTTTCTTACTTGAATGCAGGATGGACGTCCTGTATATATCGAACAGCTGGGCAAGCTCGATTTCAAAGCGCTTTACGCATGCACAACGCAGGATCGTCTTCTCAAGCGGCTCGTGTATGAATACGAAAAATTCATCACATCACGTCTCCCTGCATGCTCTGCCGCTGTCGGACATCCCGTCGAGACATCCTGCACAATTCTTGATCTCAAGGACGTCTCCCTGACGAACTTTTACCGTGTCAAAGACTATGTCATGGCTGCATCCAGTATCGGTCAAGACAGATATCCTGAATGCATGGGCAAGTTCTACATCATCAATGCTCCGTGGCTGTTTAATGGTGTCTGGGCAATAATCAGGCCGTGGTTGGACGAGGTGACGGTTTCCAAGATTGATATCATTGGGAGCAGTTACAAGGACAAACTCTTGGCCCAGATTCCCAAGGAGAACTTGCCTAAAGAATTTGGTGGGACTTGTCAGTGCCAGAAAGGCTGCTCGTTGAGTGATGCAGGGCCTTGGAACGAGGAGAAGTGGCAGAAACTTGAGGCGGAGATGAGTAAAGGGACGGCGAATGGTAATATTGCACCTGCATAGAATTTTTTAATGCGATTGCATACAAGATAGAATCGTAGTACGTTTTAATACCAGTATCGTAACTAATGAGCGCTTGCAATTCTTGATGCTGAGAGCTGCTGATCTTGGGGTTCCCAACTCAAAATTGGCATCCCTTTATGAGGGACACTTCAATAGGTTCGATCACTGATCATTTCTCCGAGAGGGCTCGGACACCAAGCAGTAGCCCTCCACAAAATAAACGCTTGTACTGGGAATCTACTGGAATCTTCGAAATATCTCTCGAATGGACAACGCCCTTCGATGGATTTCCGATGTCTACGAATATCCTCCTGTAATTCCAGCACTATGAGGAAATTTTATTGCGCAGGTTTGAGACGTTGATAATGCTTGAATATGGAATACGACGGCGAGGTTGGACAGAAAGCCATGCAGTCTCCTTTGACCCACTTTGTTATAGCTAAGCTGCACGACGGGCGGGGAACCTTTGAGCACTCAGCAAAACCAATTCGGTTGACGAACGAAAGAAACGAACCGGGTTGCAGAAGCTCCCTCCAGCGACTGCTCGAACGAAAATACTTGGGGGACCGGTAACGACGCCAGCAGCTGCCCCTGCCATTGAACCCAGAACAGTACCGCCAGTTGTAACCATTGCGTTTGTGCTAATCGCAGCTGCACGCTTCGCATGATCCGGATTACCTGCGATGAGTTGTACAGCGGCGACTCCGTATCCCATCAACGGAAGTCTTTCGCAGAGTTCGATTTATACGGGTTAGAGCGTGTTGAAAGGTAATAATGGGTGAATTAGGTTGGGCCTCAAAGAATCTTACATGCTATAGCTGAGCGCTAAGATCTGGTGAAGCCGGAAACAACAAAAGACAAAGCAGCGGTTTTCATAGACTCCATGTCAAAACAGAACCTTTGACGAGTATGTATGCTTGGGGTTTCTGACTAGCAACATCGGAGCTGCCATTCGGAATATGTCCTCTTTGGTGCAATTCCAACTCCCGTCACTTACAGTCGTTCCCATTGAGGACAAAGGAAAAAAAATACAGAGAAGCTCATCTGGTTTAACCTAGTCTCCATTTCCATAGTCAAAATCTTCCATATTTCACCGCTAGCAATCCATATTGCTTCAGATGGCGAGTAAACGGAGATGCAAGAAAAATACCAACATTTGTATGATGTTACAGTTCATTTTGATTCGTGACATCGCTGTCGTCCGGGGGATAGGCATTCGTGTGAGTCTCCCATGTTGACTTTTGGAGGTCTTCTGTTCTAGGGTTACTTGTATTGCAAGCGACGTGGTTATTCCACTTCCGTTATAGTCCTGTCGTATCGTGCATATCATCCTTAGCTTCGGGCGATCTTTCGAAGACTTGAAATTTGGTGTGAACGGCCGGTGACCAGTGCAACCGTATCCATAGACTGTATAGGAAGGCGCGCCCTAGCGGACAGTGAGCTGTGTACGATATTGAGCGCAATCTCTGAGGAAAGGATGAGGTATAGAGCTTCAGGACATTCAACCAAGGGGAAAGCTTTCAGGATTCGTTAAACAACTTGTTTTGAAGTAAACGAGAGTTTAATGAGATACTGAGGAAGATTGAAATGACTTTGGCTGATGGTGAAAGTTCCACGTTAGTTTGGGACTGGGAGGCGACTCTCGTTATCGGGTCAAGGTATTTATGCGAGGAACATACTACAAGAAAAAGGCTGGTTCAACTTATATTAAAGGCCAGCAAGAAAGGCACGTGACCTTTGAGCGCAAAACGCGCGTCGTAATCTTTCTCATCTCCCTACTCGGTACTAACCTAGGTTCGTTCCAAGCCTCTCCGTCAACGTTCCTGCGGACCGTGCACGTGGAAGTTATTTGTGCATGTATTTATTTGGCTGAGTTTACTTACCTTTTGACGAAGAGGCTTGTGCCAAGGTGCTCCGGTTTAGGGGAGTCAGCAGCTTGGTCGTTACCTCCCTTCTCCACTTCTTTGACTCATTGAATCTACGCTATACATGTTAATTTATATACTTATCAACTTTTAATCTGCCTGTCCTTACTGGAACTTGAGAAAAATGCACAAGATTTCAGCAGTCCTTGGCACAGGGAAAGTCATCGATAGTAGGATTATTTTAGCAATTAGGTGCGCGTTCTTTCTGCTACCTTTCTACCGTGGACGCTGATATTCTACGTAACTACTCTAGAGGTCTACTAAGTCCAGCCAACTCATGTCAGCATTAATCTCTGCCCAGCTAGCATGTCTTTCTTCCCATAGGTCATTGTCAAAACCAATGGAGTTCCGTTCCTTCTCATTGTTCATTGTGGGCTTTTGAGCGAAACAACATCTGTAGCCCCTTTCGCGACTACAGTGACTCGATGTCACATGCATCGTGACAAGATCAGCAATTTTGGAGGTCGTTGTTTCCGAGAGTATACCTACTATTTCACATTCAAGGTATATTCTTTCTAAGTATTCCAATGCCTTACCAGGGTGCCAATGAGTACTGTTACCAACTTTAAAAGCCATTGGAGCATTACCTGATAGTGTTTACAATGCAATCTTTTAGCTTACAGTTTTTGAAAGTGACATTGCCTGTACAGCAGATAACAACACAAAACTGCATTAATAAATTTGTCAAAGATGACAGATAGGTAGATGTGCTTCTTAAATACCATTTTGCCTCTTACAGTAAGTGATTTAGTCAAAAAATGAAAGAGATACCATCTCTTCGCTGACTCCCTGTTTCCGAAGCACTTTGACCCAAGCCCCTTCCTAGCGAAAGCCGGCCCGCCGGCAACCTCATCATGAGAGTGATTCGCAGGGGCTTGAAACGAACCTAGTACTAACCAGTACTAACCCTCCTATTACCGTATATTTGGTTCCGAAATGCCTTACTCTCGGACATTCGTATGAGAAAGCCTTTGCTCAAAGCCGCTCATCTAGAGGGAGACATCCACTGTCGGGGAAGCGAATTTCCTTAAGCACTGTTCAATTCTCGATAATGCCCTGTCAGGCCCTGTCTATCTATCGCCTTCCACGGCTTTTTTCATACTTCACAAGATGATCATCGTTGAAATGAACAGACTCATTGAATATACCCTCGTACATCAGCCACCCGTGGCTGATGGAGGGGAGTTACAGTAAGGTTCGATGCATTTCCGCCCATTCTTGTATCTGACTGAATTCGCGGCACTCGTGGACAAATGTCTATCCTACCTATGTAATGCTCCATTGTTTTCATCCCATGCCCAACCAGGGCTTGCCGTCGCTAGAGACCCTAACATCACAATGGGAATTGGGATGACGACAGGTTTGTCAGAAAGGTTTTGACTCTCTGTCGGATGGTCACCGATGGTGTCCGTGCAGTAATCAATATACTCGACTCTGAATTGTGGCCCTTCTAGTCCTGTAGTAGTGAAGTTGCAATATTCGGAATGGAGAGCTTGGTGCGATCTTGTTCCTTCTCTAGATAGTGAGCTCAAAGCTGACGACTCCGTCATTATTTATCTAACCAGGCAAGCCACAAGGTTTGAAAACTTTCTGGTATCCGAGTGTATCTCATTCTCAGCAATCGAACTGTCGAGAAATTTTTGACGTCAGACGTACCACCTGCATACCTCCTCGCCATTTTTCGCTAATGCGCTTCCGAAGATAGTATCTTTGATTGTTGCGTATGCGTTTACATGAATTTTACATCGTACTAGCTTCCGAGAATTCTCGTTCATCCGAGAGGGACATCCACTCAGAATCTCCGTTGGACCAGCCGACATGCCCTCCTGCAACAGACGTGGATGGTAGCAGACGATATACGACATCGGGAACGGAAAGCAAACCGTGACTTTTGCCTTTGTTCTATTTGAGTTCAAGTGGCCGAACGGGCGGAGAGTATCTTCTGAACAATAAGCGACCAAATAGCGCAGATAAATCATAAAAACTAACCAGAGTTTCATCTTCAGATGTATTTCTTGTCGTCGGTCATCAACTTCCTCAACTTCTCGAACTCTTTATCGAGCGCAGTCATCAAGCCATGCAGACTGTCTCCGAGAGATGTCCAGCTTAATCCTTTGCTCGCACGGCGCTCGATCTCGTCCAGAATGTAGTGCCTGCTTTTTTCACTGATGAATCTGCTGAGATCAACAGTTATCTGGTCGGTTCGGCCAAGCTGTCTGGCCAAATCTATCTCCTTCCTCATCCACTCATACGTCTTCGGAGCATCATGCCTTCCTTGTCGTTTATCTTCAAGCTCGGTACATGCAGCAATCACGCACTCGTTTGCGTCGTTCCAGTCGGCGTTCGTGATGACAAACTGGTCAAAAAAGTTGGAGGCGTTCATGTAGACGTCGAGGAAGCATTTCAAGGGATGTTCCGTTTTGAGCCAGATGCAATATTGTCGAAGTTCGTGTGCATCGTGATACTGTTTCGCGGTGACCACACGCTTCTTGTTGGCATTCTCCATTGGATAGGATTGAAGTTGGGGACAATCGAGGGAAAACAATGGGGTTTATATAGTCCAGCGACAACCGATGGGTATCTTGTCGGAAATTGTCGAAGGGTGTCGACGAAAAACCTGAAGACACCTCAAGCCGTACAGGACTCTTTCAGGTTACTACCATAAGAGCTGTCAGATTGTCAGATGCGCCACCGAATCGTCCGCAGAGCACAGACTCTTCGTTCCAACCACACTATGCTTGCTCAAGTTCGGCCGAATGATGAGAAAAGGTGAAGAGGGGGAGACTAAAGTTCAGTAAATATCGGGAAAACCCATGCTGACAAGAAAATCACCAAGTTGTCCCACTTTTTCGAAGTCCTCGCCAGGTTAGACCTCACCCATTCCTACACGTCGTAAATGTTGATGAGGAGGCACCAGTAGGCACCTTCCTATGATTATGATTTACTGTCCCCAATCCGCTATGGACACGCTTTCGAAACTTCGCCGACGTCCACAGCGGTCCGCTCGTGTTACGCGCGACATTTTTGCGAACGGAACATTGTTCCAGTTAAGTATGGGAGATTACGGGTTTCAAAATATTAGACTGCATTATGATTCATTGAATGAATCAGATGGAGAGGTACCTAATGAAGAGACAGGATTTGCGCCGATTCGGAACGCTAAAACACGCACACGGTCCCAGACGGTCCCTTACGGTCCCCTCTCCCCCTCCTGTCCTTGCCCTTGTTTGCCCCGCTTACAATCTATATCCTGCCATGTCCAGTAGTGCTGGCAAGTATTGGTGTGTGCCCTGGCGCCTGCCAACTGTCATGAATTAACCGACTGACAAGGACACCTTGTCCAGGAGGGGATGGATGGAACTAGGTCCGGCGAGTCTAGCCCAGCCTATTTGTTTGGAAGCAAACGAGGACTCATGGGGTTGATAGACGCTCCATCAAAGCTGAAGCCTGAGAGACACCATTTCAGAGCCAAGAGCGGGACAAATGATGTACCGAGCAACTCAACCTGTCCAGTATGAGAAGGCCACTCGCACTCTGCTCGCACTCATATACTTACATAAAGTAGATCTTTTCTCAACGGGCAATTCAGGTTCTACTGCCTCCGATCTCAGTGTAATTATACAATGTGCACAACGTACATGTGTTCTTAAAGGCAATCGCAAGTCAAAATGCATCCCGCCTGACCTTAAGCTTATGCCACTTCGTATCTGCACCCAGGTTACACTCTCAACCCCTTCAACCCCTCCAACCCTCATGTGACACTCAAAGCCTTCTGATCGTCATCTCCCCTCTTTCTCGGTCCTCCGGCCACCTCGTACATGCTCCAGATGGGAATATTTCATAGGATCTAAGAATACTTAAGCTTCATCGTCAGCGAGCCGGCTATTGAGGAGAATTGATATTAGACGTACCACATTCTCTTCTGGAAATTGGGCAATGTCTTAATGATTATTTTCGTAGTTTCGGCCTTGAGCGCAACAGCCGCAAAATCTCACAATATCCCGTTCACATATTGGAAAGGTGGTGCGACATTTAATGTAAGCACGCAAAAAAGGATACAACGCTGATCCACGTAGCATTGACCTTGGAAGAAAGATGGGGCACCTTGGTATGGGGTTATATCATCTCCGAAACCGAAGGTGGAGTCTTGCAAGATAATATTCAATAGCTTCTTCAATGGTTAAGATAGAAACTGGAAATATTAAAGACGCATATAGTGCTTTGAGTTGTACCAAACTGACAGTCGATGGAAGATCCTGTCCAGAGCACCGCGTCTTCATGTTATACCGGTGCCGTCCCAAAAGCAAGGAATCAATTCTTGAATGAGAATGATGCATACGTACGTACAGTCCCCTCTTTTCGAAGTTTTGAATTCCCTGAACTCCTCGATGGGGAGCTTGATCGTAAAAACAGAGGAAGGTCTTATGCGTAATATTCTGTACTCTTTCTTATGAAAACGGCTGCTGCTTTACGTGGGTTGTAATGTCCTATTGAATCTGGTCACGGTCTCGAAGATATTAGCTCCATCTGCATTTGGATCTTGGATCCGCGCATGGAGTAACGGTAAATACAGGACAATGTTGATCAATGATTTGAGTGATCTACCGACTGTTTCTTAAATTTAGGGTGAACATTACTGGTAACCGATCAGACGTACAGTTATCGATAGGGTTCCAGTCGAGGCACATATGAAGCACTTAGTGACCATCCAGTGACCATCCAGCCATGTGCAAGGTAGCAAAGGAGAAGAGAAAGGCTCATCAAAGTTATTCCGAGGGGTAGCCCACAGTATGATTGCTTTTCTTTGCATGCAAGATGTGCTGGTGACCGCGACGGCGGCAAATACCATCGTTCCCGGGTTTTTGAAGCGCATGTTTGTGTTTGCGGTCCGAACGGTCGATCCGTAGTCATTCTTATCGAGTGTAAATGGGACTAGAACCACGACGCGGTAGATTGACCGTAAGATTGAAATAGAAATGACACCCAAGTCCGGATTCATGATGGTCCGCCTACGATCCTATGAGGCATACGGGTCATTATTGCTGCTGTAGTTGCAGTTGATAATTGCAATAAAAGAGTCCCGAATGTGTCCCCAGTAGAGAGAAGATCTATCACGTTGAGAGTCAAGCCGAACTCGTACGCGTAACTTACCCAGAAAGGACAGTCAAGGGCACCACTCTCCCGAAAATGCTGCACCCGCGAGTTCTATATTTGGACAATGCGCTGATGATGTTTACGACGATATTCCCTGTAGGTAGAGAGCTTAGTACAATGTATTTCAAACAAGCAACATTTCCTCACCAAATTTTGAGCCCGATGAGCGCAATACGGTCACTTTCGCTCATGGTTGGAAGAGAAACAGTGAAAAAATGTAGACATCGGGACAACAGCAAGTCTTACATTGACAAGATACACTGCGTTCACAATATACTTAACTCAAACTTCGTCATCCACGCCGGTGACAGCAAAAACGCATGTCATTCCTATTATCGATTGAGTTCGAAATAATCCCAGCTGAATGACGACGATACGGGAAGAGCCCTGTCATTACCTGTCCTTACAGTCCAACAAAGAAACAAGCAAGTGGAAGGCGGGAACTTGAATGACGACCACAATGGGAAGGAAGATGTTTGTTGACTGATCATGATACAGGGCGTATACTTTGCAACTGTGGGCATGGAAAGGTAGGCAGAATCCTTACCTCTTGACACTTTCGAGTCGAGGTGACACAGTGTGGCTCTTAGAATCATTGTTATTACGAATGGACAATCAGACGAAGAACGACACGTACTATTATCACAACCGTATCAAGGTCACTTCTCAGTACTTCTACCATTTATGTCCGAAACCGTGAGCCTGCATTTTGAACAATCGGGGAGAACGAAAACTCAGGTAAATGGCGTTGAAGACTAATAATGCAGCAGAATTCATGATTTTCAAAATTGCATCAGAGGAGATAGTGGCTGACTGGCCGCTGATAAAACGAACGATAGAAATGATCGTATACTGTTGCCGCGGCACACGCCAAAGTTACAAGAGGGTCACTGAACTCTCAACCCCTGCAACCCTCATATAACACAAAGCTTTCGAATCGTCATCTCCCCTCTTTCTCGGACCTGCGCCCACCTCGTACATGCTCCCAGACAGGCAATTTTTCTAGGATCTCAGAATATCTCATGGTCAGCAAGCCGGCGATTGAGGCAGATTGATATTAGACGTACCACATTCTTTTCTGTCGGAAATGGGCAATGTCTTATTTTCGTAGCTTCGGCCTCAAGTACAGTAGCCGCAAAATCTGACAATATCTCGTTCGCATAGTATTGGAAAGGTGGAATAATATTTATAATGCAAGCAAAACAGACACCATGTAGCAGGGATCCTGATCCTTGGTATGGGGTTATATCATCTCCAAAACCGAAGGTGAATTCTGCGAGGTAGTATTCAATAGCTCGTTGAGCAATAGTTGAAAGAAGAACTAGAAATATTAGAGACGCATATGGTGCTTTGACCTGTAACAAACTGACATTAAATTGAAGGCCCCGGCCACAGCACCTCGTCTTAAGTTATACAAGTGCCGTCCCAAAAGGCCAAATGGACGGAATCAATTCTTGTGCGGACGTACGTGTGGTCCCCTCCTTTCGAGTTTTGGATTTCCTGAACTCCTCGATGGGGAACTTAATCGAAAAATGGAGGAAGGTCTTCCATGCGTAATATTCTGTGCTTACGTGGGTTGTTATGTTCTATTCAATCTGGTCACGGTCTCGAAGATGTTAGCTCAATATGGATCCCCGCATGGCTCAATTGGAGTAACGGTATACAGGAGTATGTTGATCCTTTTTGAATTGAGGTGGACACTCTTATTGAGGTGACTGTGAGTACAGTCATCGATAGCGTTCCAGTCAGTCCAGACACATACACATTGGCCATCCCGAAATGTAGGAGAAGGGGAAGGTAAGTTATCAAAGTTTTTCCGAGGGTAGCCCACAGTATGATTACTTTTCATTGCGTACAAGATAAGTTAGGGAAAACGAGTGACCGCCCCGTCGACGGCGGCGAAACCCATCGTTCCCGGGGTTTTGAAGCGCATGATTGAGTTTGCGGTCTGAATGGTCGATCCGTAGTCATTCTTATCGAGTGTAAATGGGACTATGTAAAACCACGACGCGGTAGATTGACTACAAGATTGAAATAGGGATGACAGCCAAGTCCGGATTCCTGATGGACCACATACGATACCGTGAGGCATACGGGACGTTGTTGCTACTGTCGTTCCAATTAGTATTTGCGATAAAGGAGTCCCAAGTGTGTCCACAGTAGAGAGAGGAACTATCACGTTGAGAGTCAAGCTGAAATCGCATACACATGGAACGCGTAACTTACCCAGAGAGGGCAGTCAAAATGCACTTTGTACCCATGAATTCTGGATTTGGGCAATTGGCTCATGATTTGACGACGATATTTTCTGTAGGTAGAGAACTTAGTAAAATGCATTTCAAACAAGCAACACTGTTCCCTCACCAAATTGAGCCCAGTACATAGATACCAGGCGATTAAAAGAGGAGGACTGAACATTACGGTCACTTGCGCTCACGACTGGAGAAGAAACAGTGAAAGTGGGGAGGATCACGTCGCACAAGGAAGCTTGATGTGCTAAGTCTTACATTGACAAGATATACTGTATTCACAGTATACTTAACTCATGCTTCGTCATTCATGCCGGTGACAGCAAAAAAGCATGACGTTCTGAAGTTCTTGGAGATCATCCCAGCTGAATTACGACGATACAGGAAGAGCCCCGTCCTTACAGTCCGACAAGGAAACAAGGAAGTAGAAGACGGGAACTTGAATAACGATCACAATCGAAACGAAGATGTTTCTTGAGTAACCATGATACAGGGCGTATAGCTGCGTATACTGTGGCAAGCATGGAAAGGTAAGCAGTCTCCCAAATGCAGAATTTTTACCTCTTGACAGTGTTGAGTCGAGGTAATACAGTATGGCTTTTAGAATCATTGTTATTACGAACGAATGGACAATCAGACAAAAACCGCACGCACGATTGTCACTTCTCAGTACTTCCACCAGTTTTTCCGGAACCACGAGCCTGCATTTTCGACAATCTGTTCTACGACTGGCTCTGGAGATGCGCAATAATTGCGAAATTCGAATTGTACTGTTCCTCTGAAAAATGACTTGATGTAGACTAGAGTGGATGGGAAAGATATTGTTTTTTCGCTGTCATTAGGGAGAACGAAATTACTCAGGTTAATGGCGTTGAAAAGACCCTAAAAGACCAATAGAGACTAATGGATGCAGCGGAATTCATGATTTCGAAAATCGCATCAGTGGAGATAGTGGCCGACTGATAAAAATTTGAACGACAAAAATTTTACCGTATTTTTCGCCGCGGCAGACGCCAGAGCTGCAGTTCGTACAAGAGGGTCACGGACAGTGTACGAGTGGTATTCATGATCAATGATTTCTGTGTCCAATGAGTGATCGATCAATTACCCTATATAGAGCAAGATCCCGGTGTATTCCGAGAAACCATCCCGAGTTTCGGCGCCCCTACCTTCGTACAGCCAATTACATTTAGAGTTGTCAGCGCTTCATCGTCCTTCGTTCTGAATTTTCCAAAGTTTCCGCGCCCATCAAATACGTAGAACAGGTCTGAATATTCAGACGTTCTGTGCTTCTCCCGTCTATATTGTGCTGGCAGGTGTTGGTCTGGTACGGCGTTTCTCTAGGTGACCTAGGATGAATCTTACCTCTTTTGTCGTACTAGTCAAAAACCTAGACCTGGCTGCATCATCTGATCCTGTACAGTCTAAGTCTACGGTCATAAATTGACCACCTATTTTGCCCGTATGAAATCATTCTACCAATCTCTAATAGAGTATACGAGAAGAATTACTCTACGTGAGTTTCGATTCGTTGACAATTCAAACACTTTATTCAGCCAGATATAAACTTGGCACGGTCACAGCGCTTCAGGAAGATACATCTTTTGGATGATGCACTTCATGCGACATGTTAGAGTCACCCACTGACTGTTGCAAAGAAGAATCACCAGCGGACTAATTTTTTGAAGCTCCTGGAACATATGGAGCTGCGCATTTGTATGTAAACCACCTTTTTTTAGTCCACTCAACTCAAGAGCCCCCCGCATCTGAGGCCGTAACGCACTTCGCCCTTGACTACACATATTCGAAGCATCAGCCAGAAAATAAATCACTCCGCATATTTCAAGTTGCCGCATACTACTGTATCCTCAACCTAATTGTGCGCAGAGGCCGGTGGTCCTTATTTTTGGTTTTCTATTATCAAACTCTTCCTAATTTTTCCTGAAGTGCCCAAATTTTTTCCATGATCTGGAGACGGTGAGCAATTCAACAACCCACGTAGCTTTTTGCGGCTCGTGTGGGGAGGCGAAACACACGTAGGCCCGGGGTTGTTTTTTTTTTCAGTGCGCTCAACCCGAGGTGCACTTGACAACTACAAACGTGAGGCCGTAATGCACTTCGCCTTTGACTGAAGTAGAAGCATCAGCGTATCTGCCGCATACTATCCGAAACTCAAACTACACAAGAGACCAGTGGTCTTTATTTTTTTGCAACCTTTTTGGATTCGGAGACGGTGAGTGATCCAACAACCCACACTTTCACAGCTAATGGAGGTATATGCAACTTTTGGAGCCTAAAATCCGAAGACTTACCTTCGAAGACAATGCTTTTGGCTGAATTTTGATGTTTGGCGAATCGATCTTTCGCGATTTCGTTTCCGTATAGATCAGTGCTCCTTCATTAAACCCTGACATCTTGTGCTAATTACGAGGCTGTAGTTTATGGAAGACTCGTCCTTATGTAGGTCGCGTCATGCTATTTCGCTTCGCTTACTTGGAAGGAGTTTCTCCATATATGGTAATCAGTTACATTCTGTTGAATACATTCATTTAAATGTGACCGGCACGGGATATCACGGGACTGTCACCCTCTGTCATGATTACTTTTTCTCATCTCATTTGGTTACTCCCTGTTACTCCATAGTTGTTCAAGTAAATTTGTTTTTATTCTGCTTTTCTCAAAAAATCAATGTCGGCGCCTGAAAGGCGCCCCCATTTTTTGATTCCATAATATTCAATTAATATTTAATAACCCACAAGGAAGGAGCCGAGTTTTTGCCATGCACGGTGGTGCAGTGGCCTACAATCGCATGTACTCTCGTTCCAATCCTACCTACATAAGGATAAGGGGAAGTTCAAATTTGGCACGTTGCTGTACAAGAATTAGCTGAAAATTCATGCACGTACAAATTTGAAAAAAAAAACCTTTACATTGGGCACAGTGTGTGTAAGCGGAACCCGCTTGTGCCTTATTAGGACAGTGTCGATCTATCTACGTAGCTACCTACCTTTGAAGGATTGTCTGTATTCTACTGCCGATGAAAAAATATCAAGTGAAAGGTTTCTGGAAATAAAATAAGATATCACACATGTAGTCTGACAATGGTAGTGTTCTCCGTCCTTATGATCAGTGTATTCGTTCTGACGGATTCAACCAATGAATTTCAAGAAGTAACCTTTTGCCTGGCGCAGATTTGGCAGCTACCGTTGAACACAAATTAAACATTTGAACAGCCCAAAGACGCCATCGTATCTGACGCTGCATGGGATATGAGTAGACTATAGTACTGTGCATTATTGTAATAGCCCCTATTATCCTCTAGAGGATTCGATTGCAACTCTTTCTGAACGTCCCCTACGGAAATTTGGTCTACTTGTTCCTGTATCCGATGACGTTTCTGCTACGTTTGAAATTAGAAATATTGCCAAAATGGTTTTGAGAAAAACCTGGAAGAGTTCGCGGGTGGTAGCCAAATATGTTGTACATACTCATATACTAAACCTAGCTTGTCGGAACGACCCGGCGTTAGTGGGATAATTTCTTGAGAAACGGAAGGGGCTTGTTCGTCGTTTACAGTTGCAATGCCTGCCTATGTTGCTTTGTGCAGGTCATATGCAGGTCAGGCCATCCTTATAAGTACTTACGATCGGGTAATACTGGACAAGAAATTGAATCATCCGTGGTGAGTGGTCTTCTGTTCATAGTCTTCACGCTAACGCATTTCATCTCATCGTCAAGGTGTTACTTTAAACTGCAATACTCCTATGTCCCAAAACTCCGCCGATTTGCCTTCCTCGCTTCAAATTTTCAGAAGTAGATGCTCCGTGATTAGGATACAATTCTGAATAATCGTCAATGTACGCATACACGCAGATGGCAGAAGGAAATCATCTTCCACAAATGTGCTTGGAACCGTCAGTGTATGTAAGCACTGGAGGTTAATTTTAGGAAATAAATTAGGCCCAGGCTACGGCAAAGAAAATGGCAGCACGGTTTCCGCAATTCATTTCAGTGCTCGAAGCAAGAATGTTCGACTGAAGATTAAGGAAAGCATTATATATGTTTGCGTACCTGCGCGGATTCACCGAGTCAGGGCAAAGTCTAGTCTCAGCCTCCCGAGTTCGCTGACAGCGAGCGGGATAGGTCACAGAGAGCCTGGCCTCAAGATCTGACATACGTCGGGAAGTCGAAGACCGTAGACGTCGAGATTCTCGACTCGCCCAGGTGACTGAAGGGACGGAACTGGTCTGAGGCCTCTCAGTAAGTATTGAAATAAAAAAGATACAAACAACATATCTGTGATGAGCAAAGGACTCGTCAGCGCACAGCTGGTGTGGATATGGTACCGTAGCGCCCTTGTGTTTTGCGGGGACATCTGGATGAGTAATGAGGGTGAGGATTCAGAGGTCGGTCTACCCCGGTCTTCACATGACTGAAAACATTGATAATCAATGATGACGAATTTTTCTTCAACCAACGTTCAACTTCAACTTTGTCATTCTGCAACCAGACACTCAATGATTAATGTCGTATTTCTTCGCAATCCTTTTCAACTTCTGGCTCAAATGTACCGTCGGCAAATCATAACGTGGAAACTTAATGGGCTTCAACTCAATGCTCCGTCGAAGAATCGACCTCTGCTTCCTCAAAAGGTTCTTTTTGATATGTCCTTTAGAGGATGAGCTGTCCTTGAACTATCTGGCAAACGACCGTTCGTCGCCGGAGACCTCAGAATGCACATGTGTCTTTCCCGCCCTGGCAGTGTACGTTGATTTGCTCTGTGTCATTGTTGATGAGACCATCTGACATTCTTTGGACTCCGAAGGGAAGGGAATTGCTCTCAGCCATTCGCTCCTGCCTTCTTACCAACGGCGGCTTGATGATTGAGTGAAACTAAAATTTAACTACCAGACAGATGTCAATTCGACGATCAATGCCAGGAAGCTCGGAAATGATCTACAATTAAGTCGACTTTTGAATTGTATTCATGGTTGTTTCCTCTTCAATGGCAGTTTCTGATTTTTCCGCCTGCTCTCGAACGGATCAGGTCTCGCATACTCCGGTAGTAGTTGGCGTCGCAGCAAGACCCGCGGTCGATGGAAGGATGCATACTCAATTAACACGGATGAAAACCCGATGTTCTACCTTTTGGAGAATGGGGTAACTGAGAACGTTCTAGACAATTGGCTTGACACGGACGAAATATGGTTCTTGGTGCAATGCGGTCTATGTAGCTTGAATGCCAAGTTCCTGCTATTTTCGTTTTCTCTTTCCTCAATTACGTGCCATTTAAACATTCCTACTTTCACCCTATAAAAGCCAGCTCTTTTCTGGATAGCCAGTCAGTTTGCTCCACCAGCTCTTATCCACTCATCTATCCACACAGTTTTTCAGAATGTTCGCCAAAGCATTTACGCCTAACTTCTACTTGGAGCCTGTTGACAACGAGCTTCAACTTCGCATTGGCACCCCCAGTCCTGCTGCACCGAAAGAAAAACGAATCCTCGTCATTGGTGGTGGTGTTAGCGGAATGACGGTAGGCGATATATTCTTCGTCAACGTTGGTACATCCCGATTAATAATTGCGACAGTCGGCTTGGGCCTTGATGGATCAAGGATACGATGTGACCATACTCTCAGACCGTTGGGCAGATCGCAAGAACCGTATTACCTCTCAAATTGCTGGAGCTCTGTAAGTATCAGTCATTTGAGACCACAGTTTATCGTTGATAGTCCATAATCGTCTCAGATGGGAATATCCTCCCGCTGTTTGTGGAAAGCACACAGATGTAAGAGGATCGAATTATTTTTACTGAACGACGAGATTGAGCTCTTTGTCTAGGCGATTTCTTTGTGTCACTCCAAGGGTTGGGCGATGACTTCCTACAAAATCTTCGAACAAATCGTGACGAAGTTAGGCGAAACTGATGGTATTGACCACGGTGTCCGAATGAGGATCGCCAATTTCTTCTTCGACACCCCTCTTGAAGCTCGTCCAGATCAACTCGAAAAATGGGAGGAGATCTGTAGCTTGTCGCACACAGTGTGTATCTTTTACTTTATCATTTAGATCATGGTCCTACCTTCATGTGTTATAGATCAAAGGACTTAAGCGCAGCGCAGATCTTATCCAACACCACTCTGTTGACCAGAAAGCTGGGATGAAAGATGCCTATCAATTGCTCTCTCCAGCTGTTGATACCGATGTCTATATGATGTGGTTACACTTTGTTCTGAGTTGCAAAGGCGCTACCTTCGTGACCGAACGTATCAAAGGAAGTCTGCTCGACCAGGAAGAAGAACTTCTCTCTCGCTTTGATGCTTATGCGATAATCAATGCGACAGGTCTCTCGGCCTTGGAACTGGCTGGTGATGAAACCGTGTACCCTCTTCGAGGAGCAATCATCCGGGTCAAGAATGATGGAACTAAATTCCCCAAGCTCACGGAAGCTCTTGCGGTAACCCACGACGAGACGTACGGAACTGATGAAGACATGGTTTTCATTGTTCCTCGAAACGACAACATTTTGATCTTAGGTGGTAAGTTCAACTGATGGTGCCTTCCTCGCTCTGAATACTCACCGATCTCAGGTATCACGGAACCCAATGAGTGGAATCTCAACCTGACCGTCGATACGCCAGTCATCAAACGCATGCGCGAGCGCTGCAACGCCTTCGTCCCTGGACTCGAGAATGCTGAGTACGACGACGAGACTGACCTTCTCCAAGGTTTAAGGCCTTTCAGGGGGTCGAATGTCAGAGTTGAGCGGGAGACTGCACCCAGGAAAGACGGATCTCATAGCCGCATTGTGCACACATACGGACAGGGAGGATCAGGATTTTCTTTGTCGTTTGGATGTGCTGGAACAGTAAGCTCATTTTTTCCGGGCCTAGTCCCTTCTTGCTAATTGATTGGTTTTCAGGTCGTTTCCTTGGTACAGGAGATTGAAGCATCTAAGCCTCCTGCGAAGATGGAACTTGTGAACGCTGTTTGCTATTGATTGTTTACCCTCCATTTTCATCGCGGAATTGTTATACTAATCATGTATACTACATGTATCTTCTTTCACTTGTCATCAACTAAATTTTCCAATTTCAAAATAAAACTGAAATCACTCGTGCGGGATGTGGTGAATCTGTTCTGAATCCGAATACCATGCATCCTTATGCAACGCAATAACCCCAATATCCCATGTATGACTTTTGCATCGCACGACTGAGCATGTGAAGACCTAGTCAAGGGATGAAGCTGAAGTTAGGCCCCGATTATTCGGATCGCCACTGCAGATCTAAGAAGCAGACAAGTTGCACGGCCACCACAGCATGTAAAACTGTAAAACCAGCTTTGACCTTCTCGGACCTGGAGATGTATCCGATTTTTGTTTGAATGATTCGTTGATCTTTGTGTGCATGTGAAGGCACTATTATATTCATAAGCATCTCAATGGAGCCCATGATAGCTACACTCATGGTACAATATCCAAAAAATCAGAATAAAAAACACATTCAGAGAGCTATTCAGAGGTGATCCCGTCGATTGAGATGGAACACCGTGTAGTTGCAATTGGCGGAGATAGCCAGTACCGGGATTGTCATACACATTATTGTAGGTAGAACTATCAAGCGATCGCGGAATTGCACCGCAAGGGAAAATGTTTATGAATTTTCCGCTGAGTTGAGGGCAACTTTGGATTTAGAAGCATGCATAAGGTGATCCCCGTCAGCGGCTTCAGTTACATGCGTATACATGATTTTAAAAATGAGATAATGGAGATGTCAACATGCATTCTCATGTGAGCCTCCCGAGGTGCTCGCTTCGACATTCTAGTTGCAGGGGCTTTGTCAATGATGGCGCACCTCCATACAAAGTAGCTGGTCCCGGCAACATCTGCACACATCCGCGGGTAATCCGAGCGACTCCGTAGGATTGCGCGACAACATTCTGTACTATTATTCAACCGATTCGCCCGCAATAGCGAAGTGATAATGTTTGACCTGCTACGTTTTGGGAGGATCGCTTTGTATTACTGTGGTAGGATTATACTGAGTAGTACATGAAAGACATCGAAACCATGTTCTATACTAAAGCTATTCACGACGGATAGGTTCACATAAAAGCGGGATGCATTCCACTCAGAGATGTCCGATAGAGTGTATCGGAGACTTCCGTGGCGACTTATGACTGCTTGATCTTGAGTTGATTGTCGTCCAGTGTAGTATTCGAGAAGATTCGAGAGCAAAGCGGGAGTGAAAATTACGAAGGTACGTACATGATGACATTTCCGTCTCTCAGTGTATCAGTAAAACGCGCGGGAAGTGAACTGACTATTAGCCTTACCCGCTATCATGATATGCAAAACATCTTACAGTCTGGGGGGCCCCCTTGAAACAATGAGACCTAGATATCCAGATTCTTCCTGATTCCTGAAGCTCGTAGTGGGGCCTGAAGGGGTAACAACCACGCCATCAATTTCTAAACCGCGAAAAGTCTAATCAGTCGCTGATCCTGGTCTTGTGTTTGAGGTCCCTCTACATAGAAGCCTCTGGTCCGAGGAAGAGGGAGGTTATCGAGTCCTAGTGAGGTCCAGTTATGGTAGTATAATATGAAGAATTTCATTGGTTCCGAAGTGACATGGTCCGTGCGTGTCGTGCGCGTGACGGCACGGCAGAGTTCCGAATCTTAACGTTGGTCGTCGTGGTTCCCGATGCTCAAAACATCCATTCGAGGTATCGCTTATTCTGGTATACTGAAACTCCCATAACTAATACCCAAATTCTCTCTTTGCAGGACTTCCTCGTCCTCTACGCGCGAAAGCACAACAATCTCGCAGGTCATTTGCGACAGTAACCGATACACCTGTTCGTCATTACGGGGGTTTGAAAGACCAGGATCGAATTTTCACCAATGCGTTCTGTAAACATGACCATGGAATCAAAGGCGCAAAGGTGCATAGCTATTAATTTTTTAAAATTATTTGGATTAACTTTGTGCTTTTCCACCTTCACAGTCTAGAGGCGACTGGCATCGTACAAAGGATATCCTCAATAAGGGAGATGCTTGGATCATTCAGACTATGAAAGATTCCGGTCTTCGTGGTCGCGGAGGAGCTGGTTTCCCATCAGGCTTGAAATGGAGTTTCATGAACAAACCAAACTGGCAGGACGACAAGCGGTACGCCTTCACAGTATTCACTTGCTCCGGACCATGCTCATTTATGGAGGATACAGGCCTCGGTATCTTGTCGTGAATGCGGATGAAGGAGAACCAGGCACATGCAAGGACCGGGAAATCATGCGAGGTGATCCGCACAAACTTGTCGAGGGCTGTCTCGTTGCTGGAAGAGGAATGAATGCTAACGCCGCCTACATTTACATTCGAGGAGAGTTCTACCAAGAAGCATCTCACGTTCAGCAAGCTATCAACGAGGCTTATGCTGACGGTCTTCTTGGTCCAAATGCGTGTGGTAGCGGCTACGCCTTCGACGTCTATCTGCATAGAGGCGCCGGAGCTTACATATGTGGTGAAGAAACTGCATTGATCGAGAGTTTGGAGGGGAAACAGGGAAAGCCTCGTCTCAAACCTCCATTCCCTGCCGATGTCGGTCTATTCGGATGTCCTACTACGGTGGCTAATGTCGAAACTGTCTCTGTTGCCCCTACTATCTGCCGACGCGGTGGCGCATGGTTTGCCAGTTTCGGCCGCGAACGTAATCAAGGAACCAAGCTTTTCTGTATATCTGGTCACGTCAATAATCCCTGTGTTGTGGAGGAAGAAATGTCCATTCCCCTCAGAGAGTTGATCGACAAGCACTGTGGTGGGGTCATCGGCGGCTGGGATAACCTGCTCGGGATCATTCCAGGAGGATGTTCTGTTCCGGTTCTCAACCAACAAAAGAGTGGCGAGGTTCTGATGGACTACGATTCACTAAAAGATGCTGGGAGTGGTCTTGGGACCGGTGCCGTCATTGTCATGGACAAGAGCACTGACATTGTTTCCGCCATTGCAAGATTCTCCCAGGTAATATCCACAGCTTTAGAACCCTGTCAAACTCTAACCGAGAATTTTGCAGTTCTACAAACATGAGTCGTGCGGTCAATGCACTCCTTGCCGAGAAGGTACAACCTGGATGATGAACATGATGAATCGAATGGTCACTGGCCGTGCTCATGTTCGGGAAATTGACATGCTACTAGAAATTACGTAAGATAGTCTCATATCACCCTCGTTTTCGAAGATCTGATTCCATTGCGTGCTTCACCAGGAAACAAGTCGAAGGACGCACCATCTGCGCTCTTGGTGATGCTGCTGCCTGGCCCATCCAGGGTCTGATGAAAAACTTTAGACCCGAGGTGGAGGCTCGCATAGCGGCTTTCCGCGCTTCGGAAGGGGCCGTTGGATTCGGTGGACATTTAAGCACCCAGATAGACTCGACTTTAGCTATTCCAGATAATCTGGGTTTAAGATTACCAGCTTAGATTGATCATGTAATATTCAGCGGAAAATTCAGGTTCTTACCCTAAATTATTTGCGTGATTTTAGAATTGAGCAATATGTAAGGGACGTTTGTGCGACGTGCGCCCACAGATAGCCATTAGTACTGATACACCACCACCACAACCATGCCATCCGCGGCCGATGCTTGGTGGACTAAGACTCAGAATCTGAATTCAATGCACCTACAAACACCCACAGGTTCAACGCTTCTCTCTGAGGGTCGAAGTACGCTGACAAGAACACCTTTACATCTCGCAAGTTTGTATCACTATTACGAGATATACAAGAATTTACAAGACGAAGGCCTGAGAGCCAATCGAACGCTACTACCTAGAAGAGAAGTTATATGCAATGGGGGTGTATATCCTATCTCTCTTCATTTTCACCAGCAAGTACTCGACGGCTTTCGAATGACTAAAATCTTTTCTTCCGGCGGCGCTGATGATCCCGACATCGTATGGCTTCATAGGAATTCGAAGAAGGAACTTGTCGGTCTTGTCATCTCGAATCAACCCATTCAAGCATCTAGATGGTCGCGATGAATTTCAGTGTTTTGGATCTAAAGGAAACGACGCTCACTCGATTGTGCTGTCTGCACTGAATGGAACCTTGAATGTACCACGAATTGAAGAAAGCTGAGTGTACGGTTGGCGCTTTCGAGCTACTTCCATGGCCTGAGGCGTCAATGAAGTGAATACGGACACCGAAGAGGACACGTCTCCTCTCAGGACAAACTCCATGATCATTACAGGAAGACCATTCTTTGACTTCATGTTGTCGTCGACGCTCTCTTCCACGTATCTAGAATCTTTCCTGTATGATCGGCTAAAGTACTCCTTGACGTACTCCTCAGAGTGGGTTATAGCGTTGACTTGGACCATTCCCGGTGGAGGATTGGAATCTACCTCTGTCTGTGGGTGGAATATCTCCATGAATTTGCTGATTTCTGCTGGTTCTACCCCAAGGTCTATACGAAGAAGATACGGCAGCTTAGGGGACCGACTGGGGCGGTGGTTCGTGTTGATGATATCGTACGAGGTGATGCAGAAGACCTCAATTAATCCGCGAAGAAGACGTTGAGCCAAGATCCGCATGACGATGCGACGGAGTTCTGCATCGTCAGGATTATCGGAGCAGTCAGATTTATGCAGAGGCCTTCATAGGAATCAATTATAAATCAAATTTGTTGCAAGAGATACTAGAGAAGGTACCAGTGTTCTTGTTGGCACTAGAATTTTGGCCGGAAAGGCAAACATCAATACTCAGTCAAATGAATGTACGGGGATGGGCACGAAATTCAAACCTTTTTAGAACAATACCAGACGAGTTTACACTGCGAATACAAGTATCAATCCAAGCTTCTCAAGCAAGATGGATCATTGAAACATACCTTTCCACATCTTCGCAGCCTAACGGCAGGGCTTTCTTCGGATGTATTGGATTTCTTGCATAGTTCGCAATGCTCTTGAAATATAGGACGCAGATGGTTTTTGACGACTTCCTTTGGAGGCATGTCGTCAAAGATGTTGTTTGGAGTTGGCACTTGGGTGTGAACGAATTTCACGTTCATGCTAGAGCTTCCGGAAGGTAGAGAGGACATGTAGATTGTAGTTTAAATTTTTCGAGTGGCTACATATTTATCTGGACGAACAATAGCTGTCAATAAATTGTAACAAAGCAGTGATCAATGATTGCCAAATTTAGGTGATTGAAGGTCCGACGCCGTGTGCCACTGTGACTACCACTCAGTGGCACTGACTACCTACTTACATAACGGCTCTCCGAAGTTATTACAAGGTCTTGTCTACTGGTCTTGTATGGACTTTCCTGTCTCAATCAAGCCTTGAGATTGTGTGACGAGAACTTTTGCCAATTATGATCTTAGGCGATCTTTATCCAGGCCCCCTCGCATCATATTCCTCAATAGTCTATTAGTAGGTTTCGAACCCGTCTGAGTCTCGTTACTAGCTATGTTGCGATAAGCTAGTGCAATTTCCTTTTGCTATAACAGCCGTTGTTGTGCTATTATCAAAAAGTTGATATCGTGTACGCATTATGTACTCGGAGATTTTCCTTGAGCACTTATTTGACAACTTTCTTTCAAGCTACCACAAGAGGCGGGCACCCTCAAGATCCATCAGAACTGTCTTCTAGGGACCTCGGTCCTCCATGTAAAACATTCCAGATACATCTCCAACTCACATACATCGTCTGTCTTGCGAATTATAGTATGCGAACCACTATATTTGCGTATAAGCTGTACAAGTCCCCGGAGTCCGCTGAAAGACGAGTACCCACCTGTACTTACGCAGTGCTCTCTTCAGAAGCTGAACTGCCTCACCCAACCGATTACCCCGTAAACTCAAAATCATTAGCATGTTAGGTGACCTCAGCGGCCTTCAGCCCCCACAGTTGGATCCTTGTTAACTAGGCTGAGTCTGAATTTTACAAGGATTTAGGTTATACTCGATGGAGATTGTGTGCAGTAATGAACTTGTGTTCGGGGAATTCCCTGCAGTGCATGGAGCTTGAAGGCATCTGAAATCACAAACTGTTCATGAATGTGCGAAGCAGCGAAACCACTTTGGGTACCACGTCTCACTGGCAGCAGATTTTATGTCTCTGCACCCAGTATTTGACGGTTTACGTCAGAGGATAAGCAAGAAATCGAAATTGACTAGGAATTTCATTTACATAACTTCCTTCCTTCCTTTCGATTACGGAAATGCTGAAGAAGGAATTCGATCGCATATTAAAGTATGGCGGCAGGAACTTGAACGCCAGTAAGGAAACCTATCTTGACGAGGGTAAATGAGTCTAGTGGCAAAAATCTCTTGATGTTGCTTGTTGTCATGCACCTTTGTTCAATTCGCCACGAAAGTATGAGCAAATCTAGTGGACCTCAGGAAAATTTGAATTCCTGGTGACGAAGATAACGAACGCCCATGGAGAATAAAGCAGCACAGGAGTGGAGAACATGAGCCAATACAGAACGACTTCGGACCTCACAATAACTTTGGAGGCATTGTCCGTGCTTTCATATCACCTTGGACTGGACCTGGAAATTAATCAGGGGTTTCCAGAGGAACCTTTACCGTACATGGAAAGGTAGCTACTAGCCACAAAAGTCCCTTCGAACTCCAAAGGTTAGACATTTCGAAGAGATCTTTGACAGCGATTTCTAGTTGTTCTTTGTATAAGGTTGCTGAGGATTTCTGGCTTTTGCGTACCATGGAGAATACCTTTGGAGTAAATCGCAAGCTGTATTAGAATGGAAAGTGGGAGCTTATTTGGGATGAGAGATCAGGCATTTCAGCTGTGAGTTGAAAAACACAGGCCTGTTTAGAGTGATTCGTATCGAGCAATTGAGGGGAGGATGATGTATATTACAGCGAGTGCGATTCTGTGCGATTTTGGCCGATATTGCAGAATCGGTACCCTGAACGATGCTGTATATTGCATATATGCTGCTTTTTGCGTACATAGATTTGGTAATCTCAATTCATGTTCCAAGATTTGAAATGGAAGGAAGCAGAATCGTTGGTGATTTCGGTATGAATCATAGGACGACTGTACCGGGTTACCTCGACTCGACAGTGTCAATTTCAGAGGTATACGTATGGGTGTCCTTATTGGACAAAAATAAAACGTGCTTGAGATTGCGTGATCGTGTACAACATTTCGTGATTGTTCAGGATCATAGAACCTGCTTTGACCTTTATCCATGATCACACAAACCCAGTCAAACCACTGTTTGCTTTTCCCTTCCTTTGATCATGAATGGAATAATGAATCGGAATTCCACTATTTTGTGACTGTTTCTATGGCTGATCTCTTTTGTGATTTGAAGTTTGGTTCCATTTTCATCTGCGTTAAATATTATAGTTTCATGACTCGAATAATTTTTGTGTTTCATGATTTCATTGCTTAACCTGTGCAGCGGGCTATGATGAGAACTTGGCCATATTTTTACTGACCTTTGACACTCATTAGACATCCATCATGCCCTGCCAAATTTGCGCTACAGAAAATATTGAGTGTATCTCATTTTATCGCGATACACTCTCAGCAGTATGTTATTGTAGACCTTCTTTGATTTATCCTCTGATTACATTCTGAAAGGATGAACGATGTATCTGTGGTCACCAAGTCTCTGACCACCGAATGGCTGCTTTATCACTTCCCCCTCGTGGCGGTTATCCCAAAACTAACTGCCCTGCATTTTCTTCATCGGTTTGTTAATTTCTTTGCCCCTCAAGATAAAATTTGAAAGCTTATGAATTCTTTCTCGAAGGTTGCTGTATTTGGGCCACGTACATTATGTGATCAAGTTGTCTCAGCGGGACATATTTGCAACTCTCCATATATGAGCCACGCCATACTTGAAACTCCGTATGCATCCCTACTATTTTTCCCCCTAATTGACATGTGATAATGACATTTTCCACAGTCTTGCACCGTTGCCTGATGTTTCCACCATGAATACCCTGCGCGCATCTCGATGGGTTCATCCTGCTGATATTCAGAAGGTGAATACTGTCCAAACTGTCAATGGACGACGGATGGAAGCTGCACAACGGAATCTACATATGCAGTCGGGAGCCACTATTAGTCCGTTTTATCATAAAGGGGCTGCTGCGAAGCGTTCCGCCCGTCATTCATACCCTCAAAATCAAGGATTCCAGGGATATGGTGGGGGCAGTGTGCAGAGTAATGCGAAGGCTAAGAGTTTCGAGAATGTGTCTTAGGATCATGTCAAGCTCATGGTCTGTCAGATCTGACATGGCAGCTGTAGATGATCTGTAGAAGCGGACATGCTCTCCGGAGTCTGGATCTTCATAGATAATATATACAGGTGGGCATGGCTCAACCAGTCCATACTGAAGTGCACGACGACGGACAGTGCGTGAAGAGCAACCAAAGACAGGTGCTATATGAGTGACGCCTCGTAAACGAAGACTGCTTTCCAGCAAATGTGGATCAATCTCCTTTCTAGGCCGTCCCCGCCGACCGGAGCGCACTGTTTGAACAGGCTCAAAAGCAGCATGCTCAACAATATCCTCTGATTGGACAGTAGCTTCAGCTAGTGCTGAGAGCATGTCAGCAATTCCAGTACAGATGGTTGTGAATTCCTCGTCATCAAACAGGTGTTGTCGCTGTGAGGGATATAGATAAAATCAAAATAAATAGAAAGAATGGGAAAAGCACACACCCTGACCACAGAATCCAAAAACTGCTCAGCAGATGACTGCTGCCTCTGAATACGAGATACATCTCCAAGTTGTATTTGAAGGGTTCGCGAAACTTGAGACCCCAATTCCTGATATGCTGTCCGTATGGTATGTATTTGAAGTACATCTGAGGTTGAAGGGACTGGTGCAATGGCAGAGCGGGTCCAGAATATCAACAGTAGCCAGAATACTGTATACAACTCCATGAATGAAGTCAATTGAAAGACTCAAATGAGCGCTGCAGTTCAACTTCTAGGCAGAGATTTACTTGATCATGAATATCTGATTCACACTCTCGATCATGAATCAAATGGATGAACAGTCATGAAACACAAAATAATTCACAAGCATGGATGGAATCATGAAACGGTATTCCTCTTATTTTCTGTAATTCTCATGATTATCCCATTACATGACTCAAAGTATAAATAAGTTTTCATGATTGTGAAGTCATGGAAGTAATCATGAAATACAAAGCAGGTTTTTGTATGATCATGAAATACATTGCCCGGTCATGATACCTTAACCACATTTTTGTTTTTGACCAGTAAGGACACTAAAATATACGTCCTGCCTTACCGTGTTTTAAAGGCCTGGGAAATAAGCAGCCGTCCTGCCAACTGGGAAGAAGAGAGATGAGCGGCCACTTAAGCGCTCATGCACATGGACCGGCGTCTTTCGGTTTGTGGGTAGTTGGTGGGCGTCTCTCGATTATCCCTTCTGTCTCCGTCTAGCTCCGTTTCCGTCCTCTTCCTTTCTCCTAATTCCTTTCACGAAGATGGTAAGATAGAACTTAGCATATGTGTTCGTAAAGAAGACTTATTAAAACTTAAAGTACGCAGATATTGAGGCATTAGTACTTTCTGGAGAACTCTTCAACGGGCCTGAACGATCATCGTCACCAACGAGATCAGTGTCTCCCTCTTCAGACCATGGCTGGCACGATGAGGACCTTCAAAACTTTGACGACGAGCTCAAACCTCCAGAAACCGAGCCTGAGCACCACGAATCCATAGGCATGGGCCCAGGCCGTACAGGCGTCAAGGGTGTCATTCGTGACCGAGACGAAGCTGAGGAAATAAATAGACAAAAGAGAATAACTGAAATGGACGAACTGAGGCGGAAGATGGAGAAAAGCAGTTTAGGGGGTAAGACTTTTCTGGAAGAGGAACGGGAGAAAGGCGGAGATGAGAAGGTGGACGAACTTGTGGCGAAGGAACGGGAAAAGGAGAATGAGAGAAGGGATGTGTTCGGTAGACTTAGGGAAGGGAAGTTTGGGCATCTTCGAGAGGTTGATGTGCATAATTATTTG
Organism: Lentinula lateritia; assembly: GCA_028011325.1. Lineage (NCBI taxonomy): Eukaryota > Fungi > Basidiomycota > Agaricomycetes > Agaricales > Omphalotaceae > Lentinula > Lentinula lateritia. Next base: position 187,411 of record JANVFT010000041.1, read on the forward strand.
AATGCGGTGGAGAAGGAAGAGAAGGGTGTATGGGTCGTTGTTCATTTATATGAACCTGTGAGCAATCTACTACTCAATCAAGAATTGCTATTGACTTTCAGCATTCTATAATATACAGTCATTGGATCGATGTTTTCTTTTAGACGATGCACTCGCTCATCTAGCGCGTGTATACCCGGATACGAAATTCCTGCGGTGTCGTGCTGTAGCGCTTGGTTTTGCAACCACTGCGAAACCGAAACCGATCTCTGCTACGCGACTATCGAAGAGATCTATCCGAGACGACAATGACGACGACGAATTATTTGGAGAGAAAGATGAAGATGGCGATGAAGATGAAAGCTCGTATGAGGAGGATAACGTCGATCTTGATATGCTTCCTACTATGCTTGTCTACCGAGATGGCGAGCTTGTCCATAATTGGGTCAGGGTGGATTGGGAAGCAGGTGATGCTGGTGTGGAAGAGCTGCTTGACAAGTAAGTTGGGTGTAACACCCGTACATCGCCCTACTGATTTTAGCTATAGGCATCACGTACTCCCAAAAACAGAGACCTTCTTTGGACGATTTTCTGTTCCCAGCGACAGCGAAGAGGACGATTTGATTTGGAGTGATGAGGATAGTTAGTTGGATTTTATTCCTTCATCATATCAACACGTCGTTGAATTTCTGTGGATCGTATCTACTATATGAGGATAAGCATTATTCACGCACGCGCTCAACCATTAGAAAAACAAACATTTGTGCTATGATAGAAATTACACCGTGTTACACTTTCATTATATCGTAAACCCTGCAGCAGCTAATGACCTCACAAATGGCTGAATCACCGCTGGATCACCCTTGCTCAGAAGCTGCTGTAAACTCGATGCACCCGTCCTGCCACCCGTCCTTCCAAAAGCAACCAACTGCTCCCCGAGGAACTGCTGAGGATCGCTGACATACGCTACAGGATCAATCTCACTCTCAGCAGACTCTGAAGCTGCCAAACGTGAGTACGCCGCTTGATATCCAGCAGTTTGTTCCTCATGATCGATTTCGGTTATTCCAGAAAAACCTTCATCCTCAGTAGTTTTGGATTGCGACAAGTACTGGGGTTCAGAGAAGAGTTTTATGAGGGCTTGAAGGGCGGCAGGCCTGTATTATATGAAAGTAAATGAGGATGCGTTCCACATAGAGGCAAAGTATATATTTGACTGACCAAGTCTGCACAGAAGGCTCTCGGACAAACAGGTTACTCTGGAAGAGCAGCCGCGTCATGCCGACCGCCGTCATCTTTCGTTCCTTGAAGGGCATTTTTGGTACAAGAGGTAGCACGAAATTGCTTAGAATTTGGCCCCATAAACTGATCAAATGAAAAGAGTAAGTGAGCATGCAAGACGAGTGTAAGCTGTCGAAGCACCCACCCTGGCTGAATGCTCTCAAACATTTCAATCACATAATCCGGTCCAAGGCCTTCCTTATTCGCCGACATAATGAAAAGCACAAACCGCGTTAAAAGGTGAACGAATTTGTCCGTTTTGCTGTTTTGCATCCGGGTTAGGATGATTAACATTATAGTTTTTATGTATTGCTTGATTGGAGATCTAGACGGCGCAGAGATTAGCGTTTTGCTTTGGGAAACCAAGGATTTATCGAAGCTCACACATCCACAAACGTAAGCACAGCTTGCATCAGCTCAAACCCATATACATCGTTGTTTTTCGACGGAATCAACCGCTGCTGCACAACCCCCAACGCTGACACTACTTGCCCCTCTTTGAGCATCTGAGCTGCGTCTCGTTGCAAGTATGCCTTTAGAAGCTTCACCAGCCCGGGAATACTTCCTTGTTGTACCCATGTAGTGGGAGTTAGAATATATGGTAACAGGGCTTTGTATTGGGCTGGACTAGGCTCAGAAATGGGACGAAGAGAGAGGAGTTGCGCTAGGAGTTGGAAGACGTAGGGTACATATTCTGAAGAGAAAAAATTAGATCAAGCGGAGGAAGAGGCAGGGGTGGATCAGCTCACGATCAATATCCTGTTCAAGAATGATAGTGAATGGCGAGAAAAGAACATTTTCGAACGTTGGTATCGTCGCAGGAGATCCAGATGTCACGAATCTGTATGAGCAGTGCGTCGTCTGAAATTATCCAGATCTGTATGCCTGCGAAGCTCACGCACCTCATCAGCGCAGACAGACTCTCGAAGATATACTGATCAAACTTTGGATTACTCGGATTTTTCGAGATGACGCCGAGGATAGCTACGAGCCGGTTGAGGATTTGTTCGTGAGATGGTGTCAGGGATTGTCGGGCAGTGAGAATTACACGCATGACGCCTATATGATAAAACCAATAGATCTGTAAGATTGTCTGGAATTTAGACCACAGACCCTCCAGACGTACATTTCATTAGGTGATCGTTCTCCGCCACCTTTTCCGCACTCCCAGCCCGCTCAATCTTGGATAGCAGGACTCCAAGAAGTTCAGAAGCAAAGTCGCGTATGTCAGCTTGTGCAAATCTGCGTGCAGTAACGATAGTAGTAGGTTAATTTTGCTAACAGACGCAGAGAGCCGCACGCACAAGAGCTGCCCATTCTGTCTAATAAACAAAATTCTATCAATAGTAATCGCCGCATACGTGTAGGTGACGTAGTTGTCCGAATCCAGATGCTTGATGAGTAGAGGGAGGACAGAAAGCAATTGAGGTTTGGTTAACTGTCAGGGTGAAGCGCGAAGTCAGCTTTGAAAAAAACAAGCAAAGAAGTCGGAGTTCACTATATGCTTACTTGGTTACGGAAAGTATACAAAAACCGTATCGCATCGACCTGCAGGATTGGATGGACGCTCCCCGGAGGAGCTTGTAGATCCTGAAAGACGTGATCCGAGAAGAATTTGACGACATCCACCAGCGCATTGGTCGAAGTGACTCCTTGCTAATGAAGTGCAGGTCAGCAGACATATACAAAGAATGTTTTGAAAAAAGTACCTGTGTAGTGACACCTCGCGTAGCAACAGCCGTCAAAAGATAGATCGCAGTATCTTTTGCTTTCCAATTGACCTCCTTATTGGATTGGTACTCCGTCAAACCTTTGTTTATCCACCCTCCTACAATTTCAGTGGCTTCTGCCTCGTATCCAGACGAGACGAGAGTTTGTAATACATCCATCGCGGATTGCCTTCGAGTAGCTGTATCCGTACCAGCAGCACTGACCGCCAAGTCCAAACGAACATACTCTAGGGGATCATCCTCGAACTGTTCTATGTCGTGCTCCCGGAGAGTGGTATTGGGCACGACAATGCCTTCAATCAAAGTAGGGATGATTCCCGGCGCAGAGAATATAGTGGACTTGTAGAATCCGGAACGGAGGGCTGTCGAGATAAATTTGAGCGACTGCGACACAAGCATGTCGTCAGAAACGTTCGGAAGTCGATTGGACCCAATCAAAGACCAAACGGCTTGAACGAACGTCTCGACGGCATTTGAGGTCTGGAGAGTTTCTGGGAAGAGTTTGATGAAAAGTTCAAGGACCTCGAGGATACGAGTTTTTATTTGGGATGGAAGGGATGCAGTTGTGTCTTCAGAATCTCCCTTGAGTTCAGCTGGATCCCAGCTCATAAGGACTGTGAAATAGCCTCCATTTGCGCCAAAAAACTCCAAATGAGTATCTTCAATTGAAGGAGGAAGATCCTGGCATGTAAAGTCGTAGTAAATATCAACAAGCAGGACCATACTCTGAGCTAAAAGCGTGTATTGATCTTTGCTTTGACCAGGTTGGGTAAGTAATGATGCTGTTTGTCTGAACAGCTGCAGGAACGGCGTCATGAATTTTGAGAATACCAGATTGATCTCCGTGAAGAGCAGGTCTGAACGGACGTGTGCGCGCCAATGACGGAAAATTGAGTGGCCAGTTTGTAGCACACCGATATTTATGTTATAGTCGGTGGGTGAAAGTGAAGCTACTAGTTGCTGGAAACCTTCGATTAGTTTTCCAAACTACAGAATTTGAATGAACATACATCGATTAGATTTTCCCAGCGCGTTGGAAAATCAAGTTCAGCAATCAGTGAAACAGCCTCTGCTATTTGCGCGCGTATAGATTTGTCTGCGGGGTTAGAAAGAGCTAGCATGGCTGGTACAAGCTCGGCCCTCAGAGCTACTTTGTCTTGCTCCGCGATTGGCTGTACATCCTAAGGTGAACATCAGTAGGCTTCATCGAGAGAGGTCAAATGAAATACGTACATCTTCCCATCTAGATTTTGACACGTTCTTCAGGTAGACACTCCCCGATAGACGTACAGATTTGTTTTGTGACTGATTCAAGACGAGGCGAAGAAGATGAGAAAGAAAGCCTTGTTGTTGGCTGTAGGCAGAAAGACTGTGCTCGGCTTGTTTACGGGTAAGAGGTTCAAGAGATGCAAGTAAGAGATCAGGGAGGTCTGACATTATAGTCAATAAGGAAGAGAAGAGACCGAATTTGGTGAATTCAGTGGCGAACACCCCAGGTCCAAGCTGGGTCCAAGAAAACGCGCGGGCTTTCAGCGCACGTGACGGTTATATAACATATAGACGCGCCAGAGACGCGCTGCGATCTGAAAATGATAACTTTAAGATGGTCATTGATGGTTTTGAAGGTTGAATGAACTAATTTTTTGTTCAAACCTCGAATCGCAGCCTCAGAGAGGTGGTGAGAAATGAGTCATTGATAAATCATGTTCTACGAATCTATACTGGCTGTCATGATACTATATCAGCCTCAGACTACGTTAGAATCGCTTCAAATCCTGTACACTCCACTATCGGTGACAATTTCGAAGTTGTTCTACGAAGTCACAGTCAATTCGGACTTGGAAAGATTGAGCTCATAACGAGGAATGCGTTGAGAGCGGATCTACTATTATTGCAATGAAGGTAGAAAGTTTGAAAGATGCCAGCAGTGATTTCGAAGGAGGGAGGGAAAGTCTGAACTAGTCTGAAATGAAATCAAACAATGCTCCTAAGATGAAGGCAGGGCCTCCTTCACACTTGGCTCTTTCAATAGCTATGTTAGTAATATAACTAGATATAGCGAAGGTTTCTATCTGCTAATGAGATGCCTCCTCCGCTGATTGAAATGCCATGGTCGTAATGCATCGACTTTGACTTCGTGGGAATCCTAGTCGCCGATGTTCAGGCGATGTTCAAGGATCCACATCATCTTTGTCTTGTCTTCACCATTGTTCAAACTGAACAGACTGAACTATCATCGGCATGCATTTAGCTGGATCTATAAGAGGGAGTGCGAATCCAGCTTGCCGTTCATTTACTCAGAAATCTTATTTCCTCCACAACTCCTCCACAACTCAAGCTCAACCTGATGCAAATGGTCACTGTCCCGGAATTACATGAAACCGACCTCTATGTCTTCTCTCGCGCCCGATATTTGACAGGTCTTGCTATCTTGCCTTCTGAATGCACCATGTCCTGAACCTATGTATTCCAGGCGTGGCCTTGATTATTGTATTTTATGACCATCTTCTTACACTGCACGAAGAGCTTTCCACAATATGGAGAACGAAAAAGTCGGCGAACCATCTACAAAAAGCTACCTTCCTACTCAATCGATACTTCGTTGAAGCAGTAGTGGGTTATACTGTATATGGTGAGCATTCTCATCGTTATTAGGGTGTTTCTTCAATGCACTTTATGTTCCATAGTATTCAATGGTACAGCTAGTACACTGGATGATACTGTAGGTGATGATTACCTTTCTAGCATATCATCGTGATGCTCATCGCCTTTTCTTCAGGCGTAAGACTCATGTTTCTTTGCTATGATCGGACAATTCAAGCGATGTCTTGTTACGCTACAGATGCCACAACTACGTTTGGGTTTTCTCTCTTGTTGGAGTCGGTGTTACCTCTATGACACAGCGTAAGTACAACGTTTTCATTATTTCGGCTATTAATATTTTTGTGTCCATAGTCTATATGATCCTTCGTGTGTATAGCACTTGGGACAAACGAAGGAGTACAACTGTGATTCTTGTAACCATGTTCGTTATCTTCATCGCCGCATTGACCCCCAATGCAATCCTTGCTCTGATTGATGTGCAGTGTTCGTATGGACTCCGCTTTTGGACTGCGATGAAAATGAATCCTCTTCATATAGCCGTGGTACACTATATTCCCAAATTCTCTGCATGCGCTGTTCTTGGAATACCGAAGTATATTTCTGCCGTGATGGGTGTAATGGTATGCGACCAGTCTTTTACGAAATTCGATCATCACTGAAGCACCCACAGCTTCTCTTTGACTTGTGTCTCATCTCACTAGCAGTTTTCAATGCACTTGAGCGGCCTTATAAAACACACGGTGATGTTTTGGATTCCCTACATAACGATGGAGCCAAACTATTTCTTGTAAGTCCATCTCTGAATGATCAACCACAGCTCAACTTACCACTATGCAACTCTAGGTGATCACTGGTGCGCGAAGAGCAAAAGTTTCGATCATTTGCAGTACTCATACACGTATATCCAGTGTTACGACTCACTGCTTTTGTGATGAGTCTTGCGGGAGATGTAAGTTACGTCTCATATATCTGAGATTCGGGAGAATGACTCCCATTCATCAGCCTTCGGATTGTTACAGTATTATTTGGTGAATTCTGCTTTTTCATCTTAAAATCCTCCGGGATGTTGATTGGTTTTAATAGTGTGGTCTGGACCTCAACATCTGTCATTAACTCTCGCGTTCATATGCGTGTTGAAGGCCTGAAGAATCTGGGTAATGCATTTGGAGAATAGTCCTTTGTGATATAGCCCCCTGAAGGAATAGGAATTTCAAGAAGCTGTTATTATCTTAGTAAGTATGTATTTAGGCGAATCGAAACGTGCCCAATGTGATGAGACTTGATGTTGATGTGGGTTCGTATTGCCAACATTTGTATTGAGCGCAGAAAGTTCCGAAGAACAAACATTTTTCGTAGGGAGTTTGCTGTGGCGCTGCGCGCCTACAACGATTTGGTCATCGTGGACTCGCATCTAGTCCTTCTCATCAGGTTACGCTCAGGAATTTAAGGCAGGTGCCTCAAGTAAACAACTTCTGCTTAGTATCTCTCACTACAGACGTTCTCTACTTTCAGTCGTAGTCCGCATGTCCAGGGTACGTACCTTCAAGTTGTCTATGCATGGCGGCGACAGAGAGACTCATTCTTTATCCCAGCCAATTGTAACGTTCTATGACCGTCCTGGGCTGTTCATGCCCACAGTTGAACAGGGCTCTCTCATTCAAGAGCTTCGCGCAGTGGCTGCAGCTTCCTTTTGTATGGATACGTCCCAGTTGCCGAACTATCAATGCCTCGCCATTGACGACCCTTTCGCTTTGTCCGACAAGCTAATCGCAGTTGGTCGTGCTCCATCTACTGGATGCATCATCGGGTTTATCTCCTCTGTCCTCGTACAAATTCCCGATTTTTCGGAAGGGGAAGTGCTCCATGTAGGACTTGCGTGCCTAAGCCCAAGTTCGAAGTTAGAAACTGTATCCGGTCTAGCAAAGCATCTGATGGCCAGCATTGTATACGGCTACCTCCTCAAAAATCCCTCGACTAGCAAGGTCTGGGTTACGAATCGTTCTTCTAATCTTTCAACCCTCGGACGCTTCGCTCAAACTGTTGACGAGGTTTTCCCGTCCCCTTCTCATCCAATTTCGCCTCCTACCTCGTTACATGTGACTATTGCAAACGCGATCATTGGTTCGTCAAGTAGATCTCTCAATGTCACGCCGGGCAAATTAGACCCTCGAACGTTCATCGTTCGCAAATTCCTCTTTCATGCAGGCAAGGATGAAGACCAGAGGAATGATAGATATCATTACAGCAATCCCAAGATGTGGGAATTCTATAGAGGGTACTTGGATGAAAATGGGAGTAAGGAAGATGAAAGTGGCATTCTTCAAGTTGGTCACATCAGTCCCCGTATGCTTTACGTGCTTAGAGGTATCATGCTGGCCAAACTATGATGTACATATCAAAAGTAATGGTCTTTTGAATTGTTGATGCTGAATCGTCATACTTTGTTATAAATTTGTGCCATACATAGTCATTATTGGAAAAACAACTTCCGCTAGATTCCATCTTGGGCAAGAAACAGAATAAGCTTTAGTGAATAACTTTCAAAGTTCATCCTCATCATCTTCCTCGCTTACAACAGGTGGCCAGAAACTTTCTATACTGAGCCTATCTTCTTCTCGTACCGGCGGTGCATCCTGCTCCTGGGAAGCCTCTTGCTTTTTGGTATCCTTGAACCCATTTAGTGCTTTGATAGCCTCCCAAAATACCGCCTCAGCGTTCAAAGCCGATGCATCGCCTGAATCAGGAAGGGGCAAAATTTCAGGCAATGGCATGAGAAGGATGCTGGGTGATGGTGGATCTATGGAGTTTGATACTTCATGGGAGGCACTAAGGTCTGTTGGCACAGCTGACGCAGTGACAGAAGCTGCACGGGGTGCCGGAGAGGTAGATTGGAGATAGAAGCTTGTGAATAGAGGAATCAAAGGTTTGACAGAAGATGTACTGGAAAACGAAAGGGTCGTTTCGAGGTAAGGTTTAAGAAGTGTTTCTGGGGAAACAACAGGGTCGGAGTCGTGGTTCGAGTCCGGAGAGAAGGAAGGAATTGGGGTCGATATATAAATTATCCCTGGTTTCACAGGAAAATTTGTTAGTTTGTGATTGTAAAAAAGAAAAAGGAGCGTACGAACATTTTCCTTTCGGAACAGAAAATGACCCTTCTCCGACAACGAGCACTGTTACAGCTGACGGAGCAAAACCTGCAGGTACTGAAAAGGGAGGGAAAACAACGATTCCCGTATCTAAAGCGGGGCTGGACTCGGTTATACTGTTTTCGAGGTCCGCTTCTCCAAATATCAACGAGTCCTGGGTAGGAGTGAGGGTCAAAGCTTGATCGATAATGCATACTCCCCGGGCAATCTTTATGGGTTTATCTTCATCGGCAAAGGGGAATGCTGAAGGAATCCGCTGAATAGCATCGATATTCCGTATGAGTTCCACAGGCAAACGAGATTCCGAAGAGATTAAGAGATGACAAGTGATGGGCTCGGGAAAATCTGCAAGGGTAAGGGTGTATGTCGGGGTGGATTGGGCCTTCTCACTATTCCGGTTTCGAGTTATGGAAGATATAGGTTTGCCGAGAATGTATACGGCTCCAGCGACTGCAGCAGTACGACAAAATCCTTGTGCAATCTCCCCAGAACTGCCATAGTGCCCTACAAGAAAGGGAGAATGACCATAACGACCTATAGAGCGGAGGTAACGCCGGAGACGATGCAGGGCAGGAAGGGTTTTGTCTGAATAGATAATTAACATCATCAATCAGGGTAAAAATGGCGTTGTTCGTACCAGTGGGCGAAGTACAATAGCTCAAAGCATATGTTATGGTTTCTGCTATCTCCTGGTTCAAGGAAAATGTCGCCTTGAGAAATTCAAGAAAAGGCATATCGACGTTGGTACCTTCTAACTCTACCCGGCCTTCGAATTCTTCGTCTTCCGATGCAAAGACCAGGAAACGCATTAGACGACGTTTATCCAGTAGACTTATGGTCTTATCCTTGAATATATCTTCTTTGCTTCCTGGTACAGTTTCAACTTTGTGATCAGAGGAGTACACAGCAACATGCTCGACAAGGCGAAAGCCGCCATATCGAGATACACCGGATGCCACAAGGGACGATATGAGTGGACCTGTCGCTGGTATAACTGAAGGCGACAAAGAAATAGAGTATTGTCGAGAATTAGGCAGCGTATCGGAAGGAGATAAAGATGAAAATGAGGAAATTTGAGTCGATGTTCTGGGCTGAGTTGCCCAGTCTATGTACTCATCCAGGGATAGACTAGCTTCGTCTCCTCCGTAGTAAACGTTTTCATCCAAATGAGCAACTTTGAAGCCTGCTTTTGCAAGGGCCCTATTGAATTTACTGAGAGGAAAGCGCTTTGAGAGTTAATACCGTACATACGCGGCAGTGATAGATTCTGTGAGCCCGGTTCCAATGACAATCACATCGAAGGCGCCTTCATCGTCCATGTCGATGCATGAAGATCAGATGCCGGTCCGCTGGGTCCGGTCATGCAATCTTGACGCGTGATTGTTACATACAATTCTGGCCAAGTAATTACTCTTTCGTCGGGATTAACACTACTAGTATGTATAGATTGGAAGCACGATGGACAATTTTGGGTTACATATCATACACAGAATTGGTGCTGACTGGTGTTATCTAGCAGTGAGTCATAAATATCAAACAATTGGCAAGTAAATAACTACAAGGAACTCGAGTCAGTTGTGTTTTGAAAATTAATTGAGATAAATTACTCACATGCAGGATCTGTAAATACAATATACATAAATGTATTCTTTTCTCCTTTCATGGCTGAAGCATTTCCGATGGAACCATCGTATGATGAGCCGCAGTGCTGCTGTCCGACGGTAATGTGGTCGGGTGCGATGTTACGTCTGGAAGACAAAGTATTTTGCGAAGGGAGTGCGATTCTGGCGCAGGCCTATTTGATTCTTCTAGCCAGATATCGCACTTTTCTGGTCCCATCAATATATCATGAGGGGGTAAGGATGCTTCCGAAGAGGCTGGGGACGGGAAGAAAGCAGGTCTTAGCCGAGAGCCTTCATGTGGCACCGAGTGGGAACTCGAGCTCGACATAGATGGTGAAGGAGAAGCGCGGAGTGTCAACCGTGTTTGCATTCCGCGCGTGTTAGGATAAGCCAATTGTTGGAAAGTTTCCAGAGCATCGGATGCAGCAGATAAATCCTTCATCAGTTCCGATGAAGCAGCGAGCTGGAGTTTGTCAGCGACTTTCAATTCTTGGAACGATTGGGTTTATACTTACTAGTTGAGGATCCAGTGGCGAAGGGGTAATAGGCAAGCCTGCTCTAAGGGCCTGTATCTCTTGCTTCAATTGTTCATTTTCCTCCTCCGCACGACGACAGCGCTCCTCGAGTTCTGTAAGATAGTGCGCTTTCCTGGCACGGTAATCGCGTTGTTGAGTGAGGGCACGAGTAGGAGGGATCGAAAGATCCTTTTTGCGACCGCGAGTCATAGGCCAATTTGGGCTGGCAAAAAGGCAAGGCTTCAAGTAAGTAGGAAATAATGGGGGATAAAACAAGGGGGGGTCGCAGTGCGTAACTATTTAATGCGCTATCTTTGCCACAGAAATGATTCACCTTATGCATTGACCCTTTCACGTCCGTCGAGGTCCGTCGCTATCAATATCATTTTGAATTTGTTATGGCGTCGGGGCAGTCAGAGAAGGGTTCACTCGTCCGACGGAGTCAATGAATAAACATGGCATCAACTCAACTCCATTGATAGATTACTAGGGTTGAACACTGCTTTAGCTTCTTCAGCTCCTGTAAGTCGTCCTTTTCCTCTGTTCCAGCTTTTAGTTCCGTTTTAGTTCGTATTCTCTGTGCCCACAACCCTCCGTAACCCCATACAAATTACAACCATTCATTTGACTTTTGTCACGGTCTACCTCCCGTCGGCCTTGCGCGGATATCCTGTTTATGGTCCTTCTCCGCCTTGGGACACAAGAGTGTGCGGATTGAACGACGGTACCAGCGCTAGTGCGTAGCAGAACGGGTACATGCAGGCGTAAGAATTACACGACAAGGTAAGGTACAATGTATGATACACAAGATATGCGAGCAACAACGATGATACAAGTATATGCAGTCTAGGAAAAAGGAATAGCAGATATGTGCAGAGTGACAACATAAAGGTAAAAGTCAGAACAAGATGAGTCTCAGCGTATAGAATTCACACAATTCCGTGTAGACAACGCCTTCCGCATTGTTTCGACGGCGCTCAAATGGAAAGGTAGAGAGGTGCCAGCAATATCCCATCTAGCAGTTGAAAGGACGGACAGGGAATAGAAGGAATTGGTGATATCATGAAGAAGAGTTTGAGGAGAATCAGCCGCGTCTGAAGTGATGTTGGGATAGGCGCATCCTTCGGATTTGGTAGCGTATATCAAATGAATATTAACCATTTGCGGGAGTACTGAGGAGTCAGGCATGCAGACTAGAGTGGAGCTGCTCAAGGGAAGCAAGGGGTAATCATCGACTATGGAGTAATCATCATCATCAATCGAGAGGGGTTTGTTGATAACGAGATCGGTGGAGAGACCAATATCATTTAAAGTAGGTGGAACACTGATTGGGAGAGTATCCTTCTGCAAAAGCCCATATGTTGTTGTAGCAGTATCAACAAAGAATTGATTCTTGGATGAGATTTTCACTGAGCCTGGGGTCGAGCGGGATGAGGTGGGATTCTTTGAATTTGGTGCGAAGTGGCCGGTTGACTGTGGTGCGGGTAATGGAAGGATAATCCATGGGACTGATTGTTCGACGTTTAGTAAAGAAACATGCATAGGTACTTGCATGTTCGAATGCAGAGCGGTGTATAAATGAGTAATCCACGCTGAAAAAATGTTAGAATCATCCATATCGTGAAGTGAAAACTTACCATCTAACTCGATAACGCTCATATTACCCGATTTTGCGATCACGATCCTCCACTCTACGTTTGCTTTCTCTGCGACCTGCATAGCAAAATCCCACACTTTGTTGACAATATACATCTCATCAGAGATCACAGGAACATCCACACCGAATTCGTCATTTTTCTTATTCTTATCCGTGGGTGTATAAGGCTGCGTGGACCAGACGCCCATAGCATGGGCCTCTCCTCGTTGGTCTATACACGCTGCAAGGATCCATCTCCCGCACAAGCTAATTCGATATCCAACATGTAGGAAGGTGTGCCTGTCTAGCACGTCGAGAGCAGGGTCGACTGAGGATGAGTAAGAAACTTTGTTCTCGCTCAATGAATGAGCGAGGGTGAATGCTGGGACTTCGAAATACCTCTTCTCCCTTTGCCCATATGTAAAGAACTTTCTCGACATCGCCCGATCAGTTGGGATCGATATCCGATTATACACCGAGTGTACAAAGGATTCTGAGCGAAAGTCGTGCGGGGATGAAGGATGCACAGCAATATTGAGAACGGAAGGTTCGGGGATGAGTTGGAAAACAGCTTGAACCTCAGAATATTGTGAGAGGACTTTGTTGATAGTTGAAGATACATGGTGAAGGGTCTCCGAAGCGAGATTCATGACAGCGAGCGGCACGAGGATGAAGAAAACAAAGCTGTCTCTTGGCGCAGAAAGACTTGCAATGAAAGAAGCTGAGTCAAATGTAATAAATAAACTGCAGTAGGTGAGAACGATGGAAACGTACTCAAGCTTCTCCTGAAAGATGTACCAAACTGCAAAGACACAAGCCCATCCTTCTGACAAAGACTACTTTTACCAAGGTGCATTTCTCCTAGACGTTTTACCTATCGAAAGGAACATTGTTCATATCGAATGTTGCTAGTCGCCAAGAGAATAGACCTACCTTGTACAGCGCGCACACATTTCTCAGCCAAGATCCTATCTGTTCATCACGCCAAATCTTAGCTTTCCCAAGTCTGTCGTGTTGTTCTGCCTCATGATACCCTTGTTCATATAGTACGAACACAGTAACATCTTTCTTGCCACTCTTTGGCCCAAGACCAAGTTTGTCCCAAAATCGAAGGGCGGTTGGCATGATGTGAATGATGGCCTCCGATTTAGCAACCGATAGCAGGGGAGGAGACAACGGAGTCAGTACACAAGATGAGTTAGAAGGCGTCGATCCTGATGAGCAGATAGGTCGGGACATTTGAGTGGATGGAGCCATCTTAGAAGTAGGTTCTGACGTAGAAGGAGGAGACCAAGCTATACAAACGAATTAGACAGGTAAAAGGAAAAGCAGATATCACAATACCTTCGAACAAATCTCCTAAACTGAGCATTTGGTCACCTAAGACGGCTTTCGCAAGAAGCTGCTTGACTCCATAAACGTCACTTGGCCAAATGCACTCCGAAGATTCATTCATGTCCCATTGCAATTGCACGGGACAACGTCCATTCCTACATCTCGAGCTTTCTGGGTTGACGGCACCGTTTTTCGAATTGCCCATGAATTCATCCAATGATTTCCATGCATCAGCCCAGAAGGGATTTTCCACACATTCTTGCGCAATACAATTTACAGAAGTCTCCAGTGACCATACTTTCTCCTCTTCCGGAATTAAGTCAATATCAGCGGAGGGCGTGGGGAAGGAAGCTACTAGAGATCCGGCTAGTGCCACGGGAGAAACAGGGGTGGGAGCTACATTTGTTTGGAGGATTGAGACAGGTACACTCACACATAAAAAGAATTGAGGACATACCTCCATGGGTAGTTCCAACGTTTCGATTGAGATTAATCGGAGTTTGAGCAGAGTCATGAGTCATCCCTTCGATTGTTATACTTTGACTGACATTATCCCCTACAGCCATACCAGCTAGATGGACCCAATGGAAGCACGTTGATACCAGGCTCGGTCCAGGAGGAAGATAAGCGGGAAGAGGAGTCGATGAACGCGACCATTCTCTTCCACCAGATCTCCTTGACGCTTTCATATCAGGAGTATCATCCAATTCTTCAAGGGTACCTCCATCTGTGTCCTGTTCCTCGTCGGCAGTTCCACCGTCTTCATCTTCATCATCATCAGCCTCGTCTTGGCTTTGGCCCGTATTGGCAACATCAATATGTCTACCAGTGTCATCTTCCCAGTCTTTCAGCCACTTTGGTCTTGTTTGAATATCAGACCAACCATCTCTCTTTAACCTTTTCTTCGACTTCTGTTTGCTCCCAGTGAGCCTTCGGACCACACCGATACGGGGATCAGTAGCGCGATCATACCGGGGTCGCCATCCTGGACGGGATGTCTTATGTATGTAAGAGGAGGAAGACGTTGATATGTTAGTGGAACCAGTAGGTGGAGGTGGAGAGGCGTCTGAGATAGATGTAGGAGGTGGTGGTTCGAGAGATGTATGAGGTTCATCATCATCTGATTCACTTGCTGAAGAGTCTGTGGTATCACTATCCACAGGAGGACTAGGGAGGCACCATCTTTCTTGACTAGGTCCATTTATCCTACTATATTTCTCAGAAACATCCACTTGTTCTCCGAAACGCCCGTCAGACGATGCACCTTGCATAATTCCCGTCCACGATGCCGCGCGCGCGCGTCTAGGAGCATCCAGGGTGAAATACGTTGGACGATATTTTTTATGCAACCATCTACCAGAGTTCCTCAACAAGGCAAATTTGCCTCCAGCAACTCGATATTTACCATCTGCTTGAGAATGTGACTTGGCAAACGGGATAGGTGCAAACTTCTTGTCTTTGTCTTTAGAGGGTGAAGATGGTGCTGGTGGACTATAACTAGTGAGCGTGGGAGGTGGTGAGTGGACAGAAGCAAGGCGAAATGGGGAAGCCTCGGTTCCTTGCTCTAACTGGACTTCATAAGCCCTAGCAGATAGATGGTCTGTTTCCTCGGGCGGAGAGGGTAAACCAGGGTTCATTTCCACTTCGACTTCGACGTCAATTGTGAGTGGGGTGAAGCCTGTTTGGCCACCTGGTGTGGGATGAGATATGGAGAATGGCGTAGGATGAGAGGGATATCCATAAAACCCTGGAGTAGGGGCTGAACCAATGGGAAGAGGAGCCGCTAAACCTAAGCTACTGAAAAACGACGAAGAATCGTCGGAATTGAGGAACGCTAGAGGATCTGGACTTGTTGCTGCATTTGGAGGCGCGGAAGCAGATAGGATCAAGGAATCCGAGGTTGGCTCCACTGGATTCATTGTATTAGAAGCTTTGTTGTCAAAAAAGCTAAAATCATCGTCTGTGAAATCAGCCTCAAAGTCCATTCCGATACCGAGACCTGGACCTCGGCCCAGCTGTTGAGTACCTGATGTGCTTGTCTGTGTTGGAGCGATAACAGCTGGAGCCGTAGGGGGAGGCATCGGCTGACTAAAAACATCTGCACTTTGGAAAGAGGAAAAAGAAGCATCAGTCGAACGTGCGTCTGCATACATGCCGGTAGGGACGCCGCCTGTGCTAGATTTCGTTAATTGGTCGGAAGTCGAAGTCGATGAAGTGAGGCCGGACCCAAAACTAAAAGTTGAATCCATATTCCAATCCATCCCGCCTCCGAAAGAATCTAGATTTTCAAAATTGAACGTGTTACCTCCTCCGGCACCAAACAGCGTCATGTCCACATTGTCTGTAGTCATTCCATTTCCGGTCAAGTTATCGATCCCACTCATGCCAATGTTTCCAAGCATCCCTAATCCATCAAAATCTGCACCTTCACTACCAAAGTAAGCCCAGCCTAGAGTTGGATCTGAATTCGTTGCAGGAGCAGATCGGACGATGGGTTCTGGAGCAGTCATAGGAGCCGAGGATAATCTCTCAGTGGTTACAAGCGGAGCTGCACCGACATTTGTCAGAGGAAGACCGGTGTTGACGATGCCATTGTCTGTGTCTGTAGCAGAGGCATCAGTCTCTGGAAGCGGTCCTTGAGTACTATCATGAGAAATTCCGATCGTCGATATATCCATAATCCCTTCAACGATTTTATTTACCTCGGACGTGGTTCCTGACACCGAAATCCTGCTGCTCGCTACACTTGCATCATGCATTGACGGCAGACCTTGCGGTATTTGTGGGAGTAGGGCCGTTCCTTGGTAAGCTGTAGGACTCACTGCAACTCCGGCGGCTGAGACTGACGGAGGATTCGTCGGCGGAGAGGGATAGAACAACTGCGCATCTGTCCCGGAATGCATGATAGCACCAGTGAGCGGAGGAGGAATTGAGGAAGGAATGGATATCGGCGGCACAGAACGGAGGCCAAAGTTGGGATTTGAACTAGCAGACGTCGAGGCACCGCTGTTAGCCACTGAGCTAGAGGATGTGACCCGATTCCGCTGTGCTTGAGCTTCCTTCAATCTTTCTCGTTCCTTCTCTCGTTCTCTTGCAACATATTCAACATACGCAGAGACTTCGGCAGCTGTCTGGTGAAGGGTTGAAGTTGTCGAACCAGGTATGTTCATCAAAGGAAGGGAAGCTATGAAAAAGATGAAGAAGGTATTTAGATCGGGATACAAAGTGTTATACATTGATTACTCACATGGCGAAGAACGTCCGCCAGGCGTCGGTACACTCACCGTACCGGGCGTCGGTACTCCGGGAGTGGGCACAGCAGCTGGGGAATTCACAGGAGATGGGGAAGCGAGAGCAAGCAGTCTTGATGCTGTGCTAGCAACTCGATGCACTCGTAACAAGTCATTATTTGATAAAGTCCCACTGCGATTCGTATGAGAGTCCATTGAGGGTGACACAGAATGTGTGAACGGAGAGGCCAAGGTAGAAGGAGCAGGAGTAGAGAGTGGAAATGGCGTTCCAGGACCTCCGTTGGTTCCTGTGCCTCCTATATTACCTGAATTACTGGCGGCTTGTGAATATAGAGGTGGTTGTGATTGTTGCTGCCGCTGCGGTGGTTGTTGATTACGATTGAGACCAGGGGCAAATACAACAGGGGAATTCAGCGTTGGGAATGTATTCGCGGTTGCTGGGGGAAATGAGGGGCCAGGGGGAGGGAATTGGTAGGCTGACCTTGGTCCAGCTAAAGGTGAGCTTAGCGCACCATTTGTGGCCACAGAAGGGGTACCAGATACAATTGCAGCTGGAACCATTGGAGAGGGCTGAAGAGGCGCTGGCAGCGTTGGAAGAAGAGATGCATTCATTGTTGGTCGTACACTGGGAGGAATAGCCAATGCAAGGAGAGAAGGGTATATAACCGTCAAGCCTTTCTGATCTTCACTACCAGTATGGACTGGAATAAAGACGATCACATATTTGACCCCATCCTGAGCCTCTCCTCTGCCTCTGTTGTTCCTCTTCGGGCAATCGGGGCCTTCCCATCCATCTACAGCAAGGCCGCGGAGGGCATTTCGAAACTGAGCAGTCAAGGCAGACGTAGGACCGGAGTAGGCCGCGACGAAATAAGCTGGTGTACCGTGTGGTAACAGCGTCAAAGCGGTACCTGCAATGGGTCTCTGACCCAAAGTGCAATAAGGCGTTTGTAATACCGTAGGATGCACAATGAGTCTGGGAGACGGATCTAAGGTGGGATGTATCTGTACATGCACGTAAAGCAGCGGCCTTATCTGTTCCCAACCAGACGTTACCCATTCGTCCGAGTTTGGCCTCATAGTCGTATTCGCGACGATGAATCCATTCTTCAGTGCTAATGCCCAATGATTTTCATCCAAAGCTGTATTGTTATAATTGACGCCACGAATAAGGGCAGCACGGACTGCGTCAAGGAAAGCATGCCATGGTCGACGCCATGGCCGTCTGGGCAGATATCTCGCAGCCGGGTACGTCGAGTGATAGTCGGGAGAGTGGCAATTGATACATGGGGTATCATGAAAAGAACATTCCTCAGAGCATGGATATAGATAGCGGGGAACGATAGTCGATTCGAAGACTTTTACCAACCTCTGATCTTGAAGTGGCTTTGAGTTGGGATTATTGTTTCCTATGTAAAACAGCCATAGTCGATGGGTGCTCCGGGAGACAATTTGGACTGCCCAGAGTGTCGAGAACAAGATTTCCGTGCGGTTGGCTTCCTCCTCCTCTACAATCTTTCTCCTGACATCCCAAACGGCAGTATGATCACCTTCGTACGCCAGGTATTTGACATTATCGGAATGAAGTGGAATTGAGGATGCTAATATCGAGGCATTCAGTGAAGGTGATGTCAAGGTCATATTATGCACATATGTCCAGTAACTTGTGATCTCGAGATATCGACCTGCATTAAGAAGAGGAGTTCACAAACACTCGTGTAAAGTGATGAGGACAAAGGACGCACTATTGGATTCACATAGAGATTCAAAAGGAGACTCACAAGGCTCTAATGCGTAGATGTTCTAAATGAGGCGGTCGTGATTAGAGAAAAACTTAGGAAGAACCAGATCGTTTATTTAGGATGGGCGGAAACAGGCGGAAACAAATACTCACTGTTTGACACGTGCTCATCTACATTACTTCCTCCCAGCTTCCGTAACCTTATCAGGACTATCAGTCAGTATTCGGCTTTTCAAGCACTCGCGAGGCCGGATAACAGCTCACGGTCGAAGATTAAGAGAGCGACATCCGCAAGACTTCAAAATTCCAGGATTTTAACCTTCCGACTTCGGCGCTTAATAAAAGTGGATTCAGCGCACCTACTATCATAACGATGTCGCAAGCACATTCGGAATTCATGCCTTCTTCTTCTACAGCATATCCTACCAACGATCACATTATTAGGCACACTCATCCTAGTCTAAACAACATTTGGACCATCATCGCCCTCACTTTCGTCGTCGTCGTCGTGAGCTGCGTGGTTTGCTATTCGATCTACAGCTGCTATCATTCTGCAGTATACCAACAACAACTAGAAATTGCTGAATCTATACGCCAGCGTGCAATATTTGAAAGTCTTTCTAGAGAAGGCCTGTCTGCAAACGGCGAACTGAATGATATGCACCTGAAGAAACACGTTTGCCTTGAAGAAACTGCCAAGGTAACGTTCGTTCAAATTGGACGCTTTGAGAGGCTCATCCATACTCATGTTTGTACCATAGCTCCCGGCTCTCAATCCTGACTATAACGGTTCTGTTACAAGCTTCCAGTCTTCAACAGTGCCAGATATCACCTCGCCTGCTCTCGCTGTGACATACTCTACGCAAACACCCTTTATGCACCACGCCCCGCCGATTTTTCCTCTACCCGGTACCGACTATGAAGCCGTAAAGTTATCTCCAGGTCCTTCAACGCCCATACTCTTCGATTCCAACAATATTCCATTCTACATACCTGGATCGCCTTTGATGAATCCAAAGTTAGCTCCTGCAGGCGGCTCCTTCGATCGTCATCCATCTATGTTCCCACCTACCGAAGAATTCCGGACTTCCAACGGTCACAAAGCCTGCGTCAACGTCACTGCGGTTTCTTCTCGTCCACCATCGGCGTCAGGTCATTTTTCCCGCTTATGCACTCCTATTTCTCCTACTGCCGCCGCTTGCGGGAATCCGGATCTTTCCAGAGCCTCTCGACCTCTTCCTACGCTTTTAGTACCAGGACTAGACCATCAAGAGACAAAGCAAGACATCTGAAAGCACACCTAGCAGGAGTATCGTCCCCTAGCACTGAACGAGTTCGCACACCTACCTTCCGAGATATTTCTTGTTCCCCGTTTGATGTCTGTCGCCGCATCAAGATCTAAAGCCAAAGCTCGGACACATATCCCATCAAAACGTTCACTTCAGGTCGTAATCCAAGCACAGAGACGGTGAAGAATATGACTTGCCCTTTGCAGGGGCATTCTCTTTTCGGGTAGATTTTTTTCATGTACAAACGCGAACCGCTGCTTCACAACATTCATGTAACATCCCAATCCCAATATCACAGTATTAGAGCTGGGGAGCAGCTTATTACTATAGTCAGTTCGAACATTCATTCGCTCGCTCAAAACTCGCTGGGCATTCTGTAAATTTCGGAATAAGCATTATCAATGAAGAGCTACAATGGATCTCGAACAATGTACATAATTTCGAAATTGAGCAATCTCCATCGAGGGAAGAAAAACTCAAGGTCGTTTTCTTGACTTCACTTTTGTATTTTCCGCTTTCTGCATCGGATGACGAAAACACCCTGAGAATTCACAGCGAGATAGTAGAAAAATAACATTACCTTCTTCTCGCCCGGTTGGGTCTGGTCGTGACTCTCACCTCCCTTGCGCGAGGCGAATCTCTACAATTGAACGTCAGATACTAGACAAGATGAATGGATATGCGACCTTACACCTCTTCTGGCGGGGCGAGCATTCGTGTCTTGCGTAGCCCTGTTCGAAGGAGACGCAGGCCTGTTCCGCTTTCCGAGTTTTGTCAACGGGATGTCGTCAAAGTCCGAAATGTCTTCCTCGAGCTTGGCAAATGTCGGAGTCTTAGGAGAACGTGACGGTCTGGCGCCTTGGGTTGGCGGAACAGCTGGTACAGAAATTTCTGGAGGTTGCGAATATGCGAGCGCGAGCGTAGAATCAATATCAGGGGTCTTCGTAGCATTAGCGGCCAATATCGGGGCATTGAAATCCGTCAAGGGAGACGATATCCACATGTTCAAATCGAGCATCGATTTCTCTTTGAGCGCAGGTACAATGAAGTTGCTTCCCTTGCCTTTGTCTTTAAGGAATTTCGCTAATGTGGACTCGAGCTTCACCACCTTTTGCTGAAGAGTGGTAACCATATTGTCGCGCTGGAAGGAAGGAATTGAAAACTTTCCAACTCCTCACTAGTAAAATACACACCCGTCGGAGTTCGTTCTCTTTCGCTACTAATGCTTTTTCGTGCACGTCTTGCGAAAACTTCATCAATGAATTCACGAAGCGCTTTTCCGCGTCATTCTGACAATATTTTCAATCAAGAGAGATGCACCTCAGACTTTTTCCCAGACTCACCAGATCGCCTTCGTGGTACCTCTTCTCCAAATTCTGCTCCCGCTCCCGCAATCGTTGGATCACTCCCTCCAGTTGACCAATCTTATCTGTTACATCACCTTGCTGTTTACCACTCGAACCGGAAGCCGCGTTGACCGCCTCGAGCTGTATCTCCATACTACCAATACGGCTCGTGAGCTCTCTTGTGAGCTCACCCAATCCCTGCTCCGCGGTTTCCGCTCTCTTTGTTACCGCACTTAACAGTCGCTCAGTAGCTTCCTCTTGCTTGATCAGGTTGGCTCGATACTCCTTAGATGCTTCGTCCCTTGCTTGCATTTGCAGCTTCAAATCTTCTTGAAGGCCTTCGATCGTGGTGCGGAGCAGCAAGCGCTGCTCGAGCACTTCAGATAGCTCCGTTCTGTTCTTCTCCATCGTTTGTCGCAGCTTGGCAAGGTCGTCGAGCAGCTTCTCGAAACTTTTCTGAAGACTGGTTTTCTCAGAGTATAGCACAGCGTTTTCCGATTCTTTTTTGGTCAAGCTAGATTGTAGCAAAGTACGTTCTTCCTTGAGACGAGCGAGATCAGAATTTTGTTCCTGGAGAGACCCTACGCGTTCACGAAGAGAGGAAATTTCAGAGATACGAATATCCACGTCAGATTTGAGTTTCGAGCTGTCGTGGCGGTAGCGATCAAGGGAGCTCTGTAAGTTGGTCCGTTCTTCCGCGAGAGAAGAGTTTTGACCGCGAAGTTTTTCTGAGCTCGATTCTAGGTTAGAGGCGTTTTCTCTCAACGCGTCGAGTTGGATTTGAAGTTCGTTTTGTTGTAATCCTGCCGCAGCGTTGGCCGCACGCAACTTGTCAACAGTAGATTCCAGCTTGCAAATATCTTCTTGTTGTTGCCCAATAACATTCTGAAGACTGCTCTTTTGCTCTCCCAGTACTCTTAAATCCGTCTTGTATTTGCCATGGGTTGACTCAAGTTGTATTTGCACCGCAGCGTTGTCTGCACGTAACTTGTCAATCGTAAATTCCAGCTTGCATACGTCATCTTGAAGGCGCCCGACAACATTGTGGAGATTGTTCTTCTGCTCTTCGAGGACAGCAAATTCCTGCTTGTACTGACCGTGTGTTGACTCGAGTTTGACCTGCAAACAACTTCGTAGGAGGTCTCAAGATGAAGTCGAAGAAAACTTACTGCCTGAGCTGTTTCACAAAGTGATAGTCGTTCCTACATGCACAAGCTATTGTAAGATGCGGATGGTCCGGAGATCATCGACATACCTGTAAATCGCCGCTATGATCCTTAGCTAGTTTTAAGGTTATAGCTTGCGAGTCAAATCGTTCTTGAAGAACCTACGAAAAATATAGGTGGCGAGAATAAACGGTTATCTACTCTAGCTTACCACGGCTTCAGTAATCCTGCGGCGCAAGCTGGAATCACCAAGTGAGTAGAAAGTGAATTGGAGTAGGTCGGAATGTACTCTTGTTCGATCGCATCACAATCACGCTGCACTCGAGCCTTCTCTGCTTCAAGAGTTTTGATTCTGTCTAACGCCTCAGAGATCTTGGCGTTGCTGCTGGTTTCTTCTGCTTTCCTAAGCTTTACACTAGCCTCAAGCTCGGAAATCTCGGCTGCGTTTTTGCGCACACTAAGAAATCGTTAATGAGTTTGTCTCTAGACTCTATATGGCCAAGGATTCACATGGCTTGCAGATTGCCTTGGGTCTCTTCCGAAACCCGTAGCTTTTCGCTAAGAAGGGCGACTTCTGTCTCTTTCGTCTGGACTCTTTGTCGATAAGACAAGCATTCTTCGGTACCGCTGAGTGATCTATGAGACTCTGGAAATGGAACGGAAAGCAGACACTCGCTCTCGGAGACGTTTATTTACAACTTCCAGCGATTTAGACTTGTCCTTCAACTCATCTACCAGCGTTTGTTTTCTACAGAAATTGAGTATAGATAAGTTGATGGAAATGTATCACTCACTCTTTCACCAAGCCTTCGATTACAGATTCTCTCTGGTCCAACCTTTCAGAGAGGTCGCCAATCCTACGAAATTTGTTGGTCAAATTGACGAATATCACAACAACCCTCTTACTTGTCGTTGGCATCTGAAAGTTGAATTTCCAGCTTCAGTCCTTCTGCCAAAAGTTCGGCGTCCTCTTTCTCTCGTTGCCTGAGCTTCGAAGCGAGTTCTTCTACTTGGCGACCTGCAGGCGATAGATAAGATTTCGCGAGAGATTGACAAAAGCGGATCAAGCCTACCAGTCGTCTCCCATGAGTTGACACTCCGTGCCAAATTATTTGAGTCTTCCCTCCGCCGGTTTTCCAGATCGATCGTGTTTTCGTTCGCCTCGGCCAATTTAGTACTTAGATTATGAAGTTTGTCTTTTAGAAAATCGATCACTTGCTGCGCTGGTGATAGTTCAATATTTCAAGAGATATGTTAGCGAATGAGGAAGCAAGGCCTCCGTACCATCATTGCGATCTGTTTGTAGCTCTTGGATCAACATTCGGGTTTCATTTGCTTTGACCAGGTGGAGACCGGATGGATCCATAAATGGCTCGAGATCTTCGGAGGAAAAGTCAATGCTTGAAAAATCCGAAATTGATGTCAAGTCACCTTTGATGCCATTCGACGTAGCAAGACGTATCGTCTCAAGTTCATCCCGCATTTTGGAGATAGTCTCGACAGAGACCTCATAACGAGTTTTGAGGTGTTCAACAGCATTCCTGAGAGCGTCAAAGCTATTCCGAAGCTATCAATGAGAAAGGAGGCCAGGTGAGCCAATACTACACAAACTTTTTACTCATGTTCTCGATTCCACGTTTAGCAGCGTCCTTAACTTTGGTAACGCGGTCTTCTGTGGCCCTGATCTTCTCTTCTGCGCAACGCAGCTTCTCCTGTCCGACACGAATCTGCTCGTCTTTATCGGTGTTTATTTCTAGTTGAGACTCTTTCGCGGACAGGGTTTCATCAAACATAAGCTGAAGTTCACTCAGTTGGCGATCCTTCAAGTGGGAATTCTCCAGGTTGCTTTGTGCAGCAACTTCCAGTTCCATGATATGCCGTTTCTGTTCGTCGCATGTCGCTTTGACAGTCGTGAGTTGGGATCGTAGATTTGCACTGATGACGCGCTGAGAAATCTTAGAAAGACGCATACATGGATAAAACCTAATCCCAACCTCTTCAGCCAATTGATCTTTGTTGGCTTTCGCCTCTGTCAATTTCCGGTGCATGATCTCTGACAGATCGAGGTTATCAGGGTCTGCATCTGTTACCGAAAAGGGTGTTTCTGATGGAGCTCGAGACGATGCGCGTTCGCATGTTTTTGGAGTCGGCATATAACGATATTGCGGACTCTTTGTGTTGTGTATTTGTTGGTCGGTCTGCTCTTGTGAAATGCTTTCGGACGCAATGGCTCTTGTGGATGAGAATTCTTGAAAGTTGGTAGCTGATGCCGTATGATTTATCAGTGCACTTGAAATGATCCTTACAATATCCACTCACGAGATATCGATTCAATTTTTGCTCTAGGTCTTTGAGGCGTCGAGAAATTTGCAGGTGGAAATATACGCTGCTGATACTGAGGAGGCCGAGGGGCTGGTCTCCCCCGTGCATGAGCGTTTGCAACGGAAGGGAATAGAGAGAAATTTGATCCATGCTCGGGTTGTGGGTGCTTCGTTGGGTGATTGAGAAAAGAAAAGACTTTCTTGGAGGGATGAGCGGTTCTGTATTCGTCCGCTTCGTACGTGTCTGTCATGGCTAGGAATTTAAGATAATCCAAGAATCAATATTCAAGAAGGTTGCTGAAGGTCGTTAAACAAGTTATAATAATAGTGCGTATAATCAAGCGCTAAAGTATCTGCGCACGGACCAGGTTGTCCATTCGAATGGAGTTTGCAATAAAATCACAGATGCATTGGGTGTATGCTATACCAGCCAGACAAAACTAGTCCACTTTTCAAACTTGAAAGACTAGGGTGTAGGAGTCTCGATGAAGTCTTACCGATGGACGATAGCAAAACAGAAAATACAGCCAATTTTGGTCGAAACGAGCTCGAAAAAGCTTAGAGTCAGGGCGTAGGAGCTAGTGGAGAAAATTGATACAATGGAGAGGATACAAAATATGATAAGTACGAGGTTGAAATGTGCCATACGAAACTATGAGTCAAGTGGTGGAGGACGAGGTAGATTTGCATCAGCGGTTATCGTTGTAGGGCCATTTGATCCTGTTACATTCCCAGTATTACTGGCACTTCCTCCAATTTTACGCTCGGCGGTGACTATGGGTTGTTGCGGAGAAAGACGAAGCAACGGGTCGTGAGCGGGAGGGAAAGATTGAATAATGTATCGCTTGATTATGATGAAACTTCGTAGCTTTTACTCACCCCATGGTCGTCTATCCATAGGGCATTGTTGCTTTGATGCAGCTGTCCCTATCCACTTGAGAAGACAATGCATATGGAATACATGCGAGCATTCACCCCAGACTGTATAGGATTGACCGATGGAATGCGAGAAGCTTAGTCAGTCATGAAGAGGCAAGAGATAGTCACTGCTCACTTAACGGGCAATCATCTCCTGGAACCTTACATGCCGGGCAACATCCTTCATACGGGACGCGACAGATTCCACAAACGTCTCCTTCATCATCATCACCTTTGTTTGTGTCATCAGAGGACACACCAGTGTCCCAACGCCATTGAGCCACTGCGTGCCAATGTTTGACCTCGACTTTCATGGTACTAGTAGTGGTTGGAAGTTGTCGCGTTGAACGCGTGAACGTGCTGATAATTACTCATTGAGCGCCTAAATAATGAGCCGTGCCGGAAGCAGTAGCAGCCGTACTGACTTTGAACTCCCAAGTATCCATCCACCTACAAAATATGCTTCCCCGACATCTTCAAAGTCTCGTAGTGAGGAATGCTCTATCACGAACTATATATTCTCGCCCAAACCAGTCTTTCTTTTTGCAACCCCGAAATTTCCAACCCTCAAGTTCCATCCAGACGCGCCAGTCCCGACGTGGATTCCATTCATCCCCTTTACGTCAAAACGAACTTCCCAAATCACCTTTTCAGACGTTTGTGGATGTCCTCAAGGACGAATTGAAGAAAAACAGAGAATTGCAGGATAATGTCAAACAATTGCAGGGAGATGTGGACAAGTTCCAGGACTCGGGGGCAATGAAGAAGGCCAAGGCAGCGTATGAGAGGGCTAGAGTATGTACAAAACTCTTTGAATCTTTTGGAAGATTATTCATCATCTTTTTGGGTCGTAGCTCACGTCCAGTATTAAAGAAAATCCTCGATTACGAGTTGCAGCTGAAGAACTTCGTAAAACTGGAGTCAAAGTCAGCGACGCTGTTAGCGAGGCTCTGAAGACAATGGAAGAGTCAGAAATAATGCGTGCTATATCCAAAGCATCCGCCGCAGTTTCCAGTACGATTGAGAAATCTACTGAACCAATACGAAAGACAGCTGCGTATAAGAGTCTGGCGGAAACTGTAATCGATGCGCTAGATGACAGTGGGAGTGCGAAACATGCTGGCTTCGAGGAGAAGGAGGCACGGAGGCTCAGGAGGCAGCGAAGACTAGAGAAAGCTGGGAGGAGTGGGAATGGATTGGGTGTTGGCGGAAGGGTGGCTGCCAATGCAGAGTGAGCACAATTCAAGTGTTTAGTTTTTCTCAAACTGAAATACATTGCAGAGCTGGCTCAGCGCTCGTCCTTCACGCCTCTTCGCCGAAACAAGAAAAGTGGGAAACTCTCAAACAGACCAATCCGCTCCTTCGAACACTTTCTTCGTGGAAAACTGCGTATGATGATTCAGAGAACCCTGTGGTGTCGTCAATGCGAAGTGTGACTGATACCGTTGCTGGATGGTTCGAAGAAAACGAGACGGCGCAGGTTGCGAGAATGATGAAGGCGCTGGACCCTGGGTTCACGCAGGATGGATTCGAACGAGAGCTGAGAGAGTATATTGTTCCGGAGGTCGTGGATGCGTATTTGAGTGCGGATCAGGAAGCGTTGAGGGCTTGGTGTGGTGAAGGTGTAAGTGATACGTCATTCATTTCTCAAGCAAGCTCATGTTCTGTGTCGCTGACTGAAAATTGTTTTAGACTTATAACGTTCTGTGGGCGACGATGGAGCAATACCTTCGTCAAGGGCTCGTCAGCGACTCGAAAGTGCTTGATATACGACAAGTCGATATCTCTGCAGGGAAAATACTCGATAACGACCTTCCGGTTTTCGTTATCCAATTCAATACCCAGGAAGTGCTCTTGTTTAGAAATGCCAAGACGAAGGAGGTCATGGTTGGTGCTGAAGACAGGGTAGAGCAGTGCATTTATGTTGCAGTGGTGACGAGGGTGGAAGAGGAGTTGGGGAATGAGTTAACAGGTGGATGGAAGGTTATCGAGGTGAGTTTTCTCTCGACGCTTCAACCATAAATTGAATAGTCTGCTCGTAGATGGCGAGACGAAGCGCGAGAGCGTATCTGTGATAGACGTTCGAGAGGGTTGAGGGAAATCATCATTTAAAAGTATCTGCTCAATTAAACGTTCGTTTAGACTGCAATAGCCCCTAGTACATACTAATCACAACCCATCTCTCATGCTACATGCTCTATATTACAAGCCTGAATGATAACTTAAAACCTAAGAAGCGCCCACAAGCGCTTAAATAAAGCGGCATATCAAAAGTTTTTTTCCGGCGGATAGAAAATTTCTTGTTCACTTCCTCCCTTATCCATATCCTTCGTACAACACCCTTTTTGTCCTAAAAATGGGCAAATCCGATAAAAAAGTGTCTAAGAAGGCTGAGAAGGCTGATACCAAGGTAGTCGAGCAGGCAACCGACAAAAAGGCTGGAAAAACATCCAAGGCTGTCAAAAGCAAAGCTGCCTTCAAGCAGACGCCTACGTCTTCCAAAGATATCCTTGCCAAAGCGGTACATTCTATATTCTATTGTATATGGTCTCTACTCATATTTAGAGTGCACAGAAAAAGGCTGCCAAAGCCAAGAGCGACTCGGAATCTGACTCTGACTCTGATGAGAAAGAAAAGAAAGTCAAACCCAAGGCGAACGGCAAAGTGCGTTTCTTTCTATCTTCTTTTGATAGTCGCGGCTAACAGCGTTTGCTTTCAGGCAAAAGCCCCTGCATCTTCTAATGAGTCTAGTGAGGACTCATCTTCCGAAGACGAAAAACCCAAAGCTGTTCAGGTAAAAAAAACTTTGGCAGCTGCGAAGAAGGGGTCTTCGTCGGAAGAGGATTCCTCAGACTCAGATTCCAAACCTCAAAGCAAGGTCAAAAAGCCTACTCCTGCTGCCAAACCCTCCAAAACTGCCCCATCATCATCATCCTCTGATTCCGATTCCGACACCTCCGCCTCTGATGGTGAAGGTGCGAAGAAGCCCCTTGGGAAAAAGGCTGCAGTTACTGCTTCACCGGTAGAAAAGGATTCCTCGTCAGAATCTGAATCTGATGACGAAGAAAAGGAGGACCCTGTAGCGGCTGCTCCAAAAAAAAGGGACTCTTCATCCAGTTCTTCCGACTCATCCTCTGATGAAAGTTCTACGAAGAAAACAACCACCTCAAAAACGAGCAAGGTTGAATCGTCCGACTCTGATGATTCGGATGTCGAGATGGAAGAAGGTGTTAAGGCTGCGCCGGTCGTCAATGGTCAGTTTCATTCTTTCAACATTTTTTACGTTCGCTGACGTTCATTGAAATCCCTGTTCTAGGCAAACGTAAGGCCACTGAGGATACCCAAGCACCCCCCAAGAAGGTGAAGCTCGCGAACGGCGAAGCTTCACCCGCGGAAGAGGAAGTCAAATCAATCTTTGTTGGACAGCTTTCCTGGAACGTTGACAACGACTGGCTTGGGCAAGAATTTGCAGATTGTGGAGAAGTCGTGTCTGCGACTGTCCAGATGGATCGAAACACTGGTCGTTCACGCGGATTTGGATATGTACACTTTACCAGTTCTGATGCTGTCACAAAAGCTCTTGAGATGAACGGGAAGGAAATTGACGGTCGCCCAGTCAAGGTCGACAAAAGCACACCCCCAAATAAGGATTCTGTCCGGGAAAAGAGGGCGCAAACCTTTGGAGATCAGACCAGTCCACCAAGCCATACACTGTTCGTTGGAAATCTCAGTTTTTCGGCCAACGAAGATTCCGTTTGGGAATTCTTCAATGACTACGGTGTAAAAACTGTGCGATTACCGACGGACAGAGAGACCGGAAAACCTAAAGGCTATGGTTATGTCGAGTTTGACGACATCGAGGGCGCGAAGAAAGCATTCGAAGCTATGAGCGGACAGGAACTTGATGGCCGATCCGTCAGACTTGATTATTCACAGCCAAGGGACTCGGCTGGAGGTGGACGTGGAGGTGGACGTGGCGGACGTGGTGGATTCGGTGGTGGTGGTGGACGTGGTGGATTCGGTGGTGGCGGCGGCCGCGGTGGATTCGGTGGTGGTGGTGGACGTGGTGGATTTGGTGGCGGTAGAGGTGGTGGTGATCGAGGTCGGGGTGGGCGCGGTGGTAGAGGTGGTCCCCGTGGAGGGAACCCTCGCTCAGGGGGTATCGTTCCTCACGAAAGCAAAAAGATCACTTTCTGATCAATCTTGTTTTTGAAGTATCTGTGTTTATTGTTACAGTCATTTACCGGTCAATGAGACATTATCACTCAATGAGACAAACATATCCCACAACTTCAATTTTTTGAGCAGGTCTTCAGAACTTGTTGACCATTGAGATACATATATAGTCTACTCAAGATACAAATTTTGAAGGAATAGATAATTGTATGGGTTACGGAATTCACAAATATGGTCTACTGAGAAGGTCCATTTGCAGAATACATGTTCTGTGAAAGAAATACTTGCAGCAAAAGGGCATTCTTGCTGTTAATGAGTGAAATACTGTCTTAGAAACTGTTAAGATCATGCACACCGTGTAACCGTGCCAGAGGTCACAGAGTGTCTAAGTGCGGAAGACGAGTGGGACAGTAGTGAAGTTATTAACAACACCGCCGTTACGCCGTTAGTCCCCGGAGATCAAGAGTATAAGAGGGAGGAGCTGAGTAGCAGCCAAGTCGGAGCGGCGGTATCGCCGGTGATGAGGAGCGAACCAAAGAACGTGTAAGTCCTAAGGTAGAGTAGAGTGTACTTCAAGGCAGTGAGCCTGAAGACTTAGAGGAGCACAGAGTAAAGGAGGGAATCTAAGTCAATCTAAGTCGATAATTAAACTGAGGAACTACAGTAGCGTACAAGCAGTATTTATATCTACTGAGCGGCGCAGCGGTGCGGAGCGCCAGACTAACTACTAGGAGTTATACGTGTAATCCTGCAGGGTAAAGTAAAAGACAATAAGGAAGGACTAGAATGAAAGGGTATGTGTAGCGAGAAAGAACAATAAGGGAAAGATTACAATAAGGGTAGATCTTCGGAGTACCGAGTGGCGAAGTGGAGGCCCGAGGCATGGACTTGACAGTATCCCCCTCTTAGGCTTGAGCCCTCGAAAGCCATTAATACCGGGAGTTGATTAGTCACCGAGGAAGAATTTTAAAGGCCGTCAGCATCGGGGATTAGGCCTATCAGTCAGCAGGAAAATTTTCAAAAGCCGTTGGTACCGGGAATTGGCGTTAGTCATCAATGAAAATTTTTGGTTCACCGTAAACCAAACACAATTCGAAGGAAAATTTTCGCTGGTCCGTGCGCCGTTTTGTCCGTATAAAAAGGGCCAGATTTTGCCGCTAAGGCCCTAACTTTTTCAAATCCCTCCAAGTCAACAATGTCAACTAGTCACACCCAGACTACCACCTCGTCTTCCACCGCCGGCCCTTCGGGGTTTCGTCAAATCCCCCTAACACCCGCCCAACCCCCCTCTTTCGAGGACGAAGACTTGGATGAGGACAAAGAGGAGATTATTAGGAAGGCAGAAGAAAAGGTTCAAAGGATGAAGGAAAGGAAGGCAGCGGCAGCGGCGGCTGCTAAACAGAAAGCCGAAGAAGAGGCGGCTCGGAAGGCAAAGGAGGAGGAGCGGGCGCAGGCTGCAGCAAGGGAAGAGTGGAGGAAGCGAATGGCGGAAGCGGCGACGGCCCGCAGCCGGCGGGATACCTCTACAGGGGAGGTTTCGTCGTCTCCTCACCGTCCCATCGTGGAGATTAGGAAGAATAGGGGAAAAGGAAAGGAGAGGGTACCAACGGAGGTACGTTAGGAAATTTCTTTTTCTCTGTGATAACTAACCCCCTTTACAGGCCGCCGGCGGCGATCCCAACGACGGCGGAGATGAGGAAGATGACAACGAGGATGATAGGGCTCCCTGCGAACGGTGCAGGACCAAAAAGATCTCTTGCCAGATGCAGGCTGGCAAGAGGAGCTCTATCATTTGCAAACCCTGCCACGACGCAAAGGTGAGATGCTCCTACTCGGGGCGCCCTTCGATTGTGAAGAAGGAGGTTGGCGCCAACCCGACCGGTGAGCGCCTGGCGGTTCTTGAGAGCCAGGTGGCTCAGCTTCTCGCCGACAACCAGCAACTTCGCGATGGCCAGGTGAAGGCCAACACATATCACCGCCACTTCAACAGGAAGTTGGATTGGTTGATTACGGACGCTGCCAGGAGGAGAAGATCTCCCCCAGAGATGCCAGAGGCCGGGCCGTCCGGGTTGTCGAGGAAGAGGAGAAGGGTAGTAGATAGTGACGAGGAGGAAGAGAAGGAGATGGAGAAGGATGGGGAAGGAGAAGAGGAGGTGGAAGAGGAGGGAACGGCACCGACAGAGGCGCGATCGGACAAAGGGAAGGGGAGAGCAATGGAGTAGAGTAATGTACGGACATTGGACATCGGCCTTCGGCTCTCTTCTTGTACTTTTTCTTGTAGCCCTGCCTCTTTTGTATCTTCTTTTATTTTTTGGACTTTGTATATATAAAAATGTTCAGCGCAATTTTGGAAATCGGAAAGCGAATGGGCCACGAAGCGGCGTAAGAAATAATTAGTTTTGAAGTATAAGTAGCTTGAGTGTGATTGAAGAATAAGTAAAATAGTAACTAAGAAAACAAAATAAGCAATTTAAGAAAGAGAGGTAAACACTCAATTTGCTATCATCGTGTTTACCCTCTAAACACACGAAGTAAACTTCGGCGGAGCATGGCGGAAACGGGGAAAAGGGATAAAATGTTTTTTGTGATCAAGGTCCAGGCTTGTGAGGGTATCGGGCGTGGAATGCCGGCACAAGTTCGTCAGCATGTAGTTCATCAGCAGCAACCCAGGAGAATTCATTGTCGGTACCTTCGTAACTGGCCCACCGAATGTAATAACGTAGGGGACAGCATTTGTACCTTCTGTCCAGCTTGGAGTCGAGGATTTCGGCAACGTTGTACTCCTCTTCACCATCAACTTCAATTGGAGGTGGAGGAGATTGAGTTCGATTCGGGAATGGGTTCGGCGTAACCAGCTCCAGCTGTGAGACGTGGAAAACCGGGTGAATACGGCGAAGGTAATCCGGGAGCTTGAGTTCATAAGACAAAGTACCAGGTCGACTGATGACCTTGAAGGGACCAAGATATTTTTCTGAGAATTTTTCAGTAGGACGAGTAGAACGAATGTGCTTAGCAAGAACAAATACTTCGGAACCGATCGGGAACTCCGGGTGCGAGATTCTTTTCCTGTCAGCTTGTTCCTTGTAACGAGACTGAGCTAAAAGGATTTCCTCTCGAAGGAAAGCGTGGAGTTCATCGAGGTTGACGATGAAGTCCCTAGCTAGATCAGACTTCATATCGACCTCGGGCCAAACGGTGATATTTGGGTGGTATCCTTTGTTGGCAAAGAATGGAGTAATACCAGTGGAAGCATTGGGAGCGTTGTTATAGGCGAATTTGGCGATCGGAAGTAAAGGCGACCAGTCATCTTGTTGATAGGAACAATAGATCCTGATGTACTGCTCGGGGGTCTGGTTGACACGCTCGGTCTGCCCATCGGCTTCCGGATGATATCCAGAGGTATAGTGAAGTTCCATGGAGAGCGCTTTACCAAGAGCCCGGAAGAACGCCGAAACAAATTCAGAACCACGATCAGAAGTGACATGATTAGGAACACCATGTTTAGAAAAGACGTGAATAACAAAAAGCTCAGCTAGTTGTTCAGAAGTAATGGTGTCGAAGGTTGGAATAAAGATAGCTTGTTTGGAAGATTGATCCACGACGACGAGGATAGCTGTATAGCCATTCGACATTGGCAGTTGCTCAATGAAGTCCATGGATATGGAATCCCATGGCCGGACCGGAACCGGCAGAGGCTTCAACAACCCGTAAGGCCGATGGTGGCGAGGTTTGTTGCGACCACAAACAGTGCACGAGGTGACATAGTCACGGACGAAGTCTCTGACCTTGGGCCAGGTGTATTGATGACGTACAGCTTCTAGAGTTCGGTTCTGGCCGAAATGGCCGGAGAGTGGATGATCATGAAAGTAGCGGAGGACTTGAAGGCGAAGATCGCCGTGATTAGGAACATAAATACGGTCGTCAAGGCGTAGTAGCTTGTCACTACCTAAGCTCCAACGTTCATTGGAAGGATCTTTAGCAAGTTCCAAACCAACAACGGAGCTTGGGTCGGCAGGAAGGGCGAGGATGATTGCTTGGTGTAGGGCTTCGATATCCATGATAATCGAGGCTCGTAAAACCGGGCCTTCCAGGAAGGTAGCTCGAAGAGACGCAGTGAGTTGTTCGTTAGTAAAGATAGGATGGAAGTTATGAGGGTTCACTTGGGCATAGCCGATATCCCCCTCTTTAGGGTAGACGTCCCAGCGTCTAGTTATCGAGTCGGGTTTCTCGCCGAGTTTCCCCGGCCGGAAGTGAATGAGCATATCAAATTGATGCAAAAATTCTGACCATCGGACCTGTCGGCGGGTGAGAACCTTGGTAGTAGAAAAATATTCAAGATTTTTGTGATCGGTGACGACATCCACCGGATCACCCGAGCCTTCCAGATAGTGACGCCAAGCTTTAAAGGCCTCGAAGATGGCCAGTAGCTCTTTGTCGTGAGTATCATAGTTGAGTTCAGCCGCGTGAAGCGTTCTGGAAAGGAAGGCTAGAGGATGAATTTCACCGTCAGCATATTGGATGGAAAGAATAGCCGCAATGGCGTAATTGGAAGCGTCGGTCTCCACGATAAGTGGGCAATTCGGCTCCCAATGGGCCAGTATCGGCGCAGAAGTAAAAGCGATTTTGAGATTTTTGAAGGCCTCTTGACAGCTGCTGTCCCAGATCCAGGGAGCGCCTTTTTGGGTAAGCCGAGTCATCGGCACAACGATATCACTATAATTATAGATAAAACGACGATAGAAATTTGCAAAACCCAAGAAGGACTGAATGTCCTTAACCTTCCTCAGGACCGGCCACTCTAGAACTGTCTGAACTTTCTCCTTGGACATAGTCAATCCGTCAGGAGAAAGAATATAACCCAAATACTCAACAGTATCCATATTGAACTCGCACTTCTCGGGATTGGCGTACAGCTGATGGTGGCAAAGCCGCCGAAGAACTTCTTTGACGTGTTCTTGGTGTTCTTCTGGCGTATCAGAATAGATCAGAATATCGTCCAAATAGACAATGACACAAACATTGAGCATGTCAGAGAAGATGTCGTTAACAAACCACTGGAAAGCCGCAGGGGCATTCGTAAGGCCGAACGGCATAACCTTCCATTCGTAGGAGCCGTATCGGGTCCGAAAGGTGGTTTTCCATTCATCACCTTCAGCGATTCTGACCAGATGATAAGCGTGAGCGAGATCCAATTTGGTGTATATTTTAGCTCTTTTCGGAGCATCGAGAAGATCTGATATGAGTGGGAGTGGGTAGCGATCCTTTTTGGTAATACGATTGAGTCCGCGGAAATCGACGCAAAGGCGAAGTTTGCCGTCTTTCTTCGGGACAAAAAGGACCGGAGCGCCGTGAGGAGAGGATGATGGGGTGATGGCACCAGTAGCCAGCTGTTTGTCAATAAAGTCTTTAAGGGCGACTAACTCCTTTTCAGACAAAGGATAAATACGGCCGAGAGGCGGCGAAGCGCCTTCTTCCAAGTCAATCTTCAAGTCGTAGGGTCTGTGTTCAGGAAGTGAATCTGCAGCAATCTCGTCGAAGACGTTTGCAAACTCAGCATACTCTGCTGGGATGGAAGGAGGAAGTGGAGGGACAGTAGGAGCAGTGGAGGAGCGGTCGGCGGCGCGGGCCGCGACCTCAGAGTGAATAGGTTCCATACCAGCGTCCTTGCAAGCCCTGTTAAAGACTGCAGCACTTACCAGTGCAATGTCGACCTCGGGAGTTTCTAGCTGAGCAGCGAATTGAGAGACCGTAGAATAAGAGTAGTGTTGAAGGAAATTGCACTTGTTGAAGTTGAAACACACTGGAGCGCCCTTCAGCTAACCCAAGCAGTATGCCACCCAGCTCAGTACACAGATTGTCAATGCCTTAATACAAGACTTGTAGGTTGGACTAACAAGCCTTATAGTTGCTCAGTACTCCAATAAACACTGTAGATATGACAGAAGTCAATATAGAGTGTGGATTGATTTGGTTCTTTCAACTATAGTAGGAATACAGGTTTGTTTGGTCTTGTATGTACTCTAAACGCATGAGGCGTGATAATGGGTGTCCACAATTGTGCGCACCTATGAAAACTAACTAAGTACAGTAACACTAAAGAAATAGCTAAGTTATAAGTTGTAAAACTAAGAAATGAAGTCTGTAAGTACTTTGTACACTAAGTAGGTCACTACAGTGATAACTAGGAGTGATGAGACGTTGTGTAATGTATGTAGAAAGTGTTCTATCACTACAGTATGCTTAACAAGTAGATGGGTTCAAAGGGGAATTTGGACGAAAGGGGCTTGGCCCGTGAAGTCCGAGAGCGGGAGTGAGAGCGAGAGCGAAGTGAGTCCCCAGGAGGGGTCTCCAGAATTGTCGGTAGAACCGACAGCGAAAGTTCCGGTAGCGGAACAGCGACCTTTGCAACAACGGGGTTGATAGCAGAAGGCACAGACGTCTGTGGAGAATCAAGATGTGAAGTGTTACGGAATGTAATGTTTCGAGATGCCCAGTCAATCAACGGATTGTAGCGGGATAAGAAACTGTAACCTAGTACTGCTTTACAGGATGAATCTAAATGAGTAACATAAAAGGGCAATAGAAGCAGCTCGCCGGAAGGAAACCGAACGGCGATATTCGCCATATCGGTAATGGGTTTAGAAGACAATGAACCATCAAAAAGACGAAGATTAACAGGAGAGATTTTGGTCGTAGGAATAGCGTTCTGAGAAACATAACGAGTATCAATGAAAGAGTCAGTAGAACCAGAATCAACAAGAGTAGGAAATTTAAGAAGAGCAGAGATAGGCTCGGCTGGCGCGGCCGAATCGGATAACAAAAATTCAGTAGTCAAAGATATTACAAGAGAACGTTCAATGGAAGAAAGAGCAGATGCGTTGAGATATAACTCCCCAGGTGAGGTACGAACCTGATCAACGCAGCTCCCGTTTCGTACCGGGGAACAAGAGCTGCGGATTAGTTTTCCGATTCCTCTTCAACAACCTCAATGGTTGCTTCAGGGGTTTCTTCAACCTCGGCAGCACGGCCCTTCGATTCCCGGGCCTTTCACTTGTTGCAGTCAGCAATCTGATGCTTACCACCGCAGAAGAGACAAAGGTTGTTCTTCATCCTTCTTTCCCGTTCGGAGGGAAGTACCTTACCATCTGCTCCTAGATGGTTGAACGCGGGGCGCTGACCGCCGGATTGGCCGGAATTCGAAGAATTCTGGGGCTTACCATTGTTGTTAGGCTTACCACCAGAGAATGGTTTGGGTTTCGGCGTGAACGGCGCCGAAGAGCCCGAAGGCTGAGAATTGTTGTGCTGGTTAGTAGAACCAGTCTTGAAGTCCAAGGAACCCTTCTTCGGGTTCCGAGCAATAAAATGTTAAGCATACTGTAGTGATAGAACACTTTCTACATACATTACACAACGTCTCATCACTCCTAGTTATCACTGTAGTGACCTACTTAGTGTACAAAGTACTTACAGACTTCATTTCTTAGTTTTACAACTTATAACTTAGCTATTTCTTTAGTGTTACTGTAGTTAGTTAGTTTTCATAGGTGCGCACAATTGTGGACACCCATTATCACGCCTCATGCGTTTAGAGTACATACAAGACCAAACAAACCTGTATTCCTACTACAGTTGAAAGAACCAAATCAATCCACACTCTATATTGACTTCTGTCATATCTACAGTGTTTATTGGAGTACTGAGCAACTATAAGGCTTGTTAGTCCAACCTACAAGTCTTGTATTAAGGCATTGACAATCTGTGTACTGAGCTGGGTGGCATACTGCTTGGGTTAGCTGAAGGGCGCTCCAGTGTGTTTCAACTTCAACAAGTGCAATCTCCTTCAACAGGTTATGGGCCCCGTGCTCTAAACTGTGCATTGATCTGTTGTTGTCCTTGTTTGTTCTTTACTTGTGCGCTCCCATCAGTACTCCTACTGTTGTGGTCTTTCCAACTACATCTTGTCTATCTTGACTACTGTTAACCATGTCTTCTCGCTTCTGAAGTGTTGGAACTTGTCTTTACGGATGTGCATGACACTGGTATCATCTCACACGAAGGCTACCGCTATTGGATTCCATTCATCTGCGATAAGGCTCGCTTTAGAGCAGTAATACCGATGAAGAAGAAGAGTGATGCATTTGCAGCATTCAAGCAGTTCAAGGCCTGGGCTGAGAAAGTTACTGGATTAAAAGTCAAGATACTCAGACACGATAAAGGTGGAGAGTATATATCCAAGGAGTTTGAAAAGTTCTTGCAAGATGAAGGGATTGAAGTACAACGTACAGCCAGAAATCGACCTCAACAAAATGGAGTTGCTGAAAGGCTAAATAGGACATTGGCGGAACTACTGACGGCAATGCTACTGGAATCGGGTTTACCAAAGACATTCTGGGTGGAATGCCTGGCTGCGCTTGTTTATGTGTTAAATCGTAGCCCTACATCAGCTGTTCCAGATAAAACTCCGTACGAAGTTTTCTATAAGAAGAAGCCTAATGTGGAGAATTTTCGGGTATGGGGATGCATGGCCTATGTGCATGTTCAGAAGGATAAGAGACTACACCTTGGTTCTCATATGGAAAAGTGTGTGTTCATTGGGTACCCTGAGGGAGTTAAAGGATGGAAGTTCTGGAACCCTGTCACCAAGAAGATTATCATCAGTGAACGTGCAGACTTTGATGAACGATACATGTACGCATCCAAATCACCAGATAAACCCACTCTTCGCAAAGACTACGTTCCGCCTGAGCCTACTCCGAAACAGCAACCTCTTAAAGTGACTTCGAGTGCCCCCAATGAATTATACACTCCACCAATTCCTATTGATGAATCTGAATCAGACTCTGACTCCGAAGTTGATGAAGGCAATAACCCGCCCAACCCACCTCGACTTGAACATACACCTGGACCTGAAATTCCTGTGACTGAAGATGAATCTGATGAGCAACCCATTGCTATACGACGTCCTACTCGCAATCGTAAACCTCCTGGTGAATGGTGGAAGACAAAACCATCTACATCTCGTGTACCTGCTCCTAATAATGAGTCTGAGGATTCTAATGACGACTACTACGGCGATGCAGAGCTTGCAGGAATATCTACGCAGTTAGAACCTCGAAATTATAAAGAGGCAATGCACAGTTCAGAAGCATTCAAGTGGGAGGAGGCTATGAATGATGAAATCTCAGCTCATCTTGCAAACAACACTTGGGATATTGTTGACCTGCCACCAGGAGAGAAAGCAATTGGGTCTACTTGGGTATTTCGGATTAAACACAATGCTGATGGTTCTATTGAACGATTCAAAGCCCGCCTCTGTGCTCAAGGCTTCAGCCAAAGACCTGGTTTTGACTACTTGGAAACCTATGCTTCCACTCTGCGCTGGTCTTCATTACGTCTCGTCCTTGCTTTAGCAGCTATTGATGATATGGAGCTACGCTCTGTTGACATCTCACATGCATTCATTAACTCGGACATTGACACCACCATCTATATGAAACAGCCAGAAGGATTCAAGCAAGGGGGACCAGAAAAAGTCT
Source organism: Lentinula lateritia (assembly GCA_028011325.1). NCBI lineage: Eukaryota > Fungi > Basidiomycota > Agaricomycetes > Agaricales > Omphalotaceae > Lentinula > Lentinula lateritia. The sequence goes on from JANVFT010000041.1 coordinate 227,003, forward strand.
GCAGGCTAAACAAGTCCATTTATGGTTTAAAGCAGTCACCCCGTCTTTGGAGTGAGAAACTCTGTAGTGTTCTAGTCAAACTTGGCTTTAAACGCTTAGAGTCTGATCCTTGCGTCTACTTGTTTCAAAGAGGTGAAATCAAGGTGATTGTACCAGTATGGGTTGACGATATCACTCTCGCTTGTAAAAACTCTGGTGTCCTCGATAAATTCGTCATGGAACTATCAAAGGAACTCAAACTCCGTGATCTAGGCGAAACTACCTTCTTGCTTGGCATAGGAATCAGGAGAGATCATCCTAATCGAAAGTTGTACCTCAATGCAAAGCAATACATCATTCGTAAACTGGATGAGTTTGGCATGCAGGATTCTAAACCTGTCAAGACTCCCCTTAATCCCAACGTCACCCTCTCTAAAGAAGATAGTCCACAGACACCAGAGGATAAAGAAGCTATGATTAATGTCCCCTACATGTCGGCTGTTGGCTCCCTATTGTTTTTGTCTATGATCATTCGCGCTGACACCGCTTATGCCACTGGTGTTCTAACTCGATTCAACTCTAATCCCGGACCTGCACACTGGCTTGCTGTAAAGCACTTGCTACGCTACTTGAAGGGAACTATCGACTACGAGTTGGAACTAGGACCAGACCCTACTGCACCAGACTTGATCACAGCTATCAGTGATTCAGACTTGGGTGGTAATAAAGACAATGGGAAGTCAACAACTGGGTACATCATCAAGATTGGATCAGGTGCTGTCAGCTGGAGTAGTAAACTACAACCTGTGGTTACTCTATCCTCAACAGAAGCCGAATTTGTGGCATCTAATGCAGTGGGCAAAGAAGTGTTGGCAATTCGTTCTCTACTCACCGAGCTTGGTTATAAAGTCGCCTCTCCTACCACTATCTACGTCGACAACCAATCCTCCATCCAAGTTGCTAAAAATCCGGAACATCATGGCCAAATGAAGCACCTCGATCGGACTTTCTACTGGCTCAGAGAACAAGTCACACATGGCAAACTTGCCCCTTCTTACCTGCCCACTGAGGATAATCCAGCAGACCTGCTCACAAAAGCCCTTGTAAAACCCAAGGTAGAGAAGTTCCGAACTATGATCGGACTTGTCAAACCTTCCATCTCCGACGATGAATAAGGATATACAGTGTTGGGGGGTTGTGATAAAGAGAAGAAGAAAAAGTTGTGAAAGTGATGGACTTATGCTAGATTGCAAAAGTGTTCCATCAGGGGGTTGTGTTAAGCATACTGTAGTGATAGAACACTTTCTACATACATTACACAACGTCTCATCACTCCTAGTTATCACTGTAGTGACCTACTTAGTGTACAAAGTACTTACAGACTTCATTTCTTAGTTTTACAACTCATAACTTAGCTATTTCTTTAGTGTTACTGTAGTTAGTTAGTTTTCATAGGTGCGCACAATTGTGGACACCCATTATCACGCCTCATGCGTTTAGAGTACATACAAGACCAAACAAACCTGTATTCCTACTATAGTTGAAAGAACCAAATCAATCCACACTCTATATTGACTTCTGTCATATCTACAGTGTTTATTGGAGTACTGAGCAACTATAAGGCTTGTTAGTCCAACCTACAAGTCCTGTATTAAGGCATTGACAATCTGTGTACTGAGCTGGGTGGCATACTGCTTGGGTTAGCTGAAGGGCGCTCCAGTGTGTTTCAACTTCAACAAGTGCAATCTCCTTCAACAGAAAATCCTTGTATAACTGGAGCCAGAAGGATGAGAACCAGTAGTGCAAAGGAGATTTGACAAGTAAAGACCAAAGGTGAAGATCCTCGGATAAATAGCCTCAAAGATAGGCCTAGAGCTGAATTCTTGTGCAGGTGGGACCTGAAGAATATAACTCTCAAGTGAGGATCCTTGTACAGGTAAAACCTCAGGAGTCTGAACCTAAGATTGAATGGAGGATTTGAAAGTGAAGCCAGAGTCTGGCTGAGTGGAATCCTTGTACAGGCAGGGCCTGAAGGATAGGGACCAGAAAGATAGGAACCAGTAATAGAATCCTTGTACAAGCAAGGCTTGAAGGATTCACAGGAATGGAATGTCTTGAACAATAGCTGAGATTGAGAAAATAGTCTGAATTTTTATAGCAGTAAGTGATTTAAAATGAAACAAGTATGAAATGATACTTAGCAGATTAATTTTTGTGAATCCACCACTATGCAGAGCATCTGACCAAGATAGAGATGATTGGTTGCAGTCCTTGTTCCAAGTTGACTCTAAAGCTATACTAATATTGGATGATAGCTGAGAAACTGGAACAGAATGGAGGAGAGAAGTGCTAGGTTGGAATCCTTGTTTAGGGCAGGTCCTAAAGGATGTAAACCAGAAGATGGCAGAATATTCATAGTTCAAAGGATTGGTTGAGATCCTTGACCAGAAGCAAGGATATAAACCAATTGCTGATCATCATAAGATGAAGAAATGTGATCCCTGTGCAGTATAAAACTGAGGGATAGAGGTTGAAGGTTTAATATGTAGTTGACTCCTTGTACAGAAACATAGCCTGAAGGATAAGCCCAAGTGTAAAACTTGTGTGGCCAAGGAAAGGATAGTTTGTAGATGAGGAGAGGATTGTGGATCCAAGACTCCAAAGCCTTCAAAAAAGGCAAACTTGAAGTGAGGTGATTAACTAAGGTGAGATAGTTCACTGAAGTGAACATTGGAAGCTAAATAAATAGCTCAGATTTGGTGCCCAATGTCCTGAGACAAAGTGAAATATGGGCAGTAACTCTTCCTTTTGATAACAAAGTGCTTCAGGAAATGGATTGAATCCAATATCTGAAGAGAGTGTAGAGGACTAAACAATCACTGACAAGTGAAAGTTCAAGGTTCCAGACCACCACTGGTGAGAGAAATGAACTTGAGAAAATCTGCAGTAGAAGTTTGAGTTTCATTGGGGCCATGTAGACAATGAGCTGAAGTGAAATTTCTGGTGCTAAAATGTTGAAGGTGATCCAAGTTGAGCAGAAAAAGCTCTTGAAAAGACTCCTGAGGAAGGTGAACAAGATGAAGATACCATCCTGAAATCAGCTGAGAAGCCAATGGTTGAATATATCAGGAGCTGAATTATGGATAATCAACTTGACAGAGGAGTTGAAGAATAGCACCAGGAAGCCAAGGAGAAAGCTGAGTGAGAAGGATACAGACAGATAGCCCTGGATATATCCTAACTCAACATAGAGCAGCTTGGATATGAAGTAGTGGAGAGCCAAGGAGACTGAGGGTAATGAGGAATTAGACAAGCATGGTGGGTAAATCTGAGGGAATTCTGAGTCCTAGCTGAATAAGCTGGATAAGACACAGAAACATCTCCTGAATTCACAAATGCTGCAGTCTCAACCCTACAGACTGATTAGTCTGAATCATGCCCAAATAAAATGGAATGAGTGATTGACTTGTTCAACTCTCAATTATGGATGCTTGTAAGATTGACCTGCAGAGACACAAATACCAGGTAAATCAGGCTAGATAAAAGCCCATGTAGCAGGAATAAGCCTAAATGCAAGGCTGGAGGATAGCCAAGAGGTGCAAAAGATAATCAGGGGAGTTAGCCTGGATGAGATAGGCAACAGGAAAGCCAAAGGAGGTTCAGAGAGATTATTGGCAGAAGTCTCTTCAAGGTCTCTCCAAGGCAATAGGGCAGAAAGTGGCCTAAATGGCTAAAATGGCTCTTGAATCATAGCAAGTCACCTTAGATAAGGAGTTGAGAGAGAGCAAGAGGAAGCTGAAGGTGCTGATAAGATAAACCAGGAATCTCAGCTGATTAGGCTGGATAAGGGCAGGCAGGATGTAGAGCAAGGGAAACTTGAGTGAAAAACAAGATAAAGTGACCCAAATAACTCCTAGATCACAGGGGATCACCCTGGATGAGAGGATAGAGGATAGATAGCCAGTGAAAAATAGTAATCCTGAAGAGGTGAGCAGGCCTCAAGAAGTCTCAAATCACAGGTGATCAGGCTGATTGAGAGACAGGAAGAAGCCTAGAGATAAAGGCAGTGATGAGATGGCCTAGGTAGGTCCTGGGTGAGGTGCTACAAGATACTCAGAGGAAGATGGAGGATTTGATGAGTGAAAAGGGCCTCAGGAAGTCCTAAATCTCAACTGATCAGGCTGGATAAGGCACATGGAGGAGGCTGAGAGAGGGGAAGGGATAAGATGGCCTGATTATGTCCTGGATCATAACAGATCAGCCTGGATAAGAGGCTACAGTGGAGCAGGAGGAGGATAGAGGTGTTGATGAGGAAGAGAAACCTCAGGAAGTCTTGGATCACAGCTGATCAGGCTGGATAAGAGCCAGGGAGGTGTCTGAAGTGAGTGAGGAGATGGAGGGGCCTGAGTAGGGCCTGGATCATCACAGATCAGGCTGGATAAGAGGTTGGAGGACACCAGGAGGAGGAGAAAGGTGTTGATGAAGGAGATAAGCCTCAGGAAGTCCTAGATCACAGCTGATCAGGCTGGATAATGCATGGATGGCATGGAGGAGCTTGAGAAAGAGATTCCCAAGGTTTCTGAAGGTATCAGGGAAGTGAGAGAGCTGGGATCTGAAGATCAGAGTGAAGGAGGTCCAGGGAAAGGTTGAGATGAAGATGTGCTATGGAATAGCAAGGAGAGTGACCAAAAAATGACCAGATCAACCTAGATTGAGCACCCAGACCTCTAATCTATACACAAAAGACAAGGAAAAATGATGTTGAAGCTGTCAGAGCTATGGCAGGTCCTTGAATCTGAGGCTAGGCCTGTACAGATGAAAGGATGATCTGGAGGGTGATGTTGAAGCTATCAGAGCTGTGGAAGAAAGCCAGTATTCTCACCCAAATCACCAAAGTGGCAGGAGATGGTGGTGGTAAGAGAGAAAGGAAGAGTTGATGGGATCACATGATTCTGACCTTTTTCACACAGGCCTCTGCTCAGAAACTCTGGCACCTGACTGAAACAGAACACATGATCAACACATCACCTGATCCAACTGGCCCCATGTGAGGTGCTACCTGTACACATCTGAGAACAGAAGTGAGGTGTGACCTGTACACATGTTGAGAAGTGAGGTCTGGCCTGTACACAACTGAAGAAGTGAGGTGGAAACACCTGTACACAACTGAAGAGGTGAGGAACACAGCCTGTACACTTCTGTAAAAAATCAGGTGGAACCTGTACACATCTGAGGGTGAGACCCTGTACAGAAGTGAGGTAAAACCTGGAGAGAGATAAATCTGTACACAGCTGAAAAGTGAGGTTGTGGAGAAACCTGTACACAATTTCAGAAGTGAGGAATATCTGTAGAGTTTTGGTGTGAGGAAGCAACTGAATATTCATGTACCTGTCAGAAGTGAGGAGGAGGCCTCCTGTACACTTCCAAGGTACTGGATGGAGGATTCAGTTGCTGGTGGAGATCTGTTGGTTTGCAGAGGCCTCCAGAAACGCTCCCTACCCTTGGAATCCGCCTTCATGTCGAGAGTGATGAGACGTTGTGTAATGTATGTGGAAGGTGTTCTATCACTACAGTATGCTTAACACAATCAGCCCTTTGTAGCCTCTGTGATGCGCTCCTTGAGAGAGGGTTTCTGGCCTTTCTATGAGGCAGAGTGGGAGGTTGAGTCTAAGCAGAAACTGGACAACTATGTCTCTGAGCCTCAAGACTTTGTTGCATTGAGAGCTCATAGAGATCAGGAAGTTGCAGCTGGGAGATGGTCTCAAGCTCTACCTGAAGATTTTGTACTTTTACCTGGGATGAAAGTTTCTCCCATGTTTGTGGTCTGGCAGAAAGGAAAACCTCGAGTTGTAATGGACCATACTGGCTCTGGCCTTAATGACAACATCCCTAAGGCAGAAGGCAAAGTCAAGTATGATGATATGCACACCTTTGGTCAAGTACTTAATGATGTCTTGAAAGAGCATCCTGATGAAGAACTTATTCTCTTCAAAAGTGATGTCTCTAAAGCTTTCCTCAACCTCCCTGGTCATCCCCTCTGGCAGTTGTGTCAAGTTGTGGAGGTTGATGGTAGATATCACATAGTCCGACGTTTGGTGTTTGGAACCAGGACTTCACCCCGCTGCTGGTGCAGCCTCTCATCTCTCATGTGTTGGTTTGGCTCTGAAAAGCTTGGTATCATTGGTCTCCATGTCTATATGGATGACTTTTATGGCTGGGACTTTAAGAGGAATCTGTTACTATTCCATGATCAACTCCGCCCTAAGAGACAGGTCCTACTCTGTTGGGATTCAATCCTGACACCCTGATGAGGGGCAAATGCTGATTATACATCTCCATATCATCCAAGGCAGAAGACAGTGTAAGACCTAAAAGTGTTGAGTGGACTGTCAGTGTCACCATATGCATAAGCCTCATTAGTTGAACAAAGGCCGGATAGCTCAGTTGGTTAGAGCATCTGGGATATAACCAGAAGGTCCTGGGTTCAATCCCCAGTTTGGCCACTTTGTTTTCAGTCATGACTTTAACATACTCCTGGTATTCTGGGACATGATCTTGTGTCCTTATGAAGACAAGAAACAGGAGCATGGAGTCACTCTGAAGATCATTGGATTCTGGGTAGATATTGTCAAGGGATCTATCTCACTCTCTTCTGAGTCTATCCAAGGTCTTGTAGCAGACATCACTACATTCCTCTCCTCCCCAAAGCGCCAGGCTGCTCTCAGAGACTGGCAACACCTAGCTGGTTCACTGAACTGGTCCTTGAATGTTCTTCCATGGGCTAGACCTGCATTGACAGAGTTGTACAGGAAAATGAGTGGAAAGACTCTTCAGTTCAGAGCTATTCCTATCAATGGTGAAGTTTACAGGGATTTGACTTGGTTCTCAGATCTCCTACAGACTGCCATTGGGATCCGATTTGTAGATGCTCAGATATGGCATGACAATGAAGCAGACTTTGTGGGCTGGACTGATGCAAGTAACATTGGCCTTTCCTATGTCTATGCAGGAAATGGTTTCTGTTATCAGCTTCATCCCACTGAAGGTAGTCAAGTTGTAGACATCTTCTTCAGAGAACTCCTCTCCATCCTCTGTCTGTTTCATCACATTGCTTCCAAGCCATCTCCTCCTCAACATGTCCTCATCTACTCTGACAGTCTGGATTCTGTTCAAGTGCTCAACTCACTTTCCACCAGAGAGTCCTCTCACAACTCCATTCTCCTGGCCATTGCTGCCATTGTTCTCAAGACAGGGATAGATATCAGAGTCCGCCATATTGCCGGTAAATCTAACATCAGAGCTGATTTGTTGTCCCGACTTTTGCTTGTGTTGAAGGAGATTGCACTTGTTGAAGTTGAAACACACTGGAGCGCCCTTCAGCTAACCCAAGCAGTATGCCACCCAGCTCAGTACACAGATTGTCAATGCCTTAATACAAGACTAGTAGGTTGGACTACAAGCCTTATAGTTGCTCAGTACTCCAATAAACACTGTAGATATGACAGAAGTCAATATAGAGTGAGGATTGATTTGTATCTTTCAACTGTAGTAGGAATACAGGTTTGTTTGGTCTTGTATGTACTCTAAACGCATGAGGCGTGATAATGGGTGTCCACAATTGTGCGCACCTATGAAAACTAACTAACTACAGTAAGACTAAAGAAATAGCTAAGTTATAAGTTGTAAAACTAAGAAATGAAGTCTGTAAGTACTTTGTACACTAAGTAGGTCACTACAGTGATAACTAGGAGTGATGAGACGTTGTGTAATGTATGTAGAAAGTGTTCTATCACTACAGTATGCTTAACATTTGGATGCGTACATGTATCGTTCATCGAAGTCTGCACGTTCACTGATGATAATCTTCTTGGTAACAGGGTTCCAGAACTTCCATCCTTTAACTCCCTCAGGGTACCCAATGAACACACACTTTTCCATATGAGAACCAAGGTGTAGTCTCTTATCCTTCTGAACATGCACATAGGCCATGCATCCCCATACCCGAAAATTCTCCACATTAGGCTTCTTCTTATAGAAAGCTTCGTACGGAGTTTTATCTGGAACAGCTGATGTAGGGCTACGATTTAACACATAAACAAGCGCAGCCAGGCATTCCACCCAGAATGTCTTTGGTAAACCCGATTCCAGTAGCATTGCCGTCAGTAGTTCCGCCAATGTCCTATTTAGCCTTTCAGCAACTCCATTTTGTTGGGGTCGATTTCTGGCTGTACGTTGTACTTCAATCCCTTCATCTTGCAAGAACTTTTCAAACTCCTTGGATATATACTCTCCACCTTTATCGTGTCTGAGTATCTTGACTTTTAATCCAGTAAGTTTCTCAGCCCAGGCCTTGAACCGCTTGAATGCAGCAAATGCATCACTCTTCTTCTTCATCGGCATGACAGCTCTAAAGCGAGCCTTATCGCAGATAAATGGAATCCAATAGCGGTAGCCTTCGTGTGAGATAATACCAGTGTCATGCACATCCGTAAAGACAAGTTCCAACACTTCAGAAGCGCGGGTCTCAGTACCGGGAAAAGGATTTGCATGCATCTTTCCCCCAAGACAAGGTTCACATACTGGGTCAGGTTTTGCACTAGACTCGAGTTTAAAGCCCCCAACCATATTATTCTTAGACAGCTTGCTAACATCACCATAGTTGTAGTGAAAGAAGCGTCTATGCCAAAGCTCAAGATTCAGAGGAAGAGTTGTACCACCAATATGCGCATTTTCATCTTCTGTACCATTACTTATTGTAAGACCATTGAGATAACCAACTGATTTGTTATTAACAGAAGCAGTAAATAGGACAGAGCCTTGTAGAGAGAACTCTATGGTATCTTTCAGGATTTGTACAGTAAAACCTTTGTGCTTGGTGAGATATAGTACGGAGAGGAGATTGTTATTAAGTGAAGGAACATGTAAGACTCTAGAAAATAAAACTTGTCTGACTTCTTTGCCATTAACAATAGGAGTGAAAAGAACATCGCCCATTCCTTCTGAGTACACAACTGTATGATCTGCGAGACGAATAGGCACTCTGTACGGAGTATAGTTTCGAATCCAGTGTCTGTGTGGAGTCATATGAGAAGTGGCGCCTGTGTCTGTATTCCATTCCATAGTATCAGCAAATGATGAAGCAGAAAGTACATTAGAAAGAGAACTTGCAGTAGTAGTACCCGCACTTTCAATAACCTCAGTATCCTCCTCAGTCACCTTGGCTTTATTGGCTTGAATGCCTTTCCTTTTGTTGTGGGGGTTACTGGGACAGTCCTCTTGCCAGTGGACCGCCTTTTTACCACACCACCTACAGTAGTCCTTAGGTTCCCCAGTCCTAACAGGAGCTCTGTAGTTATTCTTCTTCTTGTTAGAAGAGGATGCAGCCTGTGCAGCTCGATTCACAGACTGCTGCTCAGCGTGCTCTTGATTCTGCTGTTCTGCTAGGAATGCTGCAAGGATTTTCTCTTTATCGAGGTTGTCCTGCATAAGCAAGTTTGAAGATAGGTGCTTGTATTCCTCTGGTAGAGCACGGATGAGAGCCATAGATTGTAATTCAGAGTCCAAGGAATCGAGTGTGAATCCGAGGGCAGGAAGTCCATTTGACTGGACAGCAATAGGAGCAACAGGAGGGCGCAGATTCTGAATATCAGCCATTGCAGCTTCAACTCTTGCAGCCATATCCATTAGAGATTCATCAGCAGACTTTGTGATGGTGAAGAGCGCATTATAGGCATTAAACCTAGCACCAGGCTTCTTGGACACATGTTGCTTCTCCAGGATAGACCACATACGAATAGGATCCTCTTGATGAGCCTTTATTGGAACTTGTTGAGCAGGACTGACAGCAAGATAAATCAAGCCAGCAGCCTTTTCAGCTTTAAGTTCCCATTTCTCCAGTTTCTCTGTTTCAGAGGCTGGGGGTTGTTTCTCCTTTCCACTGACTAGCCTCCATAACCCATGAGACATCAAAGATGCTTTCATGTTTCCCTGCCAATCATTGTAGTTGTCTTTGGTAAGGACTTTAAATGATGGAGTGGTTGAGATGGTTGTAGAAGACATTGTTAACAGTAGTCAAGATAGACAAGATGTAGTTGGAAAGACCACAACAGTAGGAGTACTGATGGGAGCGCACAAGTAAAGAACAAACAAGGACAACAACAGATCAATGCACAGTTTAGAGCACGGGGCCCATAACCTGTTGAAGGAGATTGCACTTGTTGAAGTTGAAACACACTGGAGCGCCCTTCAGCTAACCCAAGCAGTATGCCACCCAGCTCAGTACACAGATTGTCAATGCCTTAATACAAGACTTGTAGGTTGGACTAACAAGCCTTATAGTTGCTCAGTACTCCAATAAACACTGTAGATATGACAGAAGTCAATATAGAGTGTGGATTGATTTGGTTCTTTCAACTATAGTAGGAATACAGGTTTGTTTGGTCTTGTATGTACCTAAAACGCATGAGGCGTGATAATGGGCCTATGCTAGTTAGTCACTCAAGGGAGGTGTGTTTAGCCAAAACTTGAGCCCAAGGGCCCCTAAATTGCGGATCATGAAGTGCCCTACTACAAGGTACAGGTGAGGTAACGTGTAAGTAGCATACTACAAGTACATATCAAAGTAAGAATGAAGTGAAATGAAATTACAAGTACAATAGAGGGATGGGAGGGAGGGTGACAAGAAAAGAGCACAGATCAAGCTAGATCTGCTCAGATAACAGTCAGTACTATGTAGATATGAAAGATCAGAGCTAATCTGCGCACTGAGAGCCCTGATATCCAAGATCTGACAATCTAGAGGTGATATGAAGCAGTGGATGTGGTCAGATCTGTATGGATGTGTTGTGAGCTCTGTACAGTGGAGAGATCAGTGATAGTGGCGGAGCCATACCAGAAATTCCGTTATCTGAGACTCTAGAACGAAGCCTGTGGTCTGTACAGATGTAGGAGAGGCTGGTGGGGTGATGTTAGAGCTATCAGAGCTGTGGGGAGTGTGCAGATACCCTACCCAAATCCGAAGATGGTGGGGAAAGGAAGGAAGAAGGACAGGATCAGATGACACTCCTGATGCTGCTAATCACAGGCCTCTGCTCGGAACTCCGGCACCTGTGACTGCCAGAAGTGTCCCATGACCTGCCTTGATCATCTGACAACAAGTTACCAAAACTTCGAAATTGCAAAGTCGAAGTTGGTATGTAAAAGTGATCACTGCCGGGGCAGTAGTGAAGATATTGACAAACAAATTTTATAGCGTTGTTCCTGACAATTTCCTGCTGTAGTCCACCAACGCACGCGTGTATATGGCGCGAGGACGACGAGCTATAAATAAAACAAACTCGAAGTCTCAGAATAAAAAGTTGAGCATTCTGATGAAAAAGTGTTCATAGTGTGAGACCTAATCAAGATATGGACAAGGTGATTGTTGGAGGTGATTGGGGCAATGGAAATCGAGATATTAGCAGGTGGTAGTGATGGTAGGACAAGGGGAACATCAGCAATTAGATGTATTCATGTGCACTGTAAAAGTGATGAACACAAGATCTAATTGCTGGGGTGTATCTGTTGTTTGCAGAGGCCTCCAGAAACGCTCCCTACCCTTGGAATCCGCCTTCATGTCGAACCCTACCATTCCCTTCCTGTAGGTAGGGCCCTGCATGATGCATTCAATTTAATGGGGCTTTGGCCCAGTTTATGGCTAAACACTTCTCCATGAGTGCAAATAGGCATAGGCTTCATATCACCTCTAGATTGTCAGATCTTGGATATCAGGGCTCTCAGTGCGCAGATTAGCTCTGATCTTTCATATCTACATAGTACTGACTGTTATCTGAGCAGATCTAGCTTGATCTGTGCTCTTTTCTTGTCATTCTCCCTTGCTCCTTCACAGCACATCTTCAATATCATCTCTATATGGCTCCAGAGCGCTCCACATCACCAGATCCTCTTGCTAGCTATGATATCTCGCCCTCAGCACCTCAGATCGCCCTTGATAAGGCTCAGATCGCTTCTGATAAGCCCTTACAGCGGTCCCAAACACTTCCATCCACTTCTTCCACTCAGATCTCCCTTGATAAGGGTAAAGGTCGTGCCCAGCCCTCTCAATCTACCTCCTACATCGCTTCTAGGCCCTCTCCTTCGATCCGATCAGTCCGGATCAAGCCTAGAACCCTTCAGGAGCGCCTACAAGTCACCCCAGAGGCTGGTACTGCCCCCCAAGTCACAGGATCTGGGCACAGAGAAGCTGTTAAGCATACTGTAGTGATAGAACACTTTCTACATACATTACACAACGTCTCATCACTCCTAGTTATCACTGTAGTGACCTACTTAGTGTACAAAGTACTTACAGACTTCATTTCTTAGTTTTACAACTTATAACTTAGCTATTTCTTTAGTGTTACTGTACTTAGTTAGTTTTCATAGGTGCGCACAATTGTGGACACCCATTATCACGCCTCATGCGTTCAGAGTACATACAAGACCAAACAAACCTGTATTCCTACTACAGTTGAAAGATACAAATCAATCCTCACTCTATATTGACTTCTGTCATATCTACAGTGTTTATTGGAGTACTGAGCAACTATAAGGCTTGTTAGTCCAACCTACAAGTCTTGTATTAAGGCATTGACAATCTGTGTATTGAGCTGGGTGGCATACTGCTTGGGTTAGCTGAAGGGCGCTCCAGTGTGTTTCAACTTCAACAAGTGCAATCTCCTTCAACAGAAGCTTCCATTGCACTTTCTACTCATTCCCATCACTCATCCCATCATATACCTTTACAGGATCGCATTTCCGACGTTCCCACGCCTCCAGATGCCCTGGAACAGGTCCGCCTCACTGCTGAGGCCCTTGGACAGGTTGTTGAGCAGTACAGAAACAATGAACTCTCTCCCAATGATGCTTTCAGAGCCCTTAGATCTCTCACTGATGATGCCACTGTTGTCAGAGACTTCATTGGTCAAATTCAGGACATCCAAAGGGATCATCTCAGAGCCTCTAAGGAGAGAGTTGCAGCTGCCAAAGCTGCTGCTGCTGCTACTGCCTCCAAGAGTAAGAGTAGAATTAGTGATAGACCACTTGTGTCACCTGAGAAAGCTGTTAATGAGGCTGCATGGGCCCTCATGGAGAGAGAGCTTGCTGAGAATGCACTCCAGCTTGCTGCTGCTGAAGCTGAAGCAGATGAGATGGAGCAGGATGCTCATCAGGACAGAAGCAACTCTCTGCAACAAGCTCTTCTTAAACTTGTTAGTCAAACTCAGAGTTCCTCCTCTCCTGGGACATCCTCTGGACTCCCTCCTAGTCTCTTGGAGGCAGCTCCTCATCTCTCTGCACTCACTTCTTCAGATATCCTCTCTCCCACTGTTTCTGAGACTTGGAAATTGCGGATGCTCTTCACTGTGGACAGTCATGTTGACACCACAGTCAGTTTACTCTCTGCTCAGCCATTCACTGATCCCCTACCTCAGTCCTTGCTCAAACTCACTGTCAAGGACAGGTATGTGGACTTTGAAAAGATCCATGCTTCTATCACTAGTTACACTAGTATCTTTGATGATAGCACTGCATTTGGCTCAGAGTACAAACTGGTCAAGAAAGAACACTCAATCCGCTCTCTCCCTGTCACATCTGAAGCACAGTGGCTCCGAGTTTTTGATGCCTGGCTTGCCCCAGTGCTTAAGATCTACCCACATCGTCAGAGTGAGCTTTCTGCATACAAGGCATCTATTATGGAGTTTTTCAGGGCAGCTCCATCAGATCCCTCTATTGCCTTTAGAGTGGACAGGGAGGCGCGCCAGAAAGCTTCTAATACTCCCTTTGACCTTGGAAATGCAGAAAACTTCAGACTCCTGCTGCTTAAAGAACTTCTCAGTGCTAGAAAACGTCCCAGCTCCTCTCCTAGCACTTCTACTGCTTCAAAGCGCCAGGATACTCCTTGTATCCTTTGGAATGAAGGGAAATGCACTTCCCCATGTCCAAATCGCCGCAAGCATGGCTTCTGTAGTGTCTGTGGAGAGCCCCACAAAGCAATTGACTCCCAATCCTGCTATGAGAAGCTTAAGCACAGTAGATCAGAGGGTAAAAACCGCTCTGGCAGGGCCTAGATCATTAGCTGGTACTAAGAGAGCTGCTCCAGAGTCAAACTCAGGTTCTAGCAACTCTATACCCCGGTTTAGGCGTGGTTATTTATGGTCTACTTCATCTAGTTCTTCAGAAATCATCCCTCCCAGTATACAATCCACTTTGACTGCACCTCCACTTCCTTCACCTCCTGCACATCTCTTGAACAATCCTCAGATTCAATCCACTCTGAAAGCTATGGCTCCATTCATCAAAGTTGAGACTCCTTTCAATGTTGACAGATTGGAGAATCTCCTTGCTTCCCATCCCAATCAGCCCTTTGTAGCCTCTGTGATGCGCTCCTTGAGAGAAGGTTTCTGGCCTTTCTATGAGGCAGAGTGGGAAGTTGAGTCTAAGCAGAAACTGGACAACTATGTCTCTGAGCCTCAAGACTTTGTTGCATTGAGAGCTCATAGAGATCAGGAAGTTGCAGCTGGGAGATGGTCTCAAGCTCTACCTGAAGATTTTGTACTTTTACCTGGGATGAAAGTTTCTCCCATGTTTGTGGTCTGGCAGAAAGGAAAACCTCGAGTTGTAATGGACCATACTGGCTCTGGCCTTAATGAAAACATCCCTAAGGCAGAAGGCAAAGTCAAGTATGATGATATGCACACCTTTGGTCAAGTACTTAATGATGTCTTGAAAGAGCATCCTGATGAAGAACTTATTCTCTTCAAAAGTGATGTCTCTAAAGCTTTCCTCAACCTCCCTGGTCATCCCCTCTGGCAGTTGTGTCAAGTTGTGGAGGTTGATGGTAGATATCACATAGTCCGACATTTGGTGTTTGGAACCAGGACTTCACCCCGCTGCTGGTGCAGCCTCTCATCTCTCATGTGTTGGTTTGGCTCTGAAAAGCTTGGTATCATTGGTCTCCATGTCTATATGGATGACTTTTATGGCTGGGACTTTAAGAGGAATCTGTTACTATTCCATGATCAACTCCGCCCTAAGAGACAGGTCCAACTCCTGGTATTCTGGGACATGATCTTGTGTCCTTATGAAGACAAGAAACAGGAGCATGGAGTCACTCTGAAGATCATTGGATTCTGGGTAGATATTGTCAAGGGATCCATCTCACTCTCTTCTGAGTCTATCCAAGGTCTTGTAGCAGACATCACTACATTCCTCTCCTCCCCAAAGCGCCAGGCTGCTCTCAGAGACTGGCAACACCTAGCTGGTTCACTGAACTGGTCCTTGAATGTTCTTCCATGGGCCAGACCTGCATTAACAGAGTTGTACAGGAAAATGAGTGGAAAGACTCTTCAGTTCAGAGCTATTCCTATCAATGGTGAAGTTTTCAGGGATTTGACTTGGTTCTCAGATCTCCTACAGACTGCCATTGGGATCCGATTTGTAGATGCTCAGATATGGCATGACAGTGAAGCAGACTTTGTGGGCTGGACTGATGCAAGTAACATTGGCCTTTCCTATGTCTATGCAGGAAATGGTTTCTGTTATCAGCTTCATCCCACTGAAGGTAGTCAAGTTGTAGACATCTTCTTCAGAGAACTCCTCTCCATCCTCTGTCTGTTTCATCACATTGCTTCCAAGCCATCTCCTCCTCAACATGTCCTCATCTACTCTGACAGTCTGGATTCTGTTCAAGTGCTCAACTCACTTTCCACCAGAGAGTCCTCTCACAACTCCATTCTCCTGGCCATTGCTGCCATTGTTCTCAAGACAGGGATAGATATCAGACCTATGCCTATTTTCACTCATAGGGAAGTGTTTAGCCATAAACTGGGCCAAAGCCCCATTAAATTGAATGCATCATGCAGGGCCCTACCTACAGGAAGGGAATGGTAAGGTAGACAACATAAATAAAAAAAAAGAAGTATAGGTAAAAATAAAATAACAAGGTTAGGGTAAAGTGAAATGGTTGCAAGTAAAGATGTGATATGGGAGAGGAGGGAGGGTGACCAAAAAATGACCAGATCAACCTAGATCTGCCCAAACATCAGTTGAAAACCATGTAAAGCACCCATAAAAGATATCATAGACACACTGAGCACCCAGACCTCTAATCTATACACAAAAGACAAGGAAAAATGATGTTGAAGCTGTCAGAGCTATGGCAGGTCCTTGAATCTGAGGCTAGGCCTGTACAGATAAAAGGATGATCTGGAGGGTGATGTTGAAGCTATCAGAGCTGTGGAAGAAAGCCAGTGTTCTCACCCAAATCACCAAAGTGGCAGGAGATGGTGGTGGTAAGAGAGAAAGGAAGAGTTGATGGGATCACATGATTCTGAGCTTTTTCACACAGGCCTCTGCTCAGAACTCTGGCACCTGACTGAAACAGAACACATGATCAACACATCACCTGATCCAACTGGCCCCATGTGAGGTGCTACCTGTACACATCTGAGAACAGAAGTGAGGTGTGACCTGTACACATGTTGAGAAGTGAGGTCTGGCCTGTACACAACTGAAGAAGTGAGGTGGAAACACCTGTACACAACTGAAGAGGTGAGGAACACAGCCTGTACACTTCTGTAAAAAATCAGGTGGAACCTGTACACATCTGAGGGTGAGACCCTGTACAGAAGTGAGGTAAAACCTGGAGAGAGATAAATCTGTACACAGCTGAAAAGTGAGGTTGTGGAGAAACCTGTACACAATTTCTGTTAAGCATACTGTAGTGATAGAACACTTTCTACATACATTACACAACGTCTCATCACTCCTAGTTATCACTGTAGTGACCTACTTAGTGTACAAAGTACTTACAGACTTCATTTCTTAGTTTTACAACTTATAACTTAGCTATTTCTTTAGTCTTACTGTAGTTAGTTAGTTCTCATAGGTGCGCACAATTGTGGACACCTATTATCACGCCTCATGCGTTTAGAGTACATACAAGACCAAACAAACCTGTATTCCTACTATAGTTGAAAGATACAAATCAATCCTCACTCTATATTGACTTCTGTCATATCTACAGTGTTTATTGGAGTACTGAGCAACTATAAGGCTTGTTAGTCCAACCTACTAGTCTTGTATTAAGGCATTGACAATCTGTGTATTGAGCTGGGTGGCATACTGCTTGGGTTAGCTGAAGGGCGCTCCAGTGTGTTTCAACTTCAACAAGTGCAATCTCCTTCAACAGGTTATGGGCCCCGTGCTCTAAACTGTGCATTGATCTGTTGTTGTCCTTGTTTGCTCTTTACTTGTGCGCTCCCATCAGTACTCCTACTGTTGTGGTCTTTCCAACTACATCTTGTCTATCTTGACTACTGTTAACCATGTCTTCTACAACCATCTCAACCACTCCATCATTTAAAGTCCTCACCAAGGACAACTACAATGACTGGCAGGGGAACATGAAAGCATCTCTGATGTCTCATGGGTTATGGAGACTAGTCAGTGGAAAGGAGAAACAACCCCCAGCCTCTGATACAGAGAAACTGGAGAAATGGGAACTTAAAGCTGAAAAGGCTGCTGGCTTGATTTATCTTGCTGTCAGTCCTGCTCAACAAGTTCCAATAAAGGCTCATCAAGAGGATCCTATTCGTATGTGGTCTATCCTGGAGAAGCAACATGTGTCCAAGAAGCCTGGTGCTAGGTTTAATGCCTATAATGCGCTCTTCACCATCACAAAGTCTGCTGATGAATCTCTAATGGATATGGCTGCAAGAGTTGAAGCTGCAATGGCTGATATTCAGAATCTGCGCCCTCCTGTTGCTCCTATTGCTGTCCAGTCAAATGGACTTCCTGCCCTTGGATTCACACTCGATTCCTTGGACTCCGAATTACAATCTATGGCTCTCATCCGTGCTCTACCAGAGGAATACAAGCACCTATCTTCAAACTTGCTTATGCAGGACAACCTCGATAAAGAGAAAATCCTTGCAGCATTCCTAGCAGAACAGCAGAATCAAGAGCACGCTGAGCAGCAGTCTGTGAATCGAGCTGCACAGGCTGCATCCTCTTCTAACAAGAAGAAGAATAACTACAGAGCTCCTGTTAGGACTGGGGAACCTAAGGACTACTGTAGGTGGTGTGGTAAAAAGGCGGTCCACTGGCAAGAGGACTGTCCCAGTAACCCCCACAACAAAAGGAAAGGCATTCAAGCCAATAAAGCCAAGGTGACTGAGGAGGATACTGAGGTAATTGAAAGTGCGGGTACTACTACTGCAAGTTCTCTTTCTAATGTACTTTCTGCTTCATCATTTGCTGATACTATGGAATGGAATACAGACACAGGCGCCACTTCTCATATGACTCCACACAGACACTGGATTCGAAACTATACTCCGTACAGAGTGCCTATTCGTCTCGCAGATCATACAGTTGTGTACTCAGAAGGAATGGGCGATGTTCTTTTCACTCCTATTGTTAATGGCAAAGAAGTCAGACAAGTTTTATTTTCTAGAGTCTTACATGTTCCTTCACTTAATAACAATCTCCTCTCCGTACTATATCTCACCAAGCACAAAGGTTTTACTGTACAAATCCTGAAAGATACCATAGAGTTCTCTCTACAAGGCTCTGTCCTATTTACTGCTTCTGTTAATAACAAATCAGTTGGTTATCTCAATGGTCTTACAATAAGCCTATGCCTATTTGCACTCATGGAGAAGTGTTTAGCCATAAACTGGGCCAAAGCCCCATTAAATTGAATGCATCATGCAGGGCCCTACCTACAGGAAGGGAATGGTAGGGTAGACAAGATAAATGAAAAAAAAGAAGTAGAGGTAAAAATAAAATAACAAGGTTAGGGGAAAGTGAAATGGTTGCAAGTAAAGATGTGATATGGGAGAGGAGGGAGGGTGACCAAAAAATGACCAGATCAACCTAGATCTGCCCAAACATCAGTTGAAAACCATGTAAAGCACCCATAAAAGATATCATAGACACACTGAGCACCCAGACCTCTAATCTATACACAAAAGACAAGGAAAAATGATGTTGAAGCTGTCAGAGCTATGGCAGGTCCTTGAATCTGAGGCTAGGCCTGTACAGATGAAAGGATGATCTGGAGGGTGATGTTGAAGCTATCAGAGCTGTGGAAGAAAGCCAGTGTTCTCACCCAAATCACCAAAGTGGCAGGAGATGGTGGTGGTAAGAGAGAAAGGAAGAGTTGATGGGATCACATGATTCTGACCTTTTTCACACAGGCCTCTGCTCAGAACTCTGGCACCTGACTGAAACAGAACACATGATCAACACATCACCTGATCCAACTGGCCCCATGTGAGGTGCTACCTGTACACATCTGATAACAGAAGTGAGGTGTGACCTGTACACATGTTGAGAAAGTGAGGTCTGGCCTGTACACAACTGAAGAAGTGAGGTGGAAACACCTGTACACAACTGAAGAGGTGAGGAACACAGCCTGTACACTTCTGTAAAAAATCAGGTTGAACCTGTACACATCTGAGGGTGAGACCCTGTGCAGAAGTGAGGTAAAACCTGGAAAGAGATAAATCTGTACACAGCTGAAAAGTGAGGTTGTGGAGAAACCTGTACACAATTTCAGAAGTGAGGAATATCTGTAGAGTTTTGGTGTGAGGAAGCAACTGAATATTCATGTACCTGTCAGAAGTGAGGAGGAGGCCTCCTGTACACTTCCAAGGTACTGAATGGAGGATTCAGTTGCTGGTGGGGATCTGTTGGTTTGCAGAGGCCTCCAGAAACGCTCCCTACCCTTGGAATCCGCCTTCATGTCGACCTATGCCTATTTGCACTCATGGAGAAGTGTTTAGCCATAAACTGGGCCA
This sequence comes from Lentinula lateritia, assembly GCA_028011325.1. Classification (NCBI taxonomy): domain Eukaryota; kingdom Fungi; phylum Basidiomycota; class Agaricomycetes; order Agaricales; family Omphalotaceae; genus Lentinula; species Lentinula lateritia. Next base: position 246,823 of record JANVFT010000041.1, read on the forward strand.
AAGCCCCATTAAATTGAATGCATCATGCAGGGCTATAAGACCTATGAGATGTTGTTGAGGGGTGGCTGGTGGTGAGAAAAATGTGAATGAGGCATGAGATGAATGGATATGATTATTGATTGGAGAGAGTTAGAGAGGGAAATGGATGACCTGTATCCAGAAGACTACTGGGAATAAAGTGTCAAGTGTCTCAGGAATATTTCCAAAGTCAGCATTAAACCAATCTCAAACTTGAGAGAGGTGTTACCACTTGTTCAGAAAATTCCCAATTCACCCTAGAGTTGTCATCCCTGTGCAGTGTTGAAACACTGAAGGATGAAAAGTGGATAAAGTCCAGATAATTGTTGAGCTGAATCCTTGTTTTGATAATCTATAGGATGTAACTCAAAAGTGACCCAAAGTTGGAGATTTGGTGAGTCAGATGAAAATTCCTGTATAAGCAGAGCCTTAGGGTCTGAATCTGAGAGATGGTGCAGAGCCCAGAAAACTAAAGTGAAAATCCTTGCATAGGTGGAACCTAAAGGATGTGTGGCCAGATATAGATTCTTGCATAAGTGGGACCTGGGGAATAGATCCTGAGGCAAAACTAGATAAAACTCCCTGTATGGATGGAGCTAAAGATGTAGATCTGAAAGCTGTACACCTGTACACCAAATAGTAACAATATTTGGAGAGGTGAGCTCAATCTTGATGATGTGAACCATAGAGACTGAAAAGTGAAGATCCTTGTATAGGTGAAACCTAAAGGATGTGGCATGGACAGGTGAGACCTGATAGTTATAGACTGAGGGTGAAAATCCTTGTATAACTGGAGCCAGAAGGATGAGAACCAGTAGTGCAAAGGAGATTTGACAAGTAAAGACCAAAGGTGAAGATCCTTGGATGAATAGCCTCAAAAATAGGCCTAGAGCTGAATTCTTGTGCAGGTGGGACCTGAAGAATATAACTCTCAAGTGAGGATCCTTGTACAGGAGTCTGAACCTAAGATTGAATGGAGGATTTGAAAGTGAAGCCAGAGTCTGGCTGAGTGGAATCCTTGTACAGGCAGGGCCTGAAGGATAGGGGCCAAAAAGATAGGAACCAGTAATAGGATCCTTGTACAAGCAAGGCTTGAAGGATTCACAGGAATGGAATGTCTTGAACAATAGCTGAGATTGAGAAAATAGTCTGAATTTTTATAGCAGTAAGTGATTTAAAATGAAACAAGTATGAAATGAAACTTAGCAGATTAATTTTTGTGAATCCACCACTATGCAGAGCATCTGACCAAGATAGAGATGATTGGTTGCAGTCCTTGTTCCAAGTTGACTCTAAAGCTATACTAATATTGGATGATAGCTGAGAAACTGGAACAAAATGGAGAGAAGAAGTGCTAGGTTGGAATCCTTGTTTAGGGCAGGTCCTAAAGGATGTAAACCAGAAGATGGCAGAATATTCATAGTTCAAAGGATTGGTTGAGATCCTTGACCAGAAGCAAGGATATAAACCAATTGCTGATCATTATAAGATGAAGAAATGAGATCCCTGTGCAGTATAAAACTGAGGGATAGAGGTTGAAGGTTTAATATGTAGTTGACTCCTTGTACAGAAACATAGCCTGAAGGATAAGCCCAAGTGTAAACTTGTGTGGCCAAGGAAAGGATAGTTTGTAGATGAGGAGAGGATTGTGGATCCAAGACTCCAAATCCTTCAAAAAAGGCAAACTTGAAGTGAGGTGATTGACTAAGGTGAGATAGTTCACTGAAGTGAACATTGGAAGCTAAATAAATAGCTCAGATTTGGTGCCCAATGTCCTGAGACAAAGTGAAATATGGGCAGTAACTCTTCCTTTTGATAACAAAGTGCTTCAGGAAATGGATTGAATCCAATATCTGAAGAGAGTGTAGAGGACTAAACAATCACTGACAAGTGAAAGTTCAAGGTTCCAGACCACCATTGGTGAGAGAAATGAACTTGAGAAAATCTGCAGTAGAAGTTTGAGTTTCACTGGGGCCATGTAGACAATGAGCTGAAGTGAAGGATTTCTGGTGCTAAAATGTTGAAGGAGATCCAAGTTGAGCAGAAAAAGCTCTTCAAAAGACTCCTGAGGAAGGTGAACAAGATGAGGATACCATCCTGAAATCAGCTGGGAAGCCAATGGTTGAATATATCAGGAGCTGAATTATGGATAATCAACTTGACAGAGGAGTTGAAGGATAGCAGCAGGAAGCCAAGGAGAAGGCTGAGAGAGAAGGATACAAACAGATAGCCCTGGATATATCCTGACTCAACATAGAGCAGCTTGGATATGAAAGTAGTGGAGAGCCAAGGAGACTGAGGGTAATGAGGAATTAGACAAGCATGGTGGGTAAATCTGAGGAAATTCTGAGTCCTAGCTGAATAAGCTGGATAAGACACAGAAACATCTCCTGAATTCACAAATGCTGCAGTCTCAACCCTACAGACTGATTAGGCTGAATCATGCCCAAATAAAATGGAATAAGTGATTGACTTGTTCAACTCTCAATTATGGATGCTTGTAAGATTGACCTGCAGAGACCCAAATACCAGGTAAATCAGGCTAGATAGAAGCCCATATAGCAGGAATAAGCCTAAATCCAAGGCTGGAGGATAGCCAAGAAGTGCAGAAGATAATCAGGAGAAGTCAGCCTGGATGAGATGGGCAACAGGGAAGCCAAAGAAGGTTCAGAGAGATTATTGGCAGAAGTCTCTTCAAAGTCTCTCCAAGGCAATAAGGCAGAAAGTGGCCTAAATGGCTAAAATGGCTCTTGAATCATAGCAAGTCACCCTAGACAAGGAGTTGAGAGAGAGCAAGAGGAAGCTGAAGGTGCTGATAAGATAAATCAGGAATCTCAGCTGATTAGGCTGGATAAGGGCAGACAGGATGTAGAGCAAGGGAAACTTGAGTAAATAACAAAGTAAAGTGACCCAGATAGCTCCTAGATCATGAGGGATCAGCCTGGATGAGATGATAGAGGATAACCAGTGAAAAATAGTGATCCTAAAGAGGTAAACAGGCCTAAAGAAGTCTCAAATCACAGGTGATCAGGCTGATTGAGAGACAGGAAGAAGCCTAGAGATAAAGGCAGTGATGAGGTGGCCTAGGTAGGTCCTGGGTAAGGTGCTACAAGACACCCAGAGGAAGATGGAGGATTTGATGAGTGAAAGGAGCATCAGGAAGTCCTAAATCTCAACTGATCAGGTTGGATAAGGCACATGGAGGAGGCTGAGAGAGGGGAAGGGATAAGATGGCCTGATTATGTCCTGGATCACAACAGATCAGCCTGGATAAGAGGCTACAGTGGAGCAGGAGGAGGATAGAGGTGTTGATGAGGAAGAGAGACCTCAGGAAGTCCTGGATCACAGCTGATCAGGCTGGATAAGATCCAGGAAGGTGTTTGAGATGAGTGAGGAGATGGAGGGGCCTAAGTAGGGCCTGGATCATCACAGATCAGGCTGGATAAGAGGTTGGAGGACACCAGGAGGAGGAGAAAGGTGTTGATGAAGGAGATATGCCTCAGGAAGTCCTAGATCACAGCTGATCAGGCTGGATAATGCATGGATGGCATGGAGGAGCTTGGGAAAGAGATTCCCAAGGTTTCTGAGGGTATCAGGGAAGTGAGAGAGCTGGGATCTGAAGATCAGAGTGAAGGAGGTCCAGGGAAAGGTTGAGATGAAGATGTGCTATGGAATAGCAAGGAGAATGACCAAAAAATGACCAGATCAACCTAGATCTGCCCAAACATCAGTTGAAAACCATGTAAAGCACCCATAAAAGATATCATAGACACACTGAGCACCCAGACCTCTAATCTATACACAAAAGACAAGGAAAAATGATGTTGAAGCTGTCAGAGCTATGGCAGGTCCTTGAATCTGAGGCTAGGCCTGTACAGATGAAAGGATGATCTGGAGGGTGATGTTGAAGCTATCAGAGCTGTGGAAGAAAGCCAGTGTTCTCACCCAAATCACCAAAGTGGCAGGAGATGGTGGTGGTAAGAGAGAAAGGAAGAGTTGATGGGATCACATGATTCTGACCTTTTTCACACAGGCCTCTGCTCAGAACTCTGGCACCTGACTGAAACAGAACACATGATCAACACATCACCTGATCCAACTGGCCCCATGTGAGGTGCTACCTGTACACATCTGATAACAGAAGTGAGGTGTGACCTGTACACATGTTGAGAAAGTGAGGTCTGGCCTGTACACAACTGAAGAAGTGAGGTGGAAACACCTGTACACAACTGAAGAGGTGAGGAACACAGCCTGTACACTTCTGTAAAAAATCAGGTTGAACCTGTACACATCTGAGGGTGAGACCCTGTGCAGAAGTGAGGTAAAACCTGGAAAGAGATAAATCTGTACACAGCTGAAAAGTGAGGTTGTGGAGAAACCTGTACACAATTTCAGAAGTGAGGAATATCTGTAGAGTTTTGGTGTGAGGAAGCAACTGAATATTCATGTACCTGTCAGAAGTGAGGAGGAGGCCTCCTGTACACTTCCAAGGTACTGAATGGAGGATTCAGTTGCTGGTGGGGATCTGTTGGTTTGCAGAGGCCTCCAGAAACGCTCCCTACCCTTGGAATCCGCCTTCATGTCGATAATGGTACAGAAGATGAAAATGCGCATATTGGTGGTACAACTCTTCCTCTGAATCTTGAGCTTTGGCATAGACGCTTCTTTCACTACAACTATGGTGATGTTAGCAAGCTGTCTAAGAATAACATGGTTGAGGGCTTTAAACTCGAGTCTAGTGCAAAACCAGACCCAGTATGTGAACCTTGTCTTGGGGGAAAGATGCATGCAAATCCTTTTCCCAGTACTGAGACCCGCGCTTCTGAAGTGTTGGAACTTGTCTTTACGGATGTGCATGACACTGGTATTATCTCACATGAAGGCTACCGCTATTGGATTCCATTTATCTGCGATAAGGCTCGCTTTAGAGCTGTCATGCCGATGAAGAAGAAGAGTGATGCATTTGCAGCATTCAAGCGGTTCAAGGCCTGGGCTGAGAAAGTTACTGGATTAAAAGTCAAGATACTCAGACACGATAAAGGTGGAGAGTATATATCCAAGGAGTTTGAAAAGTTCTTGCAAGATGAAGGGATCGAAGTACAACGTACAGCCAGAAATCGACCTCAACAAAATGGAGTTGCTGAAAGGCTAAATAGGACACTGGCGGAACTACTGACGGCAATGCTACTGGAATCGGGTTTACCAAAGACATTCTGGGTGGAATGCCTGGCTGCGCTTGTTTATGTGTTAAATCGTAGCCCTACATCAGCTGTTCCAGATAAAACCCCGTATGAAGCTTTTTATAAGAAGAAGCCTAATGTGGAGAATTTTCGGGTATGGGGATGCATGGCCTATGTGCATGTTCAGAAGGATAAGAGACTACACCTTGGTTCTCATATGGAAAAGTGTGTGTTCATTGGGTACCCTGAGGGAGTTAAAGGATGGAAGTTCTGGAACCCTGTTACCAAGAAGATTATCATCAGTGAACGTGCAGACTTCGATGAACGATACATGTACGCATCCAAATCACCAGATAAACCTACTCTTCGCAAAGACTATGTTCCTCCTGAGCCTACTCCGAAACAGCAACCTCTTAAAGTGACTTCGAGTGCCCCCAATGAACTATTCACTCTGCCAATCCCTATTGATGAATCTGAATCAGACTCTGACTCCGAAGTTGATGAAGGCAATAACCCGCCCAACCCACCTCGACTTGAACATACACCTGGACCTGAAATTCCTGTGACTGAAGATGAATCTGATGAACAACCCATTGCTATACGACGTCCTACTCGCAATCGTAAACCTCCTGGTGAATGGTGGAAGACAAAACCATCTACATCTCGTGTACCTGCTCCTAATGACGAGTCTGAGGATTCTAATGACGACTACTACGGCGATGCAGAGCTTGCAGGAATATCTACTCAGTTAGAACCTCGAAATTATAAAGAGGCAATGCACAGTTCAGAAGCATTCAAGTGGGAGGAAGCTATGAATGATGAAATCTCAGCTCATCTTGCAAACAACACTTGGGATATTGTTGACCTGCCACCAGGAGAGAAAGCAATTGGGTCTACTTGGGTATTTCGGATTAAACACAATGCTGATGGTTCTATTGAACGATTCAAAGCCCGCCTCTGTGCTCAAGGCTTCAGCCAAAGACCTGGTTTTGACTACTTGGAAACCTATGCTTCCACTCTGCGCTGGTCCTCATTACGTCTCGTCCTTGCTTTAGCAGCTATTGATGATATGGAGCTACGCTCTGTTGACATCTCACATGCATTCATTAACTCGGACATCGACACCACCATCTATATGAAACAGCCAGAAGGATTCAAGCAAGGGGGACCAGAAAAAGTCTGCAGGCTAAACAAGTCCATTTATGGTTTAAAGCAGTCACCCCGTCTTTGGAGTGAGAAACTCTGTAGTGTTTTAGTCAAGCTCGGCTTTAAACGCTTAGAGTCTGATCCTTGCGTCTACTTGTTTCAAAGAGGCGAAATCAAGGTGATTGTACCAGTATGGGTTGACGATATCACTCTCGCTTGTAAAAACTCTGGTGTCCTCGATAAATTCGTCATGGAACTATCAAAGGAACTCAAACTCCGTGATCTAGGCGAAACTACCTTCTTGCTTGGCATAGGAATCAGGAGAGATCGTCCTAATCGAAAGTTGTACCTCAATGCAAAGCAATACATCATTCGTAAACTGGATGAGTTCGGCATGCAGGATTCTAAACCTGTCAAGACTCCCCTTAATCCCAACGTCACCCTCTCTAAAGAAGATAGTCCACAGACACCAGAGGATAAAGAAGCTATGATTAATGTCCCCTACATGTCGGCTGTTGGCTCCCTATTGTTTTTGTCTATGATCATTCGCGCTGACACCGCTTATGCCACTGGTGTTCTAACTCGATTCAACTCTAATCCCGGACCTGCACACTGGCTTGCTGTAAAGCACTTGCTACGCTACTTGAAGGGAACTATCGACTACGAGTTGGAACTAGGACCAGACCCTACTGCACCAGACCTGATCACAGCCATTAGTGATTCTGACTTGGGTGGTAATAAGGACAATGGGAAGTCAACAACTGGGTACATCATCAAGATTGGATCAGGTGCTGTCAGCTGGAGTAGTAAACTGCAACCTGTGGTTACTCTATCCTCAACAGAAGCCGAATTTGTGGCATCTAATGCAGTGGGCAAAGAAGTGTTGGCAATTCGTTCTCTACTCACCGAGCTTGGTTATAAAGTCGCCTCTCCTACCACTATCCATGTCGACAACCAATCCTCCATTCAAGTTGCTAAAAACCCGGAACATCATGGCCGAATGAAGCACCTTGATCGGACTTTCTACTGGCTCAGAGAACAAGTCATACATGGCAAGCTTGCCCCTTCTTACCTGCCCACTGAGGATAATCCAGCAGACCTGCTCACAAAGGCCCTTGCAATTCCAAAGGTAGATAAGTTCCGAACTATGATCGGACTTGTCAAACCTACTACCTCCGACGATGAACAAGGATATACAGTGTTGGGGGGTTGTGATAAAGAGAAGAAGAAAAAGTTGTGAATGTGATGGACTTATGCTAGATTGCAAAAGTGTTCCATCAGGGGGTTGTGTTAAGCATACTGTAGTGATAGAACACTTTCTACATACATTACACAACGTCTCATCACTCCTAGTTATCACTGTAGTGACCTACTTAGTGTACAAAGTACTTACAGACTTCATTTCTTAGTTTTACAACTTATAACTTAGCTATTTCTTTAGTCTTACTGTAGTTAGTTAGTTCTCATAGGTGCGCACAATTGTGGACACCTATTATCACGCCTCATGCGTTTAGAGTACATACAAGACCAAACAAACCTGTATTCCTACTATAGTTGAAAGATACAAATCAATCCTCACTCTATATTGACTTCTGTCATATCTACAGTGTTTATTGGAGTACTGAGCAACTATAAGGCTTGTTAGTCCAACCTACTAGTCTTGTATTAAGGCATTGACAATCTGTGTATTGAGCTGGGTGGCATACTGCTTGGGTTAGCTGAAGGGCGCTCCAGTGTGTTTCAACTTCAACAAGTGCAATCTCCTTCAACAATTTCAGAAGTGAGGAATATCTGTAGAGTTTTGGTGTGAGGAAGCAACTGAATATTCATGTACCTGTCAGAAGTGAGGAGGAGGCCTCCTGTACACTTCCAAGGTACTGAATGGAGGATTCAGTTGCTGGTGGGGATCTGTTGGTTTGCAGAGGCCTCCAGAAACGCTCCCTACCCTTGGAATCCGCCTTCATGTCGACTCTAGAACGAAGCCTGTGGTCTGTACAGATGTAGGAGAGGCTGGTGGGGTGATGTTAGAGCTATCAGAGCTGTGGGGAGTGTGCAGATACCCTACCCAAATCCGAAGATGGTGGGGAAAGGAAGGAAGAAGGACAGGATCAGATGACACTCCTGATGCTGCTAATCACAGGCCTCTGCTCGGAACTCCGGCACCTGTGACTGCCAGAAGTGTCCCATGACCTGCCTTGATCATCTGACAACAAGTTACCAAAACTTCGAAATTGCAAAGTCGAAGTTGGTATGTAAAAGTAATCACTGCCGGGGCAGTAGTGAAGATATTGACAAACAAATTTTATAGCGTTGTTCCTGACAATTTCCTGCTGTAGTCCACCAACGCACGCGTGTATATGGCGCGAGGACGACGAGCTATAAATAAAACAAACTCGAAGTCTCAGAATAAAAAGTTGAGCATTCTGATGAAAAAGTGTTCATAGTGTGAGACCTAATCAAGATATGGACAAGGTGATTGTTGGAGGTGATTGGGGCAATGGAAATCGAGATATTAGCAGGTGGTAGTGATGGTAGGACAAGGGGAACATCAGCAATTAGATGTATTCATGTGCACTGTAAAAGTGATGAACACAAGATCTAATTGCTGGGGTGTATCTGTTGTTTGCAGAGGCCTCCAGAAATGCTCCCTACCCTTGGAATCCGCCTTCATGTCGATGTCCACAATTGTGCGCACCTATGAAAACTAACTAACTACAGTAACACTAAAGAAATAGCTAAGTTATGAGTTGTAAAACTAAGAAATGATGTCTGTAAGTACTTTGTACAGTAAGTAGGTCACTACAGTGATAACTAGGGGTGATGAGACGTTGTGTAATGTATGTATAAAGTGTTCTATCACTACAGTATGCTTAACACAACCCCCTGATGGAACACTTTTGCAACCTAGCATAAGTCCATCACTTTCACAACTTTTTCTTCTTCTCTTTATCACAACCCCCCAACACTGTATATCCTTATTCATCGTCGGAGGTAGTAGGTTTGACAAGTCCAATCATAGTTCGGAACTTATCTACCTTTGGAATTGCAAGGGCCTTTGTGAGCAGGTCTGCTGGATTATCCTCAGTGGGCAGGTAAGAAGGGGCAAGTTTGCCATGTATGACTTGTTCTCTGAGCCAGTAGAAAGTCCGATCGAGGTGCTTCATTCGGCCATGATGTTCCGGGTTTTTAGCAACTTGGATGGAGGATTGGTTGTCGACATGGATAGTGGTAGGAGATGCGACTTTATAACCAAGCTCGGTGAGGAGAGAATGAATTGCCAACACTTCTTTGCCCACTGCATTAGATGCCACAAATTCGGCTTCTGTTGAGGATAGAGTAACCACAGGTTGTAGTTTACTACTCCAGCTGACAGCACCTGATCCAATCTTGATGATGTACCCAGTTGTTGACTTCCCATTGTCTTTATTACCACCCAAGTCTGAATCACTGATAGCTGTGATCAAGTCTGGTGCAGTAGGGTCTGGTCCTAGTTCCAACTCGTAGTCGATAGTTCCCTTCAAGTAGCGTAGCAAGTGCTTTACAGCAAGCCAGTGTGCAGGTCCGGGATTAGAGTTGAATCGAGTTAGAACACCAGTGGCATAAGCGGTGTCAGCGCGAATGATCATAGACAAAAACAATAGGGAGCCAACAGCCGACATGTAGGGGACATTAATCATAGCTTCTTTATCCTCTGGTGTCTGTGGACTATCTTCTTTAGAGAGGGTGACGTTGGGATTAAGGGGAGTCTTGACAGGTTTAGAATCCTGCATGCCAAACTCATCCAGTTTACGAATGATGTATTGCTTTGCATTGAGGTACAACTTTCGATTAGGACGATCTCTCCTGATTCCTATGCCAAGCAAGAAGGTAGTTTCGCCTAGATCACGGAGTTTGAGTTCCTTTGATAGTTCCATGACGAATTTATCGAGGACACCAGAGTTTTTACAAGCAAGAGTGATATCGTCAACCCATACTGGTACAATCACCTTGATTTCGCCTCTTTGAAACAAGTAGACGCAAGGATCAGACTCTAAGCGTTTAAAGCCGAGCTTGACTAAAACACTACAGAGTTTCTCACTCCAAAGACGGGGTGACTGCTTTAAACCATAAATGGACTTGTTTAGCCTGCAGACTTTTTCTGGTCCCCCTTGCTTGAATCCTTCTGGCTGTTTCATATAGATAGTGGTGTCGATGTCCGAGTTAATGAATGCATGTGAGATGTCAACAGAGCGTAGCTCCATATCATCAATAGCTGCTAAAGCAAGGACGAGACGTAATGAGGACCAGCGCAGAGTGGAAGCATAGGTGTCCAAGTAGTCAAAACCAGGTCTTTGGCTGAAGCCTTGAGCACAGAGGCGGGCTTTAAATCGTTCAATAGAACCATCAGCATTGTGTTTAATCCGAAATACCCAAGTAGACCCAATTGCTTTCTCTCCTGGTGGCAGGTCAACAATATCCCAAGTGTTATTTGCAAGATGAGCTGAGATTTCATCATTCATAGCCTCCTCCCACTTGAATGCTTCTGAACTGTGCATTGCCTCTTTATAATTTCGAGGTTCTAACTGCGTAGATATTCCTGCAAGCTCTGCATCGCCGTAGTAGTCATCATTAGAATCCTCAGACTCATCGTTAGGAGCAGGTACACGAGATGTAGATGGTTTTGTCTTCCACCATTCACCAGGAGGTTTACGATTGCGAGTAGGACGTCGTATAGCAATGGGTTGCTCATCAGATTCATCCTCAGTCACAGGAATATCTGGTCCAGGTGTATGTTCAAGTCGAGGTGGGTTGGGCAGGTTATTGCCTTCATCAACTTCAGAGTCAGAGTCGGATTCAGATTCTGTTAAGCATACTGTAGTGATAGAACACTTTCTACATACATTACACAATGTCTCATCACTCCTAGTTATCACTGTAGTGACCTACTTAGTGTACAAAGTACTTAGAGTCAGTTTGATGTGTAGAGTCGCCCTGACTTTACTTGTGTCAGATTCCTGTATATAGAAATTGATCTTTGATTGAAATCACGCGTGACAACGGGGAAAAGCGCTTGTTTCACAGTAATGAGCGCCGACTTATCATTTTGTAATCTTTTGCTTTTCTGCACTCATTTCGCAATGCCTTCCCCATTATCTGAAGTCTCTGAAGCTACCAGAGCAAAATGGGTAATCACACTCATTGTTTCTCTGATACAATACATTACCCTTGGTGTAGCAATGTATCTCACACCATTTTACAGCAAGGAAGACATGTATACCTCCTCTCTCACTGGAAAAAAATGGCTTGAAGAACTTCTTGTAGGCCATCCAGGGCGTGCTTATATTGCACTTGGGATGCGTAGGCATGTGTTTCTTGCCTTGGTACTTCAGATTAGGTGTATGGGATATATGGAGCCTGAGAAGTCTATAATCACACTCGAAGAATCACTGGCCATTTTTCTCTACACCTGTGTCACTGGGCTTGCTATAGATCATGTAGCTGAGCGGTTCCAGCACTCGAAATCCACAATATCTGAGTAATCATCTGTCTGCTACATATCCGATTGAGTGTCTAATATCCTCTGCAGACATTTTCGCAAAATATTGGATATTTTGTCCGGACCCAAATTCTACAACAAATACGTGCGCATTCCTGGTCCTCATGATCCTATACCAGATGCAATATTCAATAATCCAAAATATCATCCATTCTTCAAGGATGTGCTTGGTGCAATCGATGGTACACATATTAATTGCACACCGACTGCTGAGAATATACATTCAGCCCGTAATCGGAAGGGCGGCGTTACCCAAAACTGTCTAGCTGCTGTTTCATTTGACATGCGGTTCCTTTTGTTCATCGGCGGGTGGGATGGCTGTGCTGCCGATGCAACAATGTATGGAAAAGCCTGTCTAAAGGACTTTCCTATCCCTCCTGGTAAATCATACTTGGCTGATGCAGGCTTTGGTATATGTGATGCACTTCTGGTACCATATCGGAGTGTGCGGTATCATCTAGCAGAATGGGGCCGTGCTAATCAGCGGTGAGTGCATTTAAGTAGAACTGTCTACCATTGTTAGATTCACTCTGAATTTACCAGCCCAAAAAATGCGCAGGAGCTTTACAATCTGCGCCATGCTTCTGCCCGAAATGTTGTTGAACGTATTTTTGGTGTGGTCAAGAAGCGCTGGGCAATTTTGACAACATCACCCCACTATGCGATGGATATACAGGCCCGCATCCCCTCAGCTCTGATTGCTATTCACAACTTCATTTTGGAGCATGATCAGGCAGATCTTGATCGTTGGATTCTCGATGAACAGGCGGAGGATCCACTTCCAGGCCAACGTCGTCAGCAGGAAATTGATTTTGGATCCCTAGCTACATCGGAGAAAATATCGCGGGCAGAAAAACGGCGTGCAGAAAATGCTCGGGATAGATTGGCAAATGAGATGTGGGAAAATTACCTATCTGTTCTGGAGGAATACCATAAGCAGGGTGGAGTTGATGCAATGAATGTAGATGAAGATGAAATGGAAATAGCTCCATTAGATTAGACATTAAAATAGATATATGATATTCAAATGAGTGTATGGATGAGACTATTTAACATAAAAGCTTTGCAGCAATTTTTGCACGATCGACAGGATCCTCTTCTGCACCATATGCATCAGCAGCTGCATTGTCCCTCGCAAATAGGATTTTCAAGTCAGTAGCTTGATCATCTGAGATATAAAAACCCTGGACATCCTCCTTGATCCGCTGCCGGGCAATAGCTAGCTTCTTCGATGGGGAAAGTGCAGTCGATTTAGAGGTTGTGCCAAAAATGTCACGTAGCATGTCACTGATACCATGTACAGACTGCCCCAGTGAATGAATCGCTTCAGGGCCTGTCAAACGCACACGTTTGCTACTCCAGGGTGTCGGAGTATCGACTATATCAGAGGAAGCACGTTTCGGCGCAGGGGTTTTCTGTAGTTGTGATGAAGTGACAGAGGTCTGCGACAAAGTGGAGGAGACCTGCACGGAAATCTGGGACAAAGTATCCTGTGATTCATCAAAAGCCTGGGATGAAGTGATCTGTGACTCGGAAATGGCAGAATCCTGGGAGGGAGAACGATTTTCGACATCCTGTAAGGGAGTAGTGGAACGCGAACGGGGGTCCAACTCTGGCTCGGATAGTGAATCACCAGTTTCCTGTGTTGTATCCTGGGATGCAGCATTGAAGACATGGACTCCTCTAGCCTGAGTCGGAATGATCTCATGCATCAACTCCCAGAGAGGCCATCCACTTGTTTTGAAAGGTTTAAACTGCTTGTGAACAGATACGAAGTTCCTCCAAGCATCCTCAGTAGCAGAAACAACATTGAAGCCACCTTCATGAGTGTAAGTCCATCCTGAAGCTCCAGTATATGTTTTTTGAAGGACTGCAAGGATATCTGTGTGAAGCTTTCGAAGCTATACGATGATCAACCTAATTAGCTGGAGAAGAGAGGAAAAACCATTGAGAACATACTGTAGAGCTGTAGTACTTCTTAATAGAAACAGCAGTCTTGGCCACTCCATGGCTTGGAGGACCACGAGCTTCAAGGTGTTTTGCCGCCTCGTTGTAGACAGTGGTATCAAAATTACCACCTTGTCCTACTCGTGATCTCTGGCTGTGTAAGAACCTAACCAGTGCCTCTACATCTCCAGGTGAGTTCTTCCAATCAACCTGATCCTTCTTCGGCTTTCCCATGTAAGAATTGTATTGAAAATGAGTGGACACGACGCGCCGGTCGCAGAATGCGATAAAGAAATGCGGATGGTCACAATCTGTCACAATTATATAACGGTTACATAACGGATCAATTTCTATATACAGGAATCTGACACAAGTAAAGTCAGGGCGACTCTACACATCAAACTGACTCTTACAGACTTCATTTCTTAGTTTTACAACTTATAACTTAGCTATTTCTTTAGTGTTACTGTAGTTAGTTAGTTTTCATAGGTGCGCACAATTGTGGACACCCATTATCACGCCTCATGCGTTTAGAGTACATACAAGACCAAACAAACCTGTATTCCTACTATAGTTGAAAGAACCAAATCAATCCTCACTCTATATTGACTTCTGTCATATCTACAGTGTTTATTGGAGTACTGAGCAACTATAAGGCTTGTTAGTCCAACCTACAAGTCTTGTATTAAGGCATTGACAATCTGTGTACTGAGCTGGGTGGCATACTGCTTGGGTTAGCTGAAGGGCGCTCCAGTGTGTTTCAACTTCAACAAGTGCAATCTCCTTCAACAGGCCCTTCTGGTTATATTCCAGATGCTCTAACCACTGAGCTATCCGGTCTTGGTTCAACTAATGAGGACTTTACATATGGTGACATAGGCCATCCAATCAACACTTTTTTAAGGACTTACTATCTCATCTGCCTTGGTTGATTTATGGATTTTTAGTATGCATAACACCATTTTGTTGAAGGAGATTGCACTTATTGAAGTTGAAACACACTGGAGCGCCCTTCAGCTAACCCAAGCAGTATGCCACCCAGCTCAGTACACAGATTGTCAATGCCTTAATACAAGACTTGTAGGTTGGACTAACAAGCCTTATAGTTGCTCAGTACTCCAATAAACACTGTAGATATGACAGAAGTCAATATAGAGTGTGGATTGATTTGGTTCTTTCAACTGTAGTAGGAATACAGGTTTGTTTGGTCTTGTATGTACTCTAAACGCATGAGGCGTGATAATGGGTGTCCACAATTGTGCGCACCTATGAAAACTAACTAACTACAGTAACACTAAAGAAATAGCTAAGTTATAAGTTGTAAAACTAAGAAATGAAGTCTGTAAGTACTTTGTACACTAAGTAGGTCACTACAGTGATAACTAGGAGTGATGAGACGTTGTGTAATGTATGTAGAAAGTGTTCTATCACTACAGTATGCTTAACACATTTACACCTCATCAGGGTGTCAGGATGAATAATCAATCCCAACATTGCTTCCCTTTGATATTGTGGAATCAACTTGGTTGGTGAATCCACCTAATAGAATCTTAACTAGAGATGAATTAATTGGATATCGTGCTCAAGCTCTATCGAAACATAACTCATTCATTGAGAAAGTACGACATAGAGTAGATGCAAACAAGGTTGCAGAATTACGAAGATTTGAACGAAAATATAGACATACAATTAAAGATTGGGATTTCAAACCGGGTCAATTGGTCCAGGTTAGGAATTCCGGAATTGAAAAGAGTTTGGATAGAAAGATGTATCCAAGATATAGAGGACCTATGGTCGTAATTAGACGAACTAAGGGTGGCTCTTATATTATTGCTGAAATGGATGGAACAGTACTCAAAGAGAAGGTTGGAGCCTTCAGAGTATTGCCGCATTTTACACGAAATGAACCAATTGAATTGCCAAACAATATTCATGAGCTTATCAACTTAACTGCCGGACAATTAGATTTAATGGTAGAGGACGAAGATGAATATTGGATGACACCAGAAAATGATTACATATTCGATGCCATACTGCATCTGAGACTCTCAGATACCAACTCTGACGAAGAACTCAGTGAGGAAGAGGATCAATAATTAAATTGAAACTCTGGTGATATACTGTTACAAACGAACATCATAAAATGAATGGCGATGGTAAGGTGATGCATCTACTATACAGCTGTAATGGCGTAAAGACGGTAGGCATGGAATGAATGAATACGAATATAGGAAACCATGTAAAGACGGTGGATCAACCCGAACACTGTTTTTATAATATTTATGGGTTTAAACGAATGCATCTAAATGATGATGTATCAGTTTAAATGAAAATCAATTAGATGGATTGCAGACCTAGGCAGAAACGTGTCCTTTGTCTTCCATCATAGGAGTAACACCATGAGTGAATGGAGTAGTAGCTTGTTCGACGGTCTTAAGGACTGGAACAGCGATCTCTGTAGGAGTGACGACGGCGTCCTCAGAACCAGTGGTGGGAATACTCTGAGCAGTAGCGAAACTTGTGTCAGAAGCAGAAGAGTCTGAACCAGAATCTTGGCGACTTTTCAAGATGCTGCAAGCTTTGTCTGCAATTACCTTGGCAATACGTGCACGAGTTGCATAAGTCTTGACCAAGTTTGTGTTAAATTCGAATTCAGCTGCCTGAAAGTTCAATGTAGCAGCAATGAATTTGGTACTTTGCGACTCAAGAGGAGCTGGCGGAGTATCGAGATTAGATGATACGACTTGAGCAAGAGCATGATTGATATGCTTGCTATGGGTCACTAAAAACACGGATTAAGAATCCATTTGGAATGGATTTGAATTAAATTGAATCACCTTTGTCTTCAGCGAGACACAACATACAGTTAGAAGGAACATGACTGTCAGCGTGGCAATGAACCTTGCTGAGACGAGGAGAAACTGTTAAGATCATGCACACCGTGTAACCGTGCCAGAGGTCACAGAGTGTCTAAGTGCGGAAGACGGATGGGACAGTAGTGAAGTTATTAACAACACCGCCGTTACGCCGTTAGTCCCCGGAGATCAGGAGTATAGGAGGGAGGAGCTAAGTAGCAGCCAAGTCGGAGCGGCGGTATCGCCGGTGACGAGGAGCGAGCCAGAGAACTTATAAGTCCAAAGGCTGTAGAGAGAGTACTTCAAGGCGTTGAGCCTGAAGACTTAGAGAGGAGCTAAGTTGAGAAGGGAGATCTAAGTTGATCTAAGTTGATAATTAAACTGAGGAACTACAGTAGCGTACAAGCAGTATTTATATCTACGGAGCGGCACAGCGGTGCGGAGCGCCAGACTAGCTACTAGGAGTTATACGTGTAGTCCTGCAGGCTAAAGTAAAAGACAATAAGGAGGGACTAGAATGAAAGGGTATGTGTAGCGAGAAAGAACAATAAGGAAAGATTACAATAAAGGTAGATCTGCGGAGTACCGAGCGGCGAAGTGGAGGCCCGAGGCATGGACTTGACAGAAACATCGTTCACAGCAGACTTTTCATCCTTATTGGAACCTTTGTTGGAACCAGTAGTGGGATAAGGAGTGCTGCGACGATTCTACGACATAGACTGAGTCGTGGATACAGAACATGATACCAATTGGACTCACCTTGATAAAAGAGAGAGCTGGCTTCTGTTTGAAACTGCGTTCAGTTCCAGACACCAACTCGTCCTCGGAGGCTGAGTTCATCTGAACGAAATTGATGTATCAAATTAATTGAGATTAGATTTGAAGATTTACCTCGACATCAGAGTCGAAACGAACAGATCTAGGTTCACGTTTGACGTCACAAGAGGAAGCAAATCTAGTAGCTTTCTTCTTGGACTTCCTGATAAAACGAGAATTATCGGAACGAGAGGACGCCTCGTGATCCGAATGAACAGAACGAGCACGATCGAGGAGACGATTCCTAACAAAAGTGTTCTGAAAAGACTATTAATGTAAATGGTCACGAATAAAATTGATACATACATGAGCATCATTGGCAAAAGCCATGAACTTAAGATGTTGCTCGAAGTGGGAATCGCTGACAATGTCAGGAAATAGTTTGTGCCCGAGACACAAAGTATTGATAATGCTCTGACGAGCAGTCAAGTTAGAAATCTGCCTAACATGACTACGAAGGGTAACAGGCTTTTCCTGATAATAAACGATTTAAATTGATACATATCAATTAAATTGAATGAAGAATACATACCAAGAGATCATGAAGATACTCGGTGACATGCCTAAATTTTGGCTAGACGTCTATGCTGTGAATTGTGACATTTTCACGTATAGATTCGTATCAAGAGGACTGTAATTGAGACCCAGATTGACAGTCAAAGTCAATACTGAATCAGTCTAATAAGTTGAAGGGACCATATACCCACACTACCACAAGTTGGTTAGTTTACCCATCCCCGATACTACCTTCGGATAGCAGTCTACCTGTTTGTCAAGCAGGATTATACCAGACTCGGACTACATCCGAAGGATGACCATTCACGTATGACATACCAAGGGTATTCTTATTGGACCTTACACTGGCAGGAGTTTGGAAGAACTTACTCAAGTGACCATGAACCGAGGATTGACTCGAAATGACTTTCTAGAACTCAGGAATCATCAAATACTCCTTCTAGAACGAGATCATGCATTAATCTAAAAGACTGTGATTTAGTCTAATAGACCAATCAAGTTGCATGGTTGAGGAAAATGACTAGAAGAACGATCGGAAGACTGCGAGGCTCCGAAGACATATCAAATGAATGTCAAAGGAGTCCTGACGTAGAAAATAATGAAGAATACAATTAAATGAATACTATGCTTAACTCCCTTGATAGAGTATAGGCACAATGGGTGTCTATTGAAAGAGAGAAGCAATTAATTTAATCCAGATGAATCAGATTGATAGGATTAGAATCGAGGAGAGCTGATTTGCCTCCGGACGAGGTGACAAACGATCGAAGTAAGTGTTGAACAACAATGACAGTTGAACACTATTCAAGTCATTCTCCAAAAACAATTAAATTAAATGAATATCGAAGTACCTACCTATGTTTGGAGGTATACTAGAATCTTGGAACCAATATGGGCCAAATAAGGACATGTAGATTCAGATTAAATGGTATCTGACTGAGTATAGAAGTTTCCTGGCGGTTCCGAACGTTTATTGTATTAAATTAATTGTACTGTGCGACTCTATATTCTGTACGTATAAATAGCGATCCGATGTATCTGGAATACAAGTGATTTTGGGATGACGTTGCAGTGCTAATCCGTAAAAAGGAAAGACACACTCCCGCCAGACTGGAACCTCTTCACTAGCAGCCATTCGGGCCCGGCACTTGTGAGTATAGGAACATTGTGTTCTGCTCCTTGTGACTGCGAGAAGTATATCCAGTTGTTGGGTATTCTTCGAACTTAGGATCAGTTGTTGGTCTTAAGGGCAAATCACGCTGTGTGGTTGTGCCAGCACATAGTTCTAGCCCTCCGTAGGGGTCTGTGTGTTTCGCTTTTAATTTACTTTGATTCAAACCCCTGATTCTTGATATACCCAAATCAATACAACCCAAGCACGAATCGTGCTGAACCTACCTTGATCAAAGGAATATACCGAATGCTTAGAACGATTCAAATTGATTAATCAAAGCTTCTTACTTAGCTCTCAAAGCTTTGCGGAACCTTTGCCAACGCTACCCCTTGCTATTAAATAAATTTGATAGCAGTGAACTCGCATATTGTGTGTTAGATTGGTTGGTTGGAGTGCCCATTAGATTCCTTCCTTTCTCTTTCACACAAAAACGAGGCAAGCTCGTTAACGTATAGTACCTGCAGGTAAGGAATAAGACAATAAAGAGAGACTAGAATAAATGGGTATGTGTAGCAAGAAAGAACAATAAGAGGTGGATCTCGGAATACCAAGCAGCAGAGCCGGGCACCGAGGCATGGACTTGACAAAGCCCTGGGTAGTCACCGATAAAGATAAAGATGCTGAGAATGGTGACATCATGTAAGACCCAGGTTGAAATTGGTCTTGAGGGTAGATTTGGTATGAGAGGTTTATGTTGTAGCATGCTAGGAGCAAGCTGGAGCTCGAAGGTGTCAAGTCCATGCCTTGGTGCCCCACTCCACCACTTGGTATTCTGAGATCTGCTGTTTTATTGTAATCTCATTCTTATTGTTCTTTCTCGCTACACATTCCCTTTCTACCTAGGCTCTCTCTTATTGTCTTATTCTCTACCCTGCAGGTACTACGTGTATAGCTCCTAGTAGTTAGACTGGCACTCCGCCCCGATGCGCTGATCTGTATGTATAAATACTGCCTGTACAATACTGTAGTCCCTCAGTTTAATTATCAACCTAGATTACCCTCTTCAACAAGGCACTGAGGCATGATCTTGACAGTATTAGATTGGTTGGTTGGAGTGCCCATTTGATTCCTTCCTTTCTCTTTCACAAAAAAAACAAGGCAAGCTTGTTAATGGCTTATTGGTATACATGATCTTAACAAAGTGCACATGAAACATGATTGGATAAACTCCAGTGCTAATCTAATTTCAACAAAACTATTCATACCTTCATCTGCAAAATCTGGATAATTTTGAGAGAAATACTAGCTGGAGAGCACTATCCAGTGCTTTCCCAACTGGACAGTGCTATCAGCTGCTTTCAAGCTACATCTGCAAAACCTGTATTTTTGGCTAAGGGTCCGAAAGCAGTTGAGAGCACTTCCCAGCAGTGAAAGCACCCAGAGCATGTTGCTTTCAGTGCTTTTGGCACTGGGATCTGCTGGGATCTGCTCTCAGCCCTTAGCTGAATATCCAGGTTTTGCAGATGCTAGCCAAAAATACAGCTTTTACAGATGTTGATATAGAGACATTCAGTCACCCCAACATTACAGCATGGCACATTGAAGTCTTTGTCATCAGCTTAAGTGAAATTGATTCTGTCTTAAGCAAGGTGCAGTCCACAGCAGTGGAGTCTAGTGTGATCCCCCCTCTTCAATATCCACTACTCATTTGAAGATCTTCCGGAAAGGGTAACTGATTTCCATCGATGTGACAAGCAGTGCTTATCTAAAGCTTCGGTGGCGATGCGCTCTCCAATCCAAACCATGCCAAATAAATCGGATAACACACAACTGAACCTTCCCCTTTGCCCATCTTTCCGTCCACTTCAACAAGGAGCTATTCGAACTAGGTGACGTTTGCCTTCCCTTTGACGTTCGCTGTTGCTCACTTTATTTCTACGGACTACATCTTATCTTCTTATCTTCTGACTCTGATTTTCATAACGACCTCGGTGTTTTCCAACACCCGCAGCTCTTCACGACTATCTGAAATCCTTTTTATCTTCACGACTAATACTTAACAATGGAGGACGAAGTTGCCGCTCTGGTGATTTCCCACTGTATGGTTTATATACTCGATGCTAAGACTGCTGTAGGTCATCGACAATGGTTCCGGCATGTGCAAGGCTGGGTGTAGGTTTTCCTCTTCTTGCCCCATAGAATCCGCTGATTTTACCGATCCGCAGTTGCTGGTAATTGCAATATCAATAGCTACTCGCGTGCACCGAGCTAATAAACGCGAACTTTCAGGTGATGATGCTCCTCGAGCTGTTTTCCCGTACGTTGAATTCCACCGCCGTGATTTTTTCCTGAACTCGGTTGTAGCTCTATTGTCGGCCGTCCTCGTCATCAGGGTGTCATGGTTGGAATGGGTCAGAAGGACTCATATGTTGGGTACGTTAGGATCGTTCTTCCGAAACTGTTGTCTTACTTGCGACACCTTAGTGATGAGGCGCAGTCTAAGCGCGGTATTTTGACTCTCAAGTATCCTATCGAGCATGGTATTGTCACCAACTGGGACGACATGGAGAAGATTTGGCATCACACATTCTACAACGAACTTCGTGTCGCCCCTGAGGAGCATCCTGTCCTTTTAACCGAGGCGCCTCTGAATCCGAAAGCCAATCGTGAAAAAATGACCCAGATCATGTTCGAGACCTTCAATGCCCCGGCTTTCTATGTCGCTATTCAAGCTGTGCTATCTCTCTATGCCTCTGGTCGTACCACCGGTATCGTACTCGATTCCGGTGATGGTGTTACCCATACCGTTCCCATCTACGAGGGTTTCGCTCTTCCTCATGCTATCCTTCGTCTTGATCTTGCTGGTCGTGATTTGACCGATTTTCTGATCAAAAACCTCATGGAGCGTGGCTACCCTTTTACCACTACCGCTGAGCGTGAAATTGTTCGTGACATCAAGGAGAAACTGTGTTATGTAGCCCTCGATTTTGAACAGGAACTTCAAACTGCTGCTCAGTCCTCTGCCCTCGAAAAGAGCTACGAGCTTCCTGATGGTCAGGTCATCACCATAGGCAACGAACGGTCGGTCGCTGTTCCTGATGAAATCGATGACTCATGAATAAAACCTTTCTAGATTCCGTGCTCCTGAGGCCCTCTTCCAGCCTGCCTTCCTTGGTTTAGAAGCTGCCGGAATTCATGAAACGACGTACAACTCTATCTTCAAGTGTGATCTCGATATTCGTCGTGATTTATACGGCAACGTCGTTCTCTCTGGTGGTACCACTATGTTCCCGGGTATTGCCGACCGGATGCAGAAGGAGCTTACGTCGTTGTCTCCTGCCTCTATGAAGGTAATGATATAGTTTCCTCGAATATATGTCTCACCTATATCTTCGGCAGGTCAAGATTGTTGCTCCTCCAGAGCGGAAATACTCTGTTTGGATTGGTGGTTCTATTCTTGCTTCCCTCAGTACTTTCCAGAACCTATGGTGCTCAAAGCAAGAGTACGATGAGTCTGGTCCCGGTATCGTTCACCGCAGTGCGTCATTTCAATGGTTTTTACATACATAAGAAATCTCACTTTCCCTCTTCAACAGAGTGCTTCTAATGATCTCATGGTTCAGGTCATTCAGCTAGTTAGGACTCTTCTTCCTGCGATCAGTATAGGGGTATGTAGGATGGTAGTCTGAGTGGCTGGTACTTCGCCATTGAAAGTTTTATTTGGAAGTTTCTTTGTATGCTTTACAAGTTTTGCTGTTAAGTACCTTACTGTTTCTTTTCAATGGATTCCAAATATTGGTACTCCTTTAAGCCTTCACAAATTCTGAAATACAATAAATCCTGTTTCCCCATGTGCTGAGTGTTATGTTGTATCCAGTGGGAAGTATGCAGGGTCTCTATACGTCTCTGGATCAAAATGGGAGTACTGCGAACCTGCTGACTTCGCAGACAGGTTTGACATAACTCGCTTCAAGCCCGCTCCTCCCTCTGTAGACCCGGATTGTTTATGATTTGATCCGAGAAGAGGCCTGTTTTTGAACGAAACAGGCGTCCCCGATACATGGTTATTGCCGCCTATAGAAGTTAATGGCTGTGTATGTTGAAACGAAGCCGTACTTGCAGGATGTTGATGTGGATTCGACGCCCTCGAAGGCGCACGAGAATGAATGGAATCTACGTTCGAGGGAGACCTTGCCCCACGCAATGCTTGATTGTTCTGACCGTAACGATCTGAAAAGCCTGGAGAGCCAGTCCGATCAGGTGGGGATGATGGATTGTTGGAATCTTGTCGTTTAGGAGAGGCCGAAGAGGTATAGTTTGCTTGACTCAATGACGCAGAACGGGGACGAACACGATCAGGCCATGACGCAGGATATTCATCTGAGCTGAGATATGATAGCTCTGGGGTACCAGATCCACTCCGAGTCGCGCTATGCAAACCATTTGGTGCATCTGAAGGGGATTGCGACTAAGATGAAAATCAGCACCCGGACAATTATCATACATCGAAGTTGACTTACGGGAGGCTGAACAGATATCGAAACAGGTGGACTAGTAGAATCAATATAATGGCCAGACATCGAGGCCCTTTTGGAAGAGCGATTTGGACCACCACGAGCTGCTTGCTGTGAACTCGGACCATCA
Source organism: Lentinula lateritia (assembly GCA_028011325.1). Lineage (NCBI taxonomy): Eukaryota > Fungi > Basidiomycota > Agaricomycetes > Agaricales > Omphalotaceae > Lentinula > Lentinula lateritia. Next base: position 270,595 of record JANVFT010000041.1, read on the forward strand.
TTGCGAGATCGGCTCGTGTCTGTCTGTGGAGGGTACGGACTTCCGTGGAACCTTGGATCAGCAGATCCGAGGGAGATTGCCCGCCCATGCCCTCCTCGTTGCTGGGTTGCAAGCAAAGGCGGGACAGTGAGATGTGCTGGTATTCGAACATTACGCGGTGGGCGATCTTGCGAGGACGATATATCCTGACCTTGGATTGGCAAAAGGACACAATGAATAGAAATTTCAAACCTTACCTTCAGTGGTCGAGCACGCTCCCTCTTCGTGGGATCAAAATTATCATATCTAATCTCTTCCGCGAACCTTTGGTTGGAACCGGTTGGAGAAATTCCTTGATCAGTGTGCCCCCTGAACGACCCCGAAGGCTCAACAGACGGTGATAACACGGGGCCGACATTCAGACTGCCCTGCCTACTGAGTGGGTTCTCCGTGATCATACTGAGCATTCTAGCGTCCTTGCCCTTTCCTTTGAAGATGTTTTTCAATGTATTTCCCAGCCCGCCCGAGCGCTTAGTTTCTGTTTGTATTGGATAACCCCATGCATCGAGCAAGCCACCGCTGGAGTTCGCAGAATATCTCGAACTCATAGAGGCGCGCCGAGGTCGATCTTGATACCATGAAGTAGATGCTTCTGGTTGCAATACTCCGTTTGCAACTGCTACATCAGGGGTATGCGCACGAGAGTCCACCTCACCACGATGATTGTACCACGAGTCGGTGGCTCGGGCCTTTCCCTTTGACGAGGTATATTCTCGCCTAGGGCCCTCTGCCATACTTGCGCCATGACTGGAGTAAGCAGTATTTCCCGGCAATGTATTGATAGTGGGTTGCGGAGACGGAGGATACTCTGCCAACTCATGAGGTGGAGGCAACGCAATGTGACCATCCTCAGAGGCAGCTGGAATGAAATTATCAGGGGGACGGGGAGAAGATGCTCGCGTGATTGGGGTTTCAGCTAACCACGGTTGAGGTTGTGGTTGGGGCTGCTTAGAATTGGTCAGTCGAATTGAGGATTGGGGTCGGTTGTGGAATTCAACTTCATTAGCAGGAGGTATTGGAAGAGAGTACATCTGAACCGCAGGTGTAGCCATGTCAGGCCTTGTAGAAAATGGCCGGGAAGATACGTGGGCGGGAATGGCCTGCCGGGGACGCTCAGAGACCGACGAACGCCGCGATATGGACTCTGGTATGGGCAGAGATTGTGGGGGAGGATCATTGAAAATCGAAGCCGGTACCATTGGCACCTCAGGAAATTGCAGCAAGCCCCTCTGGTCCGGGGGAGGATAGGTACGGTAAGAAATTGAATCATCGCCATCCCCGGATCCCTGAGCATCTGTGCGTTGGAAAGAGGACAGTTCTGGTGGTGGAAGGTTGTCTGAATACTCATTCCCATACTCAAGCACAGTTTGAGCGTTCAGAGCACCGAACTCTTCTCTAGCCCTATTCCAGCCTGCCTCAAAGCCCTGTCTCCTACCTTCCTCTCGTGCTTTCCAGATTTCCAATGCTTCTTTTACCTTTCGTGCATCTCCTCTCGCCTTCCTTGCGTCATTTTCAGCGGCATCCAACTGTGTTTGCAATGCAAGCACCGTGTCTCTAGTCTTTACGATCTCCTTTTGCGCCAAGTCGTACTGTATCTTATACAACGTAAGTTCTGCTTCCAGAGTATGTGATTCTCGTTCAACATTGAGTTTCTCCGCGTTGAGCTCTTTGAATCGTTTAATGTACGCCTGGACCTGGGATTCAGCCTCTGCGGAACGCTGAATTTCCGCTTCCAGTTTTGAGAAGACCATGTATAAAGTTTTGCGCATCTTCGAAGCTTCATATTCGTGTTCAATTAGTAGACGGAGGACTTCGCGCTGATCCAAGCCTCTGTACGCTGATTCGCGTTCACGGCGATAGCGCTGACTTGGCCCGCGTCTGGAGCGAGAGTCTTGATGGTGTTCAACAGCTGCCGGGCTGTCATGAGAAGTAGCTGCTCCATGAATGGGTGAAAGTAACTCTGAACGCGGTGAGTCCTCAGGATGGTCACGTTCATGAGCAAGAGTTTCATTGACAAAATCACGTAGAACGGGACTATAGAGCAATTATTGTATCACTACATGCGGAAAGGAGACGATACTTGCCCTTCACTATCGTCCGATGGTGAGTATAGCCCCGCAGTATTAGAATCATCGGTCATGGTCGTCGAAGATTTGGGCGCTTATATTTCCCACGCCACCTTGGTCACGTATCGTCACAAACTGTTACAGGCTGTTACTCCCGCGTCCTTCCTTCTCTTACATTCAACGAAATGCCTGCTCCAGCGCCATTTCCTTCTCCTTTTCCCGCTCTCTATCTCTATCCAATCAACGACTCATTTATTCCAAAGCATATTTCTCTCTTACACAACACACATGTTAAAATTGGACGACAAACAAACGCCAAAACCACTCCGGGCGAACGAAATGGTTACTTTGACTCCAAGGTGCTCAGTAGACAACATGCCGAAGTTTGGGAGGAAGGAAACAAAGTACGTGGAAACCACTTACCTCAGTGCTATGGTGGTCTCACCCTATGCCGTTAGATATTTATTAAAGACGTGAAAAGCTCCAACGGCACCTTCATTAACGGAGAGCGGCTCAGCCCAGAAGGTCTCGAGTCTGACCCATATGAACTTAAGAGCGATGATAACGTTGTACGTTTGCAGAAGCACTTGACTACAAATACTCTACTTAATACTCATACAACTTTCTCAGGAATTCGGTATTGATATCATCGGAGAAGACAACAAAACCATCGTTCATCATAAAGTCGCCGCTCGCGTCATGTGCATCTTGTCAGAGCAAGATGCCCAAATAGCAGCGAGGGCGGAACAGTACCAGATGCAGCAAATGCAACAGTTTGCTGGTCCCTCGTCGTCGTTATCCCCTGCTTCTAACGGATCTATGGTCAATCAGACGGGCCCAAGCTCGGGTCCAGGATCCTCCAACTCTGCATCGTTCAACTTCTCCGGGCAGCAACCCCCTCGTCGACCTCAAATGTCGCAACAGGGAATATCTGGTATGGGTGGAATGGGAGGAAGTATGAGACCTCCGGGTAAGAGCGGACTCACATTTGATCATATCTTGAATCGTCTTCAAGGCGAACTCCAAAAGAGTCGTGAAACCGGCGCAGAGTTGCATACACTTACTGGCGCCATGAGTGACATTCACGAAACTCTCGGTGGTGGCAATTTGGTATGCTGGTGTCATGTCTCGCGATTGTCATGCTTACTCCCTTTTAGCCCACCACTGCCCCTCCATTTCCTCACGCGTTGCCTCCAGTCAGACCTCCTCAATCGGCTGCCCCACCTCCTAGTCAACCTGATGTCCCATCCGTCCCTTCCGCACAAGACCAACAAGATTCGATGTCGAACGAGCCACTAGCAACTTCTACGACCACAACTCACTTCCAGATGTCTTCAGCTTCCTCCTCTGCACTCTTAGTTGAGCTTCAGACGCAACTTAAAGACACACAGACTTCCCTTTCGCAGCACATTGACAAAATACGTGTACTAGAAGATGCTTTAAAGGAACAGGAAACCATTCGTCATGAAGTGCGTTTACTCCGGGACATGATGGACGCTGTTCAAAGGCACGATGAACCCTCCCAGAATACCACGTCGCACAAGACTCGTCGTCAGTCAAACGTAGAACCTCAAGGAGGCTTTGACGTAGACGAAGAAGAAGAGACCGATGCCTTTGACGACGAGTTCGAAGATGACTCCCGAAGCGTGGGCACAGCTGTTCCACACGAGCTTGAACGAGTTGATGAAGAGGATGAAGAATCTGCTTCCACAGTAGATGATGAGTCTCTCCCCAGCCAGGTGGATGAGCTCGATCTAGAGATGGCTGTACGAGAAGAGGCGCGCCTTCAACCTTCTGCTCCTGATGGAACTTTTGACGGCGAATTTGAAGATAACGAAGTCGAGGAGGAGCAGCAGCCTCAGGAACTTGGTCGACCCCGAACGCCTGAACCTAGTCACCTAGGTATGAGTACCTCGAGATCCAAAGCTTTGAATTCTCCTTTAAAACACTCTCAAGGTCTTTCGAGTAGTGTAGTCGATGAGCTGACCACCCGGCTCACCACACTCTCCGCTCAACTTGAATCCGCACTAGCCTTATCGAGCACACTCCAAGCACAACATAGCACTGCCCAATCAACAATTTCCGCTTTGGAAAGCAAAGTAGAAGCACTGGAGAGTTTGGTCACAGCCACTCTCAGCGCCCAACAGCGTCAACCGGCCGTGACTACCGAAGAACAGACAGCTCCACAACGCGCAGAACATGAATCCTTGATAAGTATGGTCGTGGAATGGAAAAAGTCTGTTGAAGGTCAATGGAGCAATGTCCAAGAGGAGTGGAATCAAGAACGCGAGCGACTCAACCGCGCTCGTGAAGAATGGGAGAGCAAAGTGCGGCTTGTGGATGATGGTCTCGAGCGTCTGGAGCGCATGCAAAATATTGCTCTTTCCAAAGATACACCTTTCTTCCATGGAAACGGTGATATTAAACATGGTTTAGTTACCCCGCCCAGCCCACGCAGTCTCTCTTCCGATTCTAATCGTCCACGGCGAAAACGCTCGGGGTCCGGCAGAGGGAGAACAGGTTCCAAAAGGCGTAGTCTGTCTCGGGGTGCAGAGACGGATGACACAGAGGCCACCCTGGCAAACGAGGAACCTCATGTCTTCGAGAAAGCGGCGTCGAAACTCATAGCATCTACTCAAACCAATCACCATTCAGAATTGACGAGTGGGAGTCCTCTGGCGGTTTCTGAACTCTCTGCAAACCCGTTCGTGCGCAGCGACCATGCCGAAAATTCATTGGTGCCAGGCCGAACCACGAAAGCCCCTTCTATCAACGATCATAATGTAAGCATCGCACATTGCATTTTGGCTATCAAGATTACTGATCAGCTCTCTAATTAGAATCGAGTCAATATGCAAACTGTTGTTGGAGTGTTGGTACTGAGCGTGGCAGCTGCAGCAGTAGTTTGGCGCACCAAACCGGACCATGTATAAATTTCTAATTCAAATTGAGCTTCGATGTCTTCGTGGAAACAGTGGAGGATTGGGTTACAGCATTTATTTCTGCCGCTTGTCCTTTGGATCGTGAGAGTATTTTTCATTATCATTCCTTCTTCCTTTACTCTATAGTTACTCCTTACTTTATTCGTTCTTTCTATCCTTCTCTCCATGTTCAATGATAGTGATGTGTGATTCTGTGCACAATGAACTGCCGGTTGCCCTTATCTTTCCGATGCTCTGTCTGGGTTTTGATGATATTCAAACTCACCACCACGCACCGTCACTCTGATGGAAGGATTCAGACTTTCAGCAGGATTGGTTATATTCAACTGATACTGCAGGAAACCTCACATTGGTACAAATCATGTTAAAATTTCCTGGTCATTCCCTATGTAGATTTGGTGTATATTCGAAGAACCATAGCATTGCATATGTTCTTGAGACAATCTGCCAAGCACTGACTGGTACTGACTCCTCAAGCTCAAGCGCAACCTATACTCCCTCTAACCTTGCTCATATTCACCGAAAAGCAATCCTGGGTTAAGCCGAATCAAATACAGCCAGGAAAGGGAACCATGCCCTTGTGCCTGTCGTCGAAAGTGATTTTGTACGTATGTTGTAAGTTACTAACCTATGTTTTCATTTGTTGTAAAGTATATAAGCTGATAGTCAGATATTGGTCAATTGAAAACAGGGTTTCCAAATTGTGCATCACCCCGAGTCACTTTTGCCTACCCACCCCTACATAGATCCAGAAAGTAAATTTACGGACCATCGATTGCAGCATATTTATGTATTTTACGAGAGCAAGAAGAATACAAACTACAGAAGAGCGTCTTTGGGCATTCTCTTCATTGCCTGCCTCACGCCCAGATCTCCCAGTACATCTTCCGCTCCAGCGAGAATCGCATCGAAACCGGATGTGCGATGGTACTATAGGAAATTTAAGAGACGTTCCAACATAGATACAAGGCTTAACGAGGCTCACGTTTTCTACCAGTTTACCCATCCCGGTAACTGTCAATGCGCGCCCCCCAAATATTTGAGTGGCATCTATAAACATGATATAAGCAAATAGTGGTGTGAAGAAAGAACCCAAGAAATGTAGACCTTCAGCCGTTTCCCTTCCGCAGCGAGAGACGAATCTGTCAAAAGAAGCAACAACAACAAGATGTCAATCTCATCAGAGGATACGCATGGACGAGGCATACTGCTTCAGCAAGCCTATCTGACCAGCCATTTTACTGGACATTTCGTTATAGGTCATCTGTTGGCGTGAGTGGGTGACATTTTGGAGATTTCCATGAGATGAGATAAAAGATGATCAGAACACAAAAGCAACAACGGATTGAACGAACATTATTCATCTGGTGTGTGACAATTTCGAGCCAATTCTGACATGCCTCTATCCGCGTTATCATCTTCCCAAGTTTATTTCTAATTACAGCTTGCGAATTCAAAGGTTTTCCAAAAACAATTCTCTGGTTGGCCCATCTTTTTACGAGTTTGATCAATCGCTGAGTCTAGATCTGCATTTTTTTGAGACTCACTTCAAACATTCCTCAACAATGACTCTCTGGGCTCCAACGCTGCACCCGGTAACCATCCATCGCTCGTGATTGAAGTTGCTCAAGATGACTGACAAACCGTTGCCTATTTCGCCCAAGGTGTTGCCCACTGGTACGCGGACCTTGTCGAAAGTTATGTATGCTGTTCCAGCAGTAGATGAATATGCCGTCTTAATAGGTTTGGTTGATACGCCTTCTCCTCTTTCAATCAAAAGCACAGTAAGACCTTTCTACTGCATGGTGAGTTCGTGCATTTTGACCAAACTAGTACTGACCTCCGTCTTGCATCCCGTAGTAAAATAATCTGCAAAGGTTCCGTTTGTTATCCATCTGATGGAGATTGAGTATTCGAAACGACGAGGGGCATCTACTAACGTACTTTTTGGTCCCGGTGACGACCCAATGATCTCCATCCCTTACTGCAGTCGTCTGAAGCCCACTCACGTCACTTCCAGCAAACGCCTCTGAAATGGCAAGGGCAAGATATTTTTTGCCGGACAGAACCTAACAGAACACCATCTGTCAAACAGCCTAGATACGGAATGTGAGTTGAAACGGACTTCAGGAACGACTTTCGCCTGCAATTCTTTGGAACCGTAATTCCATATTGGCGGAAGACCAATGACAGCACCGTTTAGCATCCCGTCAACGAATCCACGCGTACCGAAGCGAGCAAGTTCTGTGTTGAGAATGAGCTACATATATATGTGTATGTGTGAGTTAAAGCAGGATTTATGACTAAATGAGGAAACCTGACTTCATGAAAATAATCAAATTCCTCTGGCCTGACTATTCCTTCCATGAGCGTACGACCTCTCAGATGTTTTCCAGGACCCAGACGCATAGCAATGATCTCCAAGTTACTGCAAAAAGTATGAGACTTGAGCTGATAGACTTCTTGGCTTAGTACCTCATCTTATCCACAACCTCCTGCGATATTCTCTTGCCATTCTCTTCACATTTGATGGCTTCAGGACGGACAACCTCTTCGAAAAAATTGCGAATAGCTTTCTGGAATTTGCGGTGGTTATTTGAATAGTACGGACTGAAGAATCCCTCCGAAAGCCATGAAGGCTCCGCGTAAGGTACTTTGGATAATGAACCCGGTGCGGGGACCTTGACAGTCTCCACTTCGCCTTCAATTACCCCAATCTGTAGACGAGCGTATTGAGGTCGCAAGAGTACCTCGTGTCGATGTAGTCCAAAGAATGTTTCTGTCGCGTCCTTTCCAGCTTATGCTAGATATGAGGTTTGCTTTAAACAGATACAGGGATGATGTGCCTCACCTACACCTTCAGCGTATAAGACATTGGGTCCTCCCGGATGTAAATCCGCGAACTTGGAGAGATCGAAAACTTTGGAGTCAATGACTATCCACTATACGTGCATGATATATGTAGAGGGATAGGATAGTAGGATATGAGTTATACTGGCGATTGGTCATGATGATTCGATGAATAATTCAAAATCTTACGAGGTCGCCGTCTTTGTTATGCTATCAGAAGGGAGTTATATATGCGAACCGTCAAGAACGTGGTCTCAAATACCTTCTTTACTTCCTCGAAGGTGAGGGTCTTAAAAAGCATTGTGTTAAGACGACCGGTTCGGGACCGGTCACTGTACTGGGGTAATTTCACATGCATTCATTCTTGAAATCATCCAATCGATTTTACAATAACATAGATTATCAAGCTGAAAAAACTAACAACGCCCATGTAACACACAAAGAACAAATTGTTACTATCCAACAAAACCCATAACGCGTAGGCGCACCACTGGTGCTAGCTGACACTGAGGTAGTAGATGAAGTCGGAACTGAGGACGACGTCGACAATGATGAGAGCGAAGTAATCGTGTTCTGAGTAAACGTCGGGGTCGCGAGACTTATTGTGGTGATTGTGCTCTGATGGAACGAAGAGCTGGAAGATACATTCGGCGTAGACGATGGTACCAGCGTTGTCAGAGTCCTATTGGGATTCTGCCCAGGTAAAGTGGGATCCGTGATGTTGAGCCCTTCCGAAGCACAATCTTCAACGAGTCCTTGCATTTGGGCTATCATTGTACACTCGATAGTGACGTGAAACGAACCAAAAACGTACCGTCAATGTCCGATTGTGGAAGAGAGTAATTTGTGGTCTGAGTTATATTCCCAACGCATTCAAAGCAATCTGTCAAATTTCCTACAAAGACATTCGTGCAGCACTCCTGAGGGGTACAGCCCTAATACGAAGATCGAGTCCATTGAGCTTACGATTGGTGGAATTCAAACAGCAATTGAGCTCACGGTGTCAATCAGTGAGACGATTGGGTCACATATCGATTGACACTGGGTAGGAATGTTTGGGTCGGTTTGGCGAGAGTTCAAGAGCTCCAATGGTCCATCTTTCGGCAGACCCGTCGCGATGTGACCAAACGACGCAAGCCCACAGAACAAGAAGAAGGTTCGGTTCAACATCAACGTACTTAGGTAGCGCCGGGCGTTTGTTCAGACGCGCTTCCAGGTCTAGACCCTAGTCCATCTCGACATCCATGCTTCAGGCCTTCCATCAATAGCCGCCAATTGCATCGCAGGATAGACGATCAGATCTCGACACTTTTCTCGTAAACAAAGTCGTAAACTCAAATCCCTCCGCAATCTTGATCTCACCCGAGTTTTTTTTTTTCTTTTCATTTTTAGGCCCTGCCAGGGCCTGGCTATCCCTCCCTTCTCCTTGCCGTTCTACATACCTTGACTATGCCGCCCTTTGTGCGCGTATGTTCCCTGGGGCCTGGGTCATAATTTTTCTTCCCGCTGACTCCCGCCTTGTCAATGTATACATAGACTCTATTCCGACCTACTCCAATAGAGTACGATATGTGCGTTCTGATATTTCCAATGGCACTGCATGTGCATGCGAACACCTCCCCGGATACCTTCAGACGCGGGTTAAACATCGGATGAGGATTGGAGTCCCGGTCGTTGCATATCATTGACCGGTCATTGAACGGTTCAGTACACTTCCCACTCTTTTATTTCCATTATACAAGTCGCAACTGAAGCATTCGCACGATGAAAAGAAACCCGCTGTGCGTGGTAACATCGCCTAGCGAAAAAGGTCTTACCTGTCAACAAGAGGTCGCACGGAGGATTATCGGGGTGTATGCGCCATTTGAGCATTCTATAGCCCACCTCACTAGATATATTTCTATCATTCAAAAAGCAGCATGATTGACCCGACTATGTTTGCGGTGGTTATAGCAGCGTTCACAAACTCCTGAGATTGTCAATCAAGAATGATTTATTGACCATTCCTGTGGTCAATGCAGCACCCTCATATATGCCGAAAGGTCAGCATGCAGCTGAAGCCAAGCTCGAATACTGACAATTTGCTAATTCATTCTTCATTGACAGACCATCGTGAATCTGATGTGAATACTTTTATCACATCCAACCGCGTTATCGAAAATTCCAGCTAGACCTTTTTGAGTAATGAATCTACACTGAAGAAGATTCAAACCTTCATGCGTTGCTCGTTCACTGAGGCAGCCTGCATGAGATCTTTGCGGAGAGGAATCCGGTCGGTTCCAGGTTTCCCTGGATATGCATCGGTCCCAACAGCGAGTGGAGTACTCCGGCCTCAGGATTTGCAAAGATCTTCAAATCTTCAAAACATAGGCAAGGCTGAGGTCCCGAAAAAACCCGACAAATCCGATAACATCCTTGAACGAGCATAAGTTAAGAGTCCTGCAACAAAGAAGAAAGAAGGACACTCTGGTAGGATAGAGCCGGTGTAACTGTCTTAGCAGTGCTCTGGCAGTACTGTCGGAGCGCACACGGCCCGGGTCACGCGATTTAGAACTGGGACTCGCGTCATCACACTCAGCTTCGAGTTCTTGTGATATTTCAAGTTCTGTTTGACGTCTCCGGCCTGTGCTGGAATGCCCAAGCAACCAGCAAGCTTTTTCCCAACAACTGCTATAGTTGAGATTTGAACTGATCTGTGAATTTTCTTGTATGCTCAAATCGAAATCGAATACAGGACCATGCAGCTGCTGGACTTGGTGCTGGCGTAGTTTCTACGCTCTGTATGAATCCGCTGGATCTTCTTAAGGTCAAGTTTCAAGTCGCCACGTCAACGCATTCGGGAGGAATCGGAAAACAAATCTGGTACGGTTTGAAGGACATATATCGAGAATTCGGATTCAAAGGTCTATATCGCGGGGTGGGTCCCAATGTTGCGGGTAACGCGTCGAGTTGGGGTCTATATTTTCTATTGTGAGTGTGTAAAATGTTTCATCTTCCATTTTCAATCCAACATTGGTAGTTATAACATGCTCAAGAAACGAGCCGCCGGAGGTGACATTACGCAAACGTTGTCTGCACAAGAAATCCTTTTATGTTCCGCCCAAGCAAGTCCGCGACCTCCATCTTGAAATTATGCGTGACCGTCTTGACTGATCTCTCGACAGGTGCTGTTACCGCGGTCATGACCAATCCCATATGGGTTGTCAAAGTTCGAATGTTCACTTCGCCTCCAGGTTCACCACAAGCGTATCGGGGATTATTCCGTTCGTTTCCAATGTCGTAATAATAATACTAGCGCTTATCTTTATCGCAAGCATAGATGGATTCAAAAACATTGTAAAGGTTGACGGCGTGCAAGGCCTATTTCGAGGGACGTCGCTGGCTTTGGTTGGAGTTAGCAATGGTGCACTTCAGTTTATGGCATATGAGAAGATGAAGAAATGGGGCTTCGATATGAAACGACAACAATCTCTCAGAGAAGGGCGGGATTGGAATCCTCAGGTTGACAAACTGGTAAGGTGCAGGCTTGACATATCCTTCGAAATTCACATTTGTTTTCTCCCAGTCAAACACATCTTACACAGTAATGTCTGCATCCAGTAAGCTCCTGGCACTTTCTGCGACATACCCTTATCAAGTTGTGAGATCACGGATTCAGGTAATGATGCCTTATTCTCTTTGTTCACTCTTCAAGCTTGAAGCACAAATAATTTGCTTAGAATGATCCGCAACTTTACCCGACTATTCGTAGTACAATATCCCGAACATGGTCTCAGGAAGGTTACACAGGCTTTTACCGGGGTCTTGCCACAAATTTGGTTCGCATACTCCCGGGCACTTGTGTGACGTTCGTAGTTTATGAAAATTTGGCATGGCTGTTGCGGTCCACAGCAGCAAAAAGAGACTGATTTAGATCAAAGGAAACTGGCAAAAACTTACCTAGATATCATAGCATATTGATGATGTTCTAATCTACCGGAAAGTATAATTCGCGAACTTACGATTTAACTACGAAAACCGAGTCTTATTTAAAGATTCTCAGTGCTCAAAGCCGTAGCAAATTTTTCAGAGTTTGATTACGTAAACTTTCACCTCACCCAACGACCTCCAACACTCGTCGCTCTCCTACCGGTCGTGGAGCGAAATGCCTATAACTCACGCTCTTTTCGAGTCCTCCTCGGGCTATGCCTTGTTTGATGTCAAGCTCACCGAGGATATTGTCTCTCACTCACAAGCCGCTCAAGACAGTATCAAAGATCTTGGGAAGTTTGGGAAAATGGTTGAGCTTAGAAGTTTTGTTCCATTCAAAAGTGCTGCACATGCACTAGAAAATATCAATGATATTTCCGAGGGTTAGTGCATTCATCTTTCGCATTTGGTTTGGCTTCCTAACTCAGAGCTCAGGACTTGTGCACGACCACTTGAAATCTCTCATTGAACTCAACCTATCGAAATCCTCTTCCAAAAAGGCACCGATAACACTCGCAGTATCCGAATCCACACTTGCAGGAAATATTCGTGAAGCCACCGGTGTGCAGTGCGACGCTTCAGAAAAAGCCCAGGACATTATTCGCGGGATACGTCTCCATGCCCAAAAACTGCTTTCTTCACTTGGTGAGGACGATTTGACCAAAGCGCAGCTTGGTTTAGGACATTCCTACTCGAGATCCAAACTGAAGTTCAATGTCAATCGTATGGATAACATGATTATCCAAGCCATTGCCCTTCTAGATCAGTTAGACAAGGACGTCAACCTTTTTTCTATGCGCGTCCGTGAATGGTATGGCTATCACTTCCCCGAGTTGGTCAAACTTGTTCCAGACAACTACACCTATGCGCGCGTCATATTCTTTCTAGGGGACAAAGATACATTTACCGAAGACAAGCTTTCTGGCCTCGAAGAACTTCTTGAAGAGGCCCAGTCTGCCGCGAAATCTTCCGGAGAAACCATAACTGGCTTAGAATCGACGTCGACAACAGCTTCGAACATCCTCTCAGCAGCCCGAAATTCAATGGGTTCTTCGCTTTCTCCGGTTGACATGCTCAATATCTCTGCGTTTGCGCAGCGAGTTGTCTCACTGTCCCAGTATAGGAGATCATTGGTGGCATATTTGGCTACTAAGATGAACGACGTAGCCCCAAGTTTGACAGCCTTATTAGGCGAACGAGTTGGTGCAAGACTCATCAGCCACGCAGGAAGCTTGACAAATCTCAGCAAGTACCCCGCAAGTACTGTGCAGATTCTTGGAGCAGAGAAGGCGTTGTTCAGGGCGCTGAAAACAAAAGGGAATACTCCGAAGGTGAATGAGCGAGAATATTTCGGCCTCCCTCTTTCTCTCGCTAGAGTTGACTTGGCTCATTATTTCATTCTCAACTAACAGTATGGTTTGCTATACCACTCAACCTTCATTGGCCGGGCTCAACCTAAACATAAAGGAAGAATATCGCGTTTTCTCGCCAACAAGTGTTCAATTGCAAGTAGAATCGACTGTTATTCTGGTGGGTCAAAACTATAACCTCCCTCTGTGTATATATTGTTCAGAGTCTCTACTAACCCCTATCTGCCTTATTTAGAAAACCCGTCTGCCAAATTCGGGGAAGCGTTACGTGCTCAAGTCGAAGAACGCCTCAACTTTTTCGAAACGGGCGCACCCCCTTCCAAAAATGCCGATGCTATGCGAAAAGTGCTGGAGGACCTATCCCTAGATGATGATGCCGACGTCGATATGGATAATGCTGAACCTGCTCTTACCACGCTGGAAGCCTCACCGAAAAAGAAATCGAAGAAGGAGAAGGAGTCCAAGAAGAAGCGTAAATTGGACGCCATAGATGTGGACAGGGACGAAGATGGAAGTGATGAGGAAGTTGTGGTGAAAAAAGTCAAACTGTCGAAGGATGAAAAGAAGGCTTTAAAGAAGGAGAAAAAGGCCAAGGCAAAAGCTGAGGTCAATGAACAGGTAAGTCTTACTGGGTATGTGTAATGTACCTCTGTTGCTCACAAAGACATCCTAGGTCAAAGAGGTCGACAAAAAGAGTAAGGAGAAGAAAAGAAAGCACGAAAAGAGCAAAGATTAGTGTTCCTGCTACCAACCCTACTGTTCCATCTGCTTCCCTTCCCACTATGCACTTGAATCCGAGTTATTGCTCCGTCGGATATCGTAGGATTACAGAGAACCGCTGTTCATAGCACAATATGGCTATGCACACTGATGTCCTATATGATGTTCGAAAACTCAACATTTCTCTTCAGTAGCGTCTCTTCAATACTTGCTCTTTGCTCTTGACCCGACCATTCTTCTTTAGCTCTAAAGCGCCGAGTGAGAAAAACAGTACCAAAGATGACAAGCCTGTGTGCGAGGTAAGATTTTACGATGGAAGTCGTCGTGCACATAAGAGTTACAATACACAATACATAATGGGAGCACTGCAAACATAGAGCATTCTCTGGGTAACCAGTGGAAATACCACAGGAAACCAATGTGACTACAATCGTCCACATTGATGTTCTATGTGAGAGATAAGTAGGCTCAGGGTACCGACGTCTTCGCTGCAATAATAAGCAGAATCACCAAGGTCTACTGCAATCCGGTATTAAAGTACATAGCTCAAATCTGCATCCAAAATGTCGAAGGAATTATCATAAGCATCCTCTCTTGCATTAGCCACTGTTGACACCGAGCTTTCTCTACTTACGCAAATCTCAGCATTGATCGAATTTGAGTGTTATAATCTCAACCCACAGCGATTCCCAGTCGATCGCCAAAGCAAACGTTATACTGAATACAGTATTTGGTATTGCAAGGTGTAATTTTACCGGTTGTATTTCAGCATCGACAGCTCCCTTCTTCCTCTGTCCTTTTGAGTTCAGCAACATTCGAGTCGCACAAATTATGAAAGGGTGATTGGAATTTTTGGCGATATACTAGGTTCAATCGATGTTGAAGCGCTGAAATCCGCATTAGTTGAAGATCTTTTACCAAGGGCGCTCAAACTGACCGGCTTCAACGCCTTGATGAGCAGCCATTCTTCATTAGACACGTCCGTTCTAAATGATGACTACAATGCATAAGTATAACAATAAGTTCAAGGATAAGTTTGTAGAAGCACCTTCAATACATCAATGCTCTGTCTGGTTATATGACTCAAAAGCTCATCCTTATCATCAAAATGTCGTCCGAACATCTTGGCCGACTGGTACACAGCATGCTCAATCTTGACAGCGACACCACCTCCGGCTTGTGACTTTTTGACAATCTATACAAATGTTCGAAAACCAAGAAAAAAAGAGAAAAGGGACGAAATTCACTCACATCCATCGATTTGTGATTGATTTCGAGGGATGTCCTACGTGATTTTGAGAGGTGAAGGGACACAGAAGAATAATGATCGGCACATACACTTTACCCAGATCTATAATCTCTTTCTTCTGTGTCGTCGGATCCACCTTGACGACAGCGATAGGAGTGCCTACTCTCAGTGTTCCGTCCAATATATCCACTCCCAAAATGATAGGATCTCGTTTACAAAAGGCAGCGATAATCTTTAGTCGACAAGGCCAGATTGCTTGAGGTGCTGCGTCCCTACGCTTTGCCTCCGTGATCTCCTGGTTATAAGCTGTGAACTTATCGAATAGATGGTAGATAATATCCGCTAAACAACAGTCAACAAGCTACCAGTGGAAAGAGCAGCCACTTATTACCTTTGAAAAGCCGTATTCCCATTTCTTCTGCCATACGCTCTGCGTCCTTATCTACTGGAACATCAAAGCAGAGAATGCATGCCAATTCTCTCGCCTTTTCCAACATGGTGGCAGAACGCATCACGTCCTTCTTATGTACGGGGCCAATGTTGATACCAGAAACTGGAATCTTGCTCGACTTCAAAAAGTCTAGAAGGGCTTCTAGTGAACCAAGGGTGGAAGCTTGTACGCAAACGCCACGACCAGATTTATCAATATTGTTGAGTAGAGTAGCTAGATCAGACATGACTTCTTCCTTCAAATCATCCTCCTCGTCGTCAGGCCCACAAACAAGGAGGCGGGATCCAGCAATAGCTTTCTCGAGATCGGGGGCCGTAATTTTGACACCCAAGGCAGCTTTGACTTCTTTGTGGTGAACATATGCTGACTGTGAAAAATGAGAGTGCGTAAAGAGATGAGAGCAAGGATACAAGCCTTGATTCGCAGTTCGCGCAAGGGTTGAGGGGTGAGCAAAGCTCTGACTTGTGTAACAATTGGTCCATTGAGACCGCAGACCACAATCTTGTCACCTTCGCGCAGGATACCGTTTGAAAGAACAACATCGATAGTGGTACCAAGGCCTTCGATAACCTTGACTTCAAGTACAGTGCATTCAAGTTCCGACAGATACATCAACCGGTCACTCATCCTTTGCTGCGTGAGATTGACAAGGAGCATAATCATGTCGGGCACCCCCTCTCCTGTGATGGCAGAAGTCGGGACAAGGGAGACATTCCGGGCAAAGTTCTTATTGTCGTAATAGAGAACCGCGTTAAGGCCCTCTTCGGCAAATGCCACAGTGGTTTTAGCAACACGATCCTCAAACTCTCGTTGAACGGCCCTGGTTTGCTTCGCGAGCGACTCCCGGAAAGCGCCATCTGGTGTAGGTTGCCATCCATATAGACGATCGATCTTTCAAAGTTTGCAAAAGATTAAACTAGATGGGACGGAAGATCGTAGTTTGACGATGCTAACCTTGTTTAAAGCGACAATGAATGGGGTTTTGCGGTCACGCAGGAGTCTTAAAGACTCGAGGGTCTGAGCTTCGAGCCCATGCTTGGGGAAGGTAAGGATAATCCATGGTTATAAATGAGGCACCTCACCATTATGTCAACCACTAAGATAGCGATGTTACAGAGAGAACTACCACGTGAACGTAAGTTCGTGAAAGATTCGTGCCCAGGTGTGTCGATGACCAGCAATCCAGGAATTTTGTACTCCTGCCCGCCATCCTGTATGATGACATTAGGATGTTCCACTCTATATAAGATTGAACAGGCCCACCCTGTTCATAACAGCAGTTTTCGTCATAATTGCATCAACAGGGAAATAGGTTGCCCCAATCTGTTGTGTGATACCACCTGCTTCACCTTCTTGAACGTTAGTTTGCCGAATCTAAACTCGAGTAAGCGTGCGATACATGGTAATACGTGCCACCCACTTTATCAAGGAGCTTGGTCTTTCCGGTGTCGACGTGACCCAGGATACAGCAAATAGGGCTTCGAAGATCGTCTTTACTCCGGGCAGCGAGTGCAGCTTCGTGGGCCTTTGCACGTCGAGCCGCTGCCTCCACCTTTCTTTGAGCTGCCAATTTTTGTGCCGTAGAAAGTTCATCTTCGGAACTCTCTTCGTCCGAATCCGAGTCCTCTTCCGAAGAATTCTCTTCTGACGATGTATCCGAATCCGAATCCTCGCCTGAATCCTCGTCATCTGAAGCTTTTGTTTTCGGATTCGCAGCCTTAGATACAGGAACCGCATTGCTCGGAGGTTTTGCATTTGAGGCAACTGGTGCAACTTTACCGTCAAGTTGTCTTGAATCGTTGGGTGTAGCTAACAACGTCAATCAGAATCGCATCTCCCACAATTAAAGCATTGCCGACATACACTTTGAAGGAGATTTTCCTGTCGATGAGTTAGACGGGGTTGGCTTTAGCTCCACCCCCTCATCACTGGAGGCATCCCAGGAATCCTTTTTACCATCCGAAGCCGGTTTCGTGTCTTCGTCGCTACTAGCGTCCCAATCATCTTTCGCAGATGCCTCTTCTGCCTCTTCTAGTTTATTAGCAGGAGCTAGAGATCCATCGGCAAGGTTAAGAATTGAATCCTTTTTTTCTTCTTGAACGACCGGAGACTCAGGCGTTCTTGGCCTTGAAGAAGCAGGAGACGCGCCGTTCGTAGTAGGACCCTTCTTTTTACGATTGCTATAAACAACTTTCTTCGTTGGCATATTTGATGATTGTTGAAGACCTTCTATCTGGACACCAGAGGCCAAAAGTGCTTGTTTTCTGATCTCTGCCGCTGCCTTTTCTTCCTTTTGTTTTCTGGTGAGCAAACGACCTTCCTTCTTAGCAAGTTCCCGTTTCGCCTGAACAGATAGATATGACTTCAGGATGCTGGATATTTCGCCCATGCTTGCTGACTTACTTTCTCTTTCTCTTTCTTTCTCTGTTTTTCCTCTTCTTTCCGTTTCGCCTCCTCCTCTGCTTTTCGTTCTTCCTCTTCGATGCGTCTCCGCTCCTCCTCCTCTGCCCGCCTGGCTTCCTCTTCTAACCTTTTCTTTTCTTCCATCATTGCCTTGAGCGCACTGATACCGCCCTTCTTCTTCGTCGTTGGGGGAGGGGGAGGAGGCGGTTCTTCATCTTTCTTCGTCTTTTTCTTCTTCTTCTTGTTCTTCGAGTCAGCTTTTCCACCTTCGTCCACCTCTCTGTCGTTTTCTTCCGGTATTGGTTCAGAAGGTAACGACGGTTCTTGAATATCTGGCGGAGCGGCCTCTGTAACATTGACCTTCTTAGCTGCTTGTGCTTTTTTCTTCGCCTAAAAGATGTTAGTTCATCCAGAAGTTCTCTATAATAGATACCAGCCTTTTCCCGTTCTTTCTTCAACTTTTCCTTTTCCTTCTTTGACAAAATCTTGACCTCGCCTAAACTTTCACCGGGAATTTCGTCCACCACGCCTTCATCATGGAGATCCGCAATTGACTCTGAAGGTTCCGGTTCTGCAAACATTTATACCTAAGTTCAAATTCATAAATTCATAATTCAGTCCTGATAGGACCCACCTGGCTTAGTTTCCACGTCTTCGATGTTTTCCTTTACTGCCTTATGCTGATTGTTCTTTCCTTTCTTGCTCTTCTTACCCTTGTCTTTCAAGGGTCCCCATTCATCATCGACGAAGTCATCCGCTGTCACGACAGTCGCTTGTTTGGATGTTGCTTCGTTATCAGAGGGTTCCGTAGATACGTAGTCCTTCTTGATTTTCTTCTTGTCCTTTTTCGGCTTGTTAGAGCTTGCTTTGATTGCAGACTTTAGAGAACTATATGTCAGAGGCTGATTGAACATGATACAAGTTGTAATACCATCAATCCCCCGAAATCCTCGTCCTCCTCGATTTCACCTCCGTCCTCTGTCTGGAGAGCAGCAAATGCGGAGAACCCAGATCCCAATCCAACGGGTCGGTCGTCGTTCGATGGTTGCTCAACGTTGTTGTTGGCCACGGATTCTCCAGCATTATCCCTAGATAAAATCCGTTCGAGAAGATCAGTAAACGATTTGTTCGGCTACTTGCCAAAACTCGTCGTCGTTGGCCTTCTTAGCCTTTTTCCCTTTGTTCTTGGGAGCCATCGTCTCGCCTAAAGTCACAGTGTAATAGTAGTACTAATGGAAGCTGATTGGAAGGCAATCCGGCACACAGCCGGCACTGCTTTGTACCAAATTGACCCTTCTCTCCGTGAAACTTTCTGTTCGATGGGACTCCTTACAATAATCAGGAAGAATCGGATGAAGGAGAAGGAAATGCGAATCCTTTTTCTGTAAGCTCATGATCAAAACTTCCTCTCACCTTCTCATGCCTTCTAGTGGTCTTGATAATGCTGGAAAGACAACGATATTGAAAAAGCTAAACGGCGAAGACATCATGAATACAAGTCCAACCTTGGGTTTCAATATCAAAACCTTCGTACATGGCAAGTGAGTTCCATTTTCTATATACTCAGCGGAGCTATCTCAAATTAATCTTGATCACAGATACACGCTCAATATTTGTGCGTTGCACGATTAGAATTATTGACAAAGACCTCGTTATATCCTCATCTCAGGGGATGTTGGAGGTCAGCGGACCCTGCGACCATATTGGCGTAATTACTTTGAACAAACGGATGCCCTAGTCTGGGTGGTCGACTCTGGGGACCGAATGCGAATGAGTGATTGTAGGGATGAGCTAAATAGCCTTCTCCTCGAAGACGTGGGTCCCCCCTATGGTCCGCACCTATTTGGCTCCCATGACGTTTTATCTTTTTCTCTGCAGCGCTTAGCCGGTGCGTCTCTTCTCGTTTTCGCAAATAAATGGGATCTTCAAGGTTCCATGAATGACTCCCAAATACGAGACGTAAGTTCCCAACTTTAGGGTCCGAGTTATTTTCCTCCTATGTAGACTCTTTGTGTCCTAGGCACTCGACCTCAGCTCGATTAAATCGCACCACTGGAAGATTCTTTCATGTAGTGCTGTCACAGGAGAAAATCTGGTCGATGGCCTCGATTGGGTGGTAGACGACGTTGCGAAACGTTTGTATTACTCGTCGACGGCTCTTTGAACAATGCTGGTGCGGATTAGTGCGAATAGTGCATTGATTACTTGACTCAGGACTTGAGCTTGAGGCCTTGAGGTTCGTTCAACTTTCAAGGGTCTGACTTCCCACGGTGTAATCGTTCAAAATCCAGACTGACGATTTACATGCTGTTCGAATGATCCTCACCTTCTATGCTTGGCCGGCGTTCTAAGTCTATATCCTTTCTATATCCTTCAGAAAGTCTATACTCACTTCTTGCTTTTCTTCCGTAGCTCTTCATTTTCCTTTGCCACAATCGTTTTCATAACACTGCTGCCCCCTGGTAAATTTCCTTCCCGCGCGCACAATTGTTTCCAAGCTTCAATCTTTATAGTTTGATTTTTATCTGTTTAATCTTGTTTCAGGCGACTGTCTTTCACTGCAAAACATCCTCTTTCACTGAGTTTGACTACGGATCATTCAAAAGAAATTCTCTCGTATTAAAATGATTTCCGATACTCTCCGAACGATCCGCTGTATCATAATATTCGTCATTTGTAGGGTTTGTAGGGTTTGTAGGAGGAGTTGGACTTTTTGGAAACTGGCCATATGTTAATTTCCACATTGGATGACCATTGCCGTTCCACATGCACCTACTTGAAAACAAAATCTTCCCGTCTCCACGCTCTTCACTTCTTCACATGTTGGTATAGGTGGACTCTACACTTTGTAATTGCTCCGTTATTTGAACTAGTTCCCGCTCCTCTCACCGCCGTGTAAGTGCCAGAGAAGTATCTTTCTTTCTTTCTGATATTCCGCACAGTCACATTCCTCGTCATCTCAGTTTCTGAATTATTATACAAACTATCTTGGATGGATAAATGTTCAAACGATTGACCATCCATGGAAAAATACGACAGTTGGCAGGGAATGGAAATCCAAATGGAAATTTTCATCTCATTGAGTTTCGTGTAATTGGAACGACTGTGATAAGGCGTTGATGAGTTACTTAATTCTGATATTTAAGGTCTTGAAGTTCAACGTGTTCCAGTTATCGAAAACAGGTTTGTCCGAGCAATAGTGACTCGTTGGTGGCAGCAAATAATACAATATTCTGTAAAACCGTACACGGGTACAGTTTCATTTGAGGCAAGGAAAGTAAACCGAAACCTCTCGGAGCGTTCAGAATCTAGACTAATTGCTGAAGAAACAATCGTTTCTTCAAAGCCTCTGATTAATCTTAAACTTTTCAAGAAATCTAGGTTGGCGGAAGTGCATCAAGGGAGGATATGTATCCCATTCGAACTGCTCCGCAGAGTGAATTCCTAAGTGAAAGTGAAAAGTAAATAAGAAACAACGATTTTGAGCCAATCTCCTCTCTCATAGTTAATGAATCATCTGTGCACCGTCTCGCAGATCATAAAAAAGATTCACAGGTCGTCTGGGATTTCATGAATCCCAAGGTTCAAGGGGAAGAACATTAGTTCCGTAAAGGAAATTCTGATTGGAATCTGGGGATTTTGAGCATTTGCACGTGGTTCTTCTGTAGTGCCTAACTTGCACAGAGATCTCAAAACTTCATCGACGGTTTGACTTCTCAACGCTGCTCAAACGCAGACTTGGGCCAACTGCATTCTAATTACGAGATTCCCAAAGCGAATGACCCTGATCAAGCTTGATCAAAAATGTCCGCCGGTTACACGTCTTCGATTCTGAGTACTCCCTAATCCACTTCACCCGAAAGGTATAAAGGTGCCCCCATTCTCCCTTTCCCCGATTAGTATTCCCCCTTCTCGTTGTCGATTCTTTTTTCAAAGCCGGAGCCATGCCTGCTACAACAATCACTAATCAGCCCTGTGTACGTTTCACACCTGGCTTCTCCAAGTCTGTCCAACCTGCTTCGATATTCGCATTGGCTCTCTCAAATCCTCGGTCGTGGCTTGCAAGGTTTGGTACGTGCCCCCCACGCGAGTTTTTAAACTATTACCGACACCTTTATAGCACGAACGTCCATACTTTCAGTCCTCAGCGATGCAATATCTGTAGGGCAACTAACCATTACCGACTCTGAGGGATCACGTACCTATGGCCGTTATCGCAAGGGAAGCAACACTGTTCAACTAGCAGTCATCAATGATGCCTTTTGGTTACGTTTGATGTTGTACGTGCTCGATGTCATTTCGCTCCTTGTGAGTAATGGCTAATGGCTTATGTGCACAGTTCGGGAGATCTGGGCTGTGAGATAATTAAATTGGATACGAGTTTCTCCCTCTAATCCGGACCCAGTTAGCGAAGCATATATGGTTGGGGACATAGAAGTGGAAGACCTGAAAAGTTGCATGGATGTTCGTCAAACTTAGTACTTTCATCTGTCCTTCAACTGATATATTTCTCACATATATAGTTATGGCTCGACAACCAGACCGGAATGGAGGAGACATTGTCATCGTCTTTCGCTCGGATCTCATCGGCCGCTTCTGGACTGTACAATAGCTTTTTTGGGCAAACCAAAAATCAAGCGCGTCTCAATGCTATCGCAAGCTATGATCAATCCAATACACTATTCAAGGTGGGATTGGATTATGCATTTTAGAGTCAATGTTGACGAATAAATTTCCTAATAGGCTTTTCTCAGCCACGAGATGATGTACTCATGCGCATTATGGGACGATGCGGAAGGTGGTGTTCGAGGAGACCTGGAAATGGGACCAACGCCTGGAGATCTTGAGGCTGCTCAACGTCGAAAGATTCATCATGTTCTTCGTAAAGCTCGCGTTAAACCTGGTCACCGTATCCTTGAATTTGGCAGCGGTTGGGGTGGTCTTGCTATCGAAGTATGTCCTTTGGAATTACGAATTTCTGCATTCTCACTGAACTTGCGCAGGCTGTCAGAACATTTGGTTGTGAAGTAGACACATTGACGTTGTCAGTTGAACAAAAGACGCTGGCTGAGGAACGCATCAGAGCCGCGGGTCTTGAAAACAAGATACGGGTCCATCTTATGGATTACCGCGAGATTCCTCCGGAATTCGAAAACGCTTTCGACGCGTTCGTGAGCATTGAGATGTTAGAGGTAAAGATCATCAGAGTTTTATCAGCAGATTCTAATCCCATGACTCTGATAGCATGTAGGCGCTAAGCACTACCAGACATATTTCAAACTCGTCGATTTTGCCCTCAAATCTCGCGACGCTACGGCAGTTGTAAGTGCATCGACATTTCCTGAGTCTCGATACACCGGTTATCAGTAGGTTCCATCTCACCACCCAATTTCAAAGCAGTAATTCACACCTGAACTAGGTCTGAGGATTTTATGCGCCGTTATATGTGGCCAAACTCTTGTCTCCCTAGCGCTACTGCTCTCATAACAGCAGCCCAGGTTGCTTCTCATGGTAGATTTACTTTGGAGTGTGTGGAGAATCATGCTGCTCGTAAGTTTACTTCCAGAGATGTGTATGGCACTGACTGACATTGATTTTGTCTGTCTAGACTATCCTCGAACCTTGCGTGAATGGGGGCGAAGATTAGAGAAGAATCTGAGCCAAGAGATGATCGCGCAAGATTACCCGGCACTCAGAGAACGTGCAAATTACGACGCATTCAGGAAAAAATGGCAATATCTGTTTGTCTATGCTGGCGCTGGATTTGCGAAGGGATACATCACTTGCCACATGCTTACCTTCATTCGTCAGGTCAGTATACTCTTATTCAAACATAAATATGACCATTAACCTGTCCGTGTAGAACGACTGTCCAGAACTCTGCGATTAAGCATCCTAAAACGAGAACATTAACGGACTCGATCTCGATACTTCAATAATTTGTCTATCATTATTCATGACCCTTAGGATCCTCTTCATCAGTACATATAACATTCCTATGCCGCTACTTTGTCCTTTGCATCTATCTCTTTACGTACATCCGTTCGGCCCTTCTAGAATTTTTAGACTGCAGTGTCGATTATGACGCTGATTATTGTAAAACACATGGATCCTGTATACCAATGTACATTCTATACTGGAGTTGATCTCGTTTCGAACGGACAGGGGTCATACGCTGCCTCCATGAGGAACAGAATGTGAGGTTCCGCAAAAGTTTATCCTTAATCTCAGGCGGCTTGGTCCCAAGTCAGGCAAGTATGTGTAATCCTTAAACATACATATATCTACACCTCAAATTATCTAAAGAGCATTTTTGTGACCAACATATTTGAATCAGTTGATAATCATGGATGTGACTCATTCGAGTAATAAGTATCGTACAAGTACTTTGGTATACTTAGATATATGTGATATGGTATACGATGCTCATAAACCGATGAAGGGGAGATAGCAAATGCATAATAGTTGAAGTAAATTACGATCTATACATGCCGTAGAAGAAAAAGTGATCAAAAGCTTCAGGGGACAAAGTGCATCAAGACGATAAATGAGTGGGATCAAGTTTGGCGACCCAAGAATGTTTCTCCTTGAGATTCGGAGCTGCGAGAGCATGCGAATTTGAAGAGGTGAAAAGAGTGAATGTGAAGGGTTTCTACGGTGATTTGAATAAGCCCTGATCCTGCCACGCGCAGAAAAAAACTCACCCCGAGTAAAAGCTCCTTGTGAGGGTCATTTTCCACGTGGACAGCTGAGAGAGCTATGATACCAATTTCGTCCACCTCATTGGATTGAGAATACATATGAAGGTAGGGTCTGAGTAGCATTTCATTATGAGAATAACGCATCGAAATTCAGACAAAAAGCACCTTTTAAGAACGAACCATCGCTTCTCGAACACGTTTTGACTGGCGTCGGTAAGTATGAAAAGATAACCTTTCTTGGTCGCGCTGTCACTGAAGAAAGTATGTTAGAATTGCAACACATAGGAAACACCTGTAATAACCTGCGTGGTATCATCTTTGTTTCGGATATGAATTTGAGTTCGTTAAAAGACTCTGTATCAATACTGTGTTTCGCGGAAATAGACTCTCCTTCCGTGTTCGATTGTTGGTTCAGTATATGCTATCCAAGGGATTAGTTGCAAGTTAAATGCTGGTACAGCTCACATACATTTCCATAATATCGACGTTGCCAGAGTTCGAGGGCTTTCCGAACGAGATCGTCTGCGCGCCAAGCAAGAGCGTCAGGCTGTGTCACCAGCGGACGACTCGTCGTCAAAATGGCTCGAGTGGCTTGAACGTCTGCTGCTTTTTGCTCCATCATTATCAATCGCAAATAATCTTCCACTACGGATATTCCACGAGGTCTCCAAGCTCCTAGAGATTCTTCACCCCTAACATATTTTTCAGCTGTGTCTAACCGCCATAATTCTTTGACAGAACGAGTGAGGGGTGGAGATAATCGAACTCGAAAAAGGTGGCTCGATTTTGCCAGGATCTTTTTTGAACCAAAGAACGTGAGGAGTCTCGACGGGGGACGAGCATCTCGAGTACCGATGGTGATAGCCACGTCCATATTGAACTGCACAGGATCGGCACAAGTTTCAACAGAAACAGCACATGTAAGTTGAAGCAATACACGCTGGTTCATAGGAGTCACTTTATTGAGGAGGGAAGAATTGTGGACACTTGAATCCCACAGAGCCTGACCAGACAGACTCCCCGTTCCGTCTGGTTTGAACTCGATATTTTGTTCTTGCAACAGAGGGAGCGTGATTAGGGCTTTCGATGATGATTCTTGAACTCGACCTTTAGCATCTATTACCCGGACATTTCCAATTCGCACTTTGGTAAATTCAGACCATGGAAACTGCTGGCCAGAATTCGATGACAGCGAGATTACGATTCGCCTTTGCAATCCTTGGTGCAGAGAGAAACTACCTGGATCAAGTGTACCCTGCGAAAGTACGGGCACGGGGGCATACTGACCATCTGGTGCCAATTCACACAGTTGGATCCAAACAATGACATCGTGACTCTGCTCCACGACAAAATCTGTTTCGGAGCGGCGCATAGGTGGCGTATTCGTAGATTGACTATCAGGCGACGATAATCTCGACTCTTGAGATCCAGGAAAGTAAACTTTCTGTTCCCGCATTTCATCCCAGCGTTCCATACGTTCTAAATATGTCGGTGTGACTGCGGCAAAGAATTCTACGGGAGCATAACCTTGCCGTAGATGATTGAGAACCTTGGGAGATGCGACAATAGAAAAGCTTCGGCGAAACCTTAATTCTGACAAGGAGGATGATTCTAGGTCTACGGCCGTCGAAGGGAAGACCTCCTCTGCTGAAAGAGTGGGTCCAACGAACGACGATAGTCGGACTTGAAGATGGACGGCGGAGAAATCATGAAGTGATAATCCTTTGACTGTATCGACTGTGAAGAAGAAGGACAACTTGCTCCCAGTCGGAATGATACTTGAACCTTGTGAAGTTGATCCACCTGGTTGCCCGGTTGCGTGCTTAGAAGGAAGGGCAACGTTGACCAACTTTATATCGACGCGACAAGACCCTATCGCTTCTGCGGTGGACCTGCAGAAAATTGGTACTGTATATGTGCAAGATAACGAACGGGATATAGGGGCCAATGAAATCAAAGCACTACCGATAAAGGAGTACTGAGGAGGTGGTGAGTCGTAGAAAGGCTCATCTGATGAGAAATGTTGCGTAAAGGACGGACGGTCGATATAAGCTGTTATATTCCGCATACGTTGAAGCTGTTGTTGCATCCGGTCAAGAGACCATACATAGATAGCGTTGTGCCGTCCATCTAGCACTTTGATTGCAACTGACGGTTGAGTCGCAGACCTGAGGATAGGGTCTGAGACGTCTCCGAATTGGTCCAATCCAGCTATTGTGTCTACAGAAGAGGCGGGAGCGGCCAGAGGACCTCCAGAAGAGATTGTAAAATTGTATGAAACTTGTTTACCCAATTCCTTGCTGAAGATGTTCAGAATCTATGCATGATCAATGGAAGGCAACCCAGCATACCTGATGACATTGGCTTCCTTTATCAAAACAGCTTTGGAGAGAACTACCTCAGCCATGGAAAATGAACGATGAGCCCTCCATTTATCTAGAACCTTTCTTATGAGCCGGAGCTGTTTAGCGCTGTAAATCACAGGCTCAAAATCCAATTGTTCCAATTCCGTCTCTCCTCTCGACCGCGCGTCAATCATACGCTTCATTTGCGTCCTCACCAATCGAAGTTGATATTCCATGTGCTCCTTCTCGAGTTTGAGGTCTTCGGCCTCCTTTGACCCCTCTGTGGTAATGGCTTCGAGACGGCTCTCCAACTGATCCTGAACATCTTTGAGGGCACCATTGCCAGCCTCAGGACTGTAGTGGCTCGTGGGCGCCTCTAGACTGGTGTCATCCGTAGCTGCCTCACTGGGTACCGGACGCCCGGTCTCACTCCAGACATCATCCGCTTGACTGAGACTGCTTTCTGGTCGGGATTTCAGGTGATGCTCGCGAAAAGTTTTGGCCTTGGTAACTTTTTCGAACAGCCTGTTTAAATCGTCATCAGGCAAACTGTCAAGCGTGGGGTCCAACCCAAGCCGAGCAAATGCAGCTTCTCTCTGAGCAAAAGTCCAGTCAACATCATCTGCTTCTATCGAGGATGCCGGAGATTCTGGTCGAGTGGCAGGGGAGCTCTCCGTAGCTGTGACAAGATCTCCTGCCGAGATACTGAGTTGAAGATTGGATTTCATGGTCGCTCGATCGCGCTGCTTCCGGATTTCCTCAGGATTATTGAATCGAAAAACATGATTGTCGCCTGATAAGAATGACGAATAAGCAGAACGAATCATATCAAAACAAAAACCCACACACCAAGTATGATACGAAACCCTGTGCGCAATTTGTGGGACTACAGATTCAAAGAATCAGTAGGCACTCAAAAACTATATTGACTATAGTACCTGGCCAGGTGCCATGCGTTTGCCATTTAGAAACTATCGGAGGCCCATGTCAAAAGGGGAATTGAGGGACAAATGAGAGCCAGGACGTACCGTAACGCTGTCTGGTAGGCAATGTATAAAAACTTTGCCGTCAGTATTTTCGAAATAACAATGTTCCTCCAAGATGTTGTCACCACTAAGTCGGATGGCAGCGGGCTTATCGCTATCCAATCGGCCAACCTACCGCAGAACATCCTCAATGAGGAGGTAGCTTAACATGAGAGTTACACGTACTACTGTCTTCCCCGGCTTCAACTGGTATATCAGGCATTCGCTCATGAGGGGATCTGCGGATGACGCATTTAATCAAAAGGCACATTCACTTTGAGATATACACACCTTCATTCTTAAGAGTTGGACATATCGATCAGCTGCTGGTTCATTGACGCAAGGAAAGTACCGTACCAGATTGACCAGATGAGGAATCTGACGATAAGTCGAGGGATTCAGCAAGTAATAAGGATTCAACATATCATCAGGAACACACCTTCTTTGGTGTATGGACGCCGACCATGTTTTTCTCAACCGAGATTCCTAATTCCTCCAACGCCTTCTCACGTTCTTTCTGTACCTCTTGTGTCCTGACCATCTTCTGTTCCCAAGTCTCGTTCAAACTCTGCATCAGCTTCTCACTGGTCTCCATCTGTTCCTGGAGCTCAGCCTTCGTTACAGTTTTGATTCGACCGTCTTTGGTTTGGTAGGTCACTTTTTGCTTCTCCGGAGGTACCTTAGGGTCAAATGTGTCCTCGGCAGTGGAGCCAGAAACTCGAGCTAGGTAAAACACAAGGCTTCAATCAGGCAACAACAAATTGAAATATTCAACAAACCTCTTAGCATTTCCAATTCCTCTTTCAACTCACGCACAAGCTTCGCGTTGGGATCCTCATTAACCACTGCTTTGTTCTTGATCTTCTTTGCTTGGTCAGCATACCGAAGGGTACTTAACGTCTCTTCATAGTCAGCGGGAGCTATGGCAGCGATCATTGCCGTTTTTGAGTTCCCTCCAAGACTATCTTTCAGCAGCCAGGTTAAGACCTTAATGCATGTGTGTAAGTCGGCTGAAGAACAAAAAAGGACAGTAGAATTTACTGAATCACGGTACGGAACAAAATCTTCGCTTTTACCCTTTTTCCCCTTCTTGGTATCTGCAGAACTTGCCAGAGCGAGGGAGGAGATAACCTTTCCAAGTGTAGTCAGGGACTTGTTGATATTGGCTCCTTCCTTCAGCCGCTGGCCGGTTGCCCCAGTCGAGTTGGCTCGTTCAGATCCAGCTAAGTCCACTAAGCTAATGCGTGACACTTTTTCAGTGTCAAGATTCGTGTCCGAATCATGTCTTTTCATGGTTAAGAGAAGAGTAAAGACCGCATGCGAACGCGATGAGCTGAACATGAATTCCGATTAGCGTGTGTGTAATTATCAAATCACGAGAAACAAACGTTTCGTTCATATTAGTGGCAGCAACCGTCCGCGCTTTGTTCCCTTCGTCCATGAGCGTCATCATTTCGCCGTAACTATTGACCATGAGCTTCGAAAGATCCTCTACATAGGGTCCCAAGCTCGGGTGTTCTCGTACTCGTAAATTACCAGTGTTTTTTGGATTAAGAAGGTCCCGGACTTTCTCGTTGTAAATCTTGAATTAGTGTCAGACGTAGTTTGTCGAAATAATACATAGATGGCAATGAATGGGTACCTCTATATAAGAAACCTCGACTGTGAAGTTAATATTTGGATCCGCAGCCTTGCGGTCATCGACTCGTACAAATAACTCTGAACAAGTCAAGGGAATTATTCCCTTGTCGGCACCGTCTGGGGATAGTTGAGCGGTGCAGCAAAAGGTAATATGTCTGGAACTCACATCCCATCATACTAAGAACAAGGGATGAGTTTATTAAATGAAATCCAGCATATGAGCACATACCTATACGATTTCCCGGAACCTAGTCGTAGAGAACTCGATCGGTATGTTATATGACTGAGTGAGTAGTAATCATACCAGTTTGTCCATCTATGAGTTTTGTTAGAATTGAGGTTAGTAGACATAGAACACAACTCACACGCCAGGATACATGCATTGAACCCTGCAAATCCATGATCCAATAATTCCTTTCCCAAGTCATCGTAAAGCGTTTGTTGGGAGCAATATCCAGGTTCATCTCTCGGCCCTGCTGACCAATAGCTCTTGTCAAAACTGAAAGCCATTGGTTTTCTCTCCGTAGCACGTTTGGTGTCCTGTTGTGAGCCGGCTTCTGGTGGATCTAGAAAAGTCTGATTGCCTGACATGCGGATAAGTGGCTTCGCGCCGCGCGCAAGCTCTGAAATCCATTGGATAGCAAGGAGTTCAATGAGCTCGTAGTGATTGTTGACCAAAAAATCCAGACTTACCGCGAGAATTGAGGGGTCTACATCGGACAACAACCTTGATGTTACCATCTCCAGCCTCCGCCATACCTAGGTTCTATGAAACTGAAAGACAGCTGGGTTCCGGTCTCCGAGAATAGGGTAGAGTAGACGGCGGAGGGTGGAGGCGGTAGAGAGTGGGTTATTATTTCAGATATTCAAAAGAAGGAAAGAAAGGACGGCAAGCGTTGGCATGTGACGATCATGAGTTTTGCGCGCTTAACTTTATCGAGGTCTTTCTTGCTCCTCTCGATGTTCCGCCATTCTCGACCGGGGCGAAAAAATCAGAGAAAATGTAACGTTTGCAATGAAGGAGAAGGCAAATATTCCTGTTCTGCGTGTTTTTTGCCTTAGTGTGTCTTTTTGCTTTATCGTCACATGTATACCGTGCTAATCAACGTATTCGATCCTCATAGCTGCTCTGTAGCATGCTACAAAAAGCACAAAGAACTCGACGAAAATTGTATCAATTGTATGCAAGGAGGTTCGGCGCAGTCAAATTCTACATCCCTTCCAGCTGCAACAGAAGTACTTTCTTCGACTACAACATCTGATCTGTCTTCGGATATTTCGCCTGCGGGGAGCACAATGCAAGTCAGAAATGTTGGTGTAGACCCTTCTGTTCTCGATGCTACCTCCTTGAAACCCCTCTCCTCCTTGAAATGGCCCTATATCGCTGATGAAGAACCAATATATCCAGACCCTTTGGAAAGGAATGATCCTAAGCCACTCAGGACAAGGCATTATGAAGCAATCGGTATTCATATATTCGCTGGATGAATGACAAGTCTCGACTTATATCTCTGAATGATCAGCAACATCCCAGGAAGTCCGAAAAGCCCTCCTCGTACCATCCGTTGTTAGTGGGCAACCTGACCAACCAAATATGACCCTCCGTGCGCTCCTTGTGTCTATCGACAAGCTCTCCGGTGTTGGAAGGGAACGCGCGATACAATGTGCTTTGGGGGCTGATGATGGGAGAATCAACGATGAACTTCGGCAAGGTATGTCCAGTTCTTTCTTTGTGGTAAATAATACGAGACACCAATGCACCGGCATACGTCCTTAGGCAATTCAAGCTCTCTTGAGCCCTCCGAAGGAGTACTTGCGCTGCGCACGTTAGCCGAGGCGATTGAAGGTGCTTTGCGAGGAGAGACGAATGGAACATTATCCGTGGATTGGGAATAGATAAGAGTGAAGGGATGCGTGATACAAGATGAGGATGGCCTATTGCATGGCGGACCAGCTTCGGTAGGTGAGTTCCCTGTCTCCCAATTTATACGGAGCTCACCACGCAAAATGCGCGCGATCTCCCAATGATTCGAATTCATACTAACTTTTGCTCCTGTTATGGTGCCTCATATTTAGACATAACTATGTAACGCTTGATCCCTATCCTAAAGTGCTCCTTCAAGTAGCTTCCCTTCTTGGTGGAAAAGAGTAAGAGATGAACATAAATGTCGACTTTTACGTGATTTCACCTTCGGTAAATGGTAATTTGCAGCGCGATACCAAATAATGTATTTTGACTGAGAGAATAAATAGATGCATCCCCTATCACTCAGAACCAAGGTCCAGTCTCAAATGCTCCCTGCGCAAATCGGAAGATATTGATCGTACCCGCATCCACTGTGGCAATGATAGCAGTTTTCTTTCCTTGGCGCAAAACTGCGAATGGATTTGGTCTGCGTTCGACCTTTTGGAGTGAGGACGTGGGTTTTGCATAAAGCCAAGAGGTCAAACCATGAGGGAGGAGTGATATCATAGAGGGACTGGACATCCAAGTGGGAGTATTAGAGTTATGAGTTTGTGATTGGGCCAGTGTATCTGAGCCGCCAGTCCCAGTCAAATTTTTGTACGAGATTCCTTGAATTTGGGGCGGATTCCGCACTCGACGTTGTGGGGGAGGGAGTTCAGGTGCATTATCATATATCGCCGTGAGCTCACGAAGAGAAGGCATCGGTGTCGTTCGAGCACTAGGGGGGGAGGTTGACGCAGGAGAACAAAATCCAAATAGACTGCTTACTTGACTACAACCATTTGATAATCTGGTGGAGGAGGTGCTGATTTTTTGAACGGAGTGGGTGGCTTATAAAGATTGAAAAAAGGTTCATATGGCGAGGAAGGGGTTTGGGTTTCTGTAGGTGAATATTGCGGAACCTTGTGTCCCGATGGAATGAATCGAAGAGACTGGAATATAAAACCTAGAACACTTTAACTACTTTTGAAGTACTCAGAAAGTAAGCACTCACTGTAATTCTTATCCATTTTGAGCCACCGACGTATTCGCAATGGCCTCCACCAGTCAAAGGAATCTGGAAAGAGTGTACGAAAAATTGTCGAAATACACGACGAAAAGAGAGCGGAAATTTTTGAATTGCATGACGAGGAGGATGTCAACGTCAATAGCGATGGTGGAAACGGAGCGGTGAGCGGGTAAAATGCGGTAGGAGGTTTTGTACGAGTCACAGTGTAACCCAAGCGCTTCAGATACGCGTAGACCTTGCACACGGGTCAGTCAGTCAAAGGCACTCAACAGCACCGATTGACGGACCTGATAACGATCCATAGTGAGATCCTCTTTACCTATCATCTCCGTGTATGCCTGTTGAACCGTCATTGGACTTCCGGAGATACTTTCGAAAGTTCCGTCGTTCGGATATTCCACCGCAGACTCTTTCCAGCACAATAAGGAACCTCGTTCGATGAGATAGATCGCCTCTTCGGGCAGAAGCTCCATCCTTTTTTGAGTTTTTACGGTCCCGTTCGTCATAGCGGTTTCGCGTGGAACAGAATGTCCAACTGTACCGATTGATATTCCGCGAGAAACTGTGACTGAAACTCGAGCCAATGATGGATGCCACGTTCCGTAGCTGATAGATTTACTGAGGACAGAGAAAAACATTATTGTTCTGAGTACAGAAATGTAATAAAGATCATACGTGCTTTGATATCGTTCTATCAGCACGAAGAGCTTCAAACATTGCGTTTCTTGCTCGCTGAAGAATATGTTGCTGAAGGCCAGAGCCCCCTTGCTTTGAGGGTTCGAACTCTTTGTCTCCTCGTTTTGGTATGACCGGTCTTGCTGCTTTGGGCCTTCGGATTACAACGCATAAGCCGATGAGAATTAAATACATCCCCGACCTCACATCAGCTTTATCCAATCGGGACCTTCATCCTCATCGCCTGATGACTGGTCTTCCTCTTCTAGGTTATCTCCAACACGGATTTCTGGTCCATCATTATTAGGTAGTTCCAGGTTGTCGTCCATAGTCGAAGTTAAAACAAACAACAAAACAGCGTGGTAACTCAGAATTTCTTAAATAACCATGTGATTTTGCCCGGAAGTTCCGGTCAGATATCATTTACGAGCTACCTTGATACCTTGATACAAATTTTCACAATTATCAACTAGTGCCTTGCCTTCTTCACTATATTTCTCTCCACCATCAATTTCTGACACCCCAACACACGAATGACCCCACCGATCCGTCTGTGCAGCAAATTTCAGTTTGGGACGAACACCTGAGCGCGAACCAGATTTATTCGACAAAGGGTCGTCCTTGGAACCTTTGTTCGATGCGCTGAATATAGTCAACGTGGATAAGGAGATGATAGAGAGCCAGACAACTGATACAGCGCCTTTGTCGAGCGCTATGGGATGATTAGGAGATCCAATCCAACGTGCCTGCAAGGTGAGGGATCAGATATATATCATTACATCGAAAATGCAACAAGAGCATACGAGATAGAATATAAAATGTTTGAGATAGTGAAGCAAAGGATTGATGAGATTGAGATCGATATTGGTATGGGTGACACCTGGATGAGCAGTAAAATGCCTTACGCGTTTCGATGCATTGGGTTCATCCAATACGCGTCTATCCAATTCCGCAGAGATCAGCTCGACTTGGTACTTCGACGAGCCATACGGATCGTGTGTTTCTTTGAGTTGCCAGTCTTCCGCACGATAAGTTTTCTTCGATTCCAAAGAAGAGGTCCAAACGACGCGTGAATCATAACGGTACTTGGAAGAGGAAAGCAAATGGTATAAATCTTTGTACTTGCTATGCGTGTCAGTGTGTCCGAGACAACGAAAAGCGTACGACGTACAAGGGTGTAGTGACCGAAGACATTACATTGCCACGTAAAGCCGTATCCATCCTGACTCACTTCGCCCCATGTCTGTAAATAATATATCGGCGAAGTAACTGCTCCCAATGGGTCTGTCAAAAGTTGATGAATGCACGACGGCCAGTTTATTGAAATGAACGGGGCAATTCCGGCGTTGCACATCAAATGAGACACATAAGGATAGCTAGCAGTACACAGAAATGTTAGGTAGGAAAGAGTAAATGTCATCCTGTACGCACCTAGCTTCTAACTCCTGGACAAATTTTGGAATGGTCTCAAGCGAAGAGAGATTCACAGAATGTATCTTGATTTGAACATTTTTGCGGAAATATTCCGCATGACCGTCGTAACCAGATCCTTTTCTGAGCGCTTCAACGCGTTCGTCGAGTATCCGAAGCAACTTTTGACGTGCGACCTCCGCTCGCTGGACGCTTCGACATGCCATGATCAATGTTATACCTTCGCAAGGAAGTACAAACTGGTCTGCTTCGCGGACATTTTTTTCAGAATTCCCAAACAGGTTTCGCGGTTTAATAAGGATGTCAGAAGGTATTTTTTCAGTTAATTGGCAGAGTAACCGTTGGCAAATACCGAAGCCAACACCGCTGGTAGAGTGAAGTGAGATGAGGAAGACAACTAGTAAAAGGCAGGGAGTAATGTCACCTATTCGCGCCAGTAACTACGACGATGGGCCTGGACATGTTGTAAGAAAGAAAGGATTGGGTACATCACCGGAAGTGGTACGATGCGGAGCTATTACTGCGTGGGATACTGTTCAGAACATCATTTTTCCAGAAGGATATTATTTGAGGTGTAGAATAATACAGCAGAATACAAGTGCTTTGTGTTTGAGAGAAGTACAGTGTAAGGTATACAAGTGAAATGCAAGTTAATTTCCTCTTCTATTCTGCTTGAGGAGCCATCGAATACGGTGCCCCGTTGACCCCCTCAATCTTTCCATTGTTCATTGTTTTCTCACTGACACCATTACCGTGAATGTTTTCGACCCTACTCTCTTCTCCTGGTGCGAAATCTTTGTGAGCCTGGGCGGCTTTTCCCTGTTCTTCAATGTCTTTTCGGCTTGAGTATCCAGCAGGCGCCCATCTTCCTGATGTCCAAGGCTTGCATGCGGGATCATTGTACATCATGTCTACGGCCTCTAGCGAGAGATCGGACGACTCGTACAGGAAGAAATACACCACTGCGGCGCCAAGAAGATTGCAAGACGCGAAGACGAACCCGTATCGGAAATCTATGGCGTTTATGATAAAAGGCGTGAAAAATGCAAGGAGGAAGTTCCAGATCCAATTAGAAGCGGTGGCGAGTGAAGCTTGTTTGGCTCTCGTGCGAGTGGGAAAAGTTTCTCCAATGAGAATCCAGATACCGCTGAAATAAAAATGTCAGTGACACAAATGAGAATACTCTTCAGATAACTCACGGAGCCCAAGTCATAGCATATCCAAGAATGAAAAGGCAGGCGGAAACAATCATCAGCTTTCCAATTCCAGGGTTTTCTTGTGGTACCTTGGCGGTACCAGCAGCAGCGAACACGAAGAGCCACAGGCTTTGCCAGATACCACCGATTATTAAAGGCCCACGTCGACCGAACTATGAGAAGGAGCTTGAATTCAGCTTCTCGTCATGTAGAGCTTGAAAGCTCACTTTCTCCATGATCAAAATTCCACCAAAAGTGCATCCGAAGTTAACTGCGCCAAGGATGATCTGAGTGATAAAACTGTCTGAAATTCCAACTGACTGGAAAACCGTTGCGCCGTAATAGAAGAAATAATTAGCCCCAGTGAGCTGCTGGAGGGACTGTAACGACATGCCCAGAAGTGTTCGGTATAAAACCTTCTTCTGAGGCCTGAAGCAGTCAAGCCAGCCGCTCCGACCTATGGACTGACGCTCGAAGTCGACATTACTTTGGATTTCGGCAAGGTGTTTATTGGGGAGGGGATGACCTCGAGCTTCGTCACGCGTCATGCCGTGTACCCGACCAAGGGATTGTAGGGCAAGTTCAGGTTTGTCTACGGGCCAAGGATGAGGATTATGATAAAACAATTATATCCAACAAGGCACATACCATGGAAGACCAACCAACGTGGAGATTCAGGCATGAGCAAAATGCCAACGGACAGGATGACAGGCCAGGCTATACCAATCCCGACAACAGTTTGCCACGACGATGGACCATCGTAGCCTCGTGTACCGATAGATATACAATCTAGGGGAAAAGGCTTTAGTGACTTGTAGGTGTTGATGTTCGATACTTACAAGCAATAAGTATGCCGAATGTAATGAACAATTGATATGTGGCGGTAAGGGAACCTCGAATTTGTGCCGGAGCGGTCTCTGCTTGGTACATAGGGACTGCAGCACTGAGCGCACCGACCCCAAGACCTGAAATCATTCTGCCCACGGCAAATTGCTGCCAAGTTTGAGTCGTAGTGATTTGAACAATGACTCCAATGATGAAAACGCCACATTCTACAACCATGGCGTACCGACGGCCAAGAAAGTCAGCGATTGGAGCACCCATAAGTGCACCGGCGAGAGTGCCGATTGATAATAGAGCGACTATTAACCCAGAGCGAACATTGGTGAACGAGCATGTATCAGTAGCGGTTGTAAGTGTGGCACCCGAAGAGCAGTCGGCAAAACGTAGAAGAAAATCAGGCATGAGTAGAATGTCTGATATTTGGCCAGTATCATAGCCGAATATGAACCCGCCCATGGATGCGATGAGGGCAAGAGCAACAGAAGTGATCCCTATTGGGACACCCTCGCTATTGGAGAAGAAAATTAATTAGGATTGTAAACCAGCAGAATATGAGCACCAGACGTACACATGGAATAGAGCACCCATAGTTTAGTTTGAGGATAGATAGATGTGGTGAAAAACTAAAGTCTTGAGAAATTCTTTCCGGCCTCCATCGCGCATATATAGGGAAAGAGGAAAACCGAATATGACGTCATATTGCCTGCTTTCGGGATCGGCCCCTCGGCACGATAATACCGAAACTGTCCCTGAAATCGTGCTATCTATGCTCCTCCACCAATATGCTCGAACTTCGTTCTAGAATCTGGCA
Source organism: Lentinula lateritia (assembly GCA_028011325.1). Lineage (NCBI taxonomy): Eukaryota > Fungi > Basidiomycota > Agaricomycetes > Agaricales > Omphalotaceae > Lentinula > Lentinula lateritia. Next base: position 308,297 of record JANVFT010000041.1, read on the forward strand.
CATGCTTGAGGGCCTAGCCGGAGTCTAAAGGCTTCTCTAATCGAGAAGATTTTGGCTCCTGTTTATCCAGTTGTTCCTTTACTCAGGATAGATCACTAAAAACCGGCTCAAAACTTACACCAACTTACACAGATTGTCAGAAATCCGATTATCAACGGATTGCTGCTTCATCTTCCCACTTCTTTCAAAATCAGGCTATCTTTCATCCTCTGAAAGTCGAAATGCGCCGAGACAAAATTTAAAATAGTCCATCGATGTCATCAAGCAGAATGTACTGGAATGGCATCTCGGACCTCACCTTTGCATGACTGGGCAGTTTCTTCATTGTAGTCACCAGAAAATAGCCATGACAAGGGAACCAAGATCAATGTCAGACTATCTTAGAACTTCGAAGTTGTTCTTGATTTCAATCCACAGCTATACATTCAAACCTGGTCACAAGTGTAAGGACGGACCCATGAGCAACACCGCTGTGATTGTATCGCCCTCGACAATGCACCTTGCATCTCTTCTTCACGACAGAGCAAACTTTACTATGCCAAAGGAAGATGGATAGGAGACATAGCACATACAAACAACGTGCAATTAAAGTAGATCGTGCAATACACTGTCATACTTGTGTGGCAAATGTGCTCTGAATAAAAATAATTTAAATTTGCTCTGAGCAAGCTACACGGATTGTGAAAACTGGTCTGGGAACTCACCCTAGCATGTCCTTAGCGAATACAATCTGGGAAAACACTTCGGCTACATCAAGAACCTCAAAAAGTCTCAACTTGTCAAGTATTTTCGAGGTCTCTATCCGGTGAGAAGGATGCAAGTCGCTCTCACGCAAAGCCCATAGTATGCGCCCTGGCGGGAACGTATGGGACATTCTCATATTTGCTTCAAGCGTCTTACGAACCGCGATAAACTGAAAGATTTCGGGGTTAGCTTTAGCGAGAAGAAATTGACAGGATAAGCACCCAATGAGGATCATCTGCGGAGCCCTTGCCAGCTTTCCAGTTACTGGCACGAGCTGTCACCTCGCTATAACCTGCATCCCGACGATGACTTTCGTTTGCCTCGCATAGCCAGCTGGCCGCATTCTTCAAGTCTCTCACAGAGCCCAAGCTTAATCGAGACACAACATCATGTGAATATACGAAAGAGACGATAAGACCGTCCGCCAATTTGCTGAGAGATGCATCGGTGAGCGCGCTGTTATGGCGAGGAATGAGCATTATGAAGATCCGAAGTGCAGAACTTTATACTGACGGTGGAGCGAAGCAGTATACGGAAACTTGCCGGTCTATGGGAAGCCCGCTCGAATGAACTGTGAGACAAGTTTTTGGATCTGCCCACATCTTCCATTTTCCGTTCTAGATCAGCTCGTGATACATTGGGTAGGATGAAAGCTCCACCTACTAGTCCGAGCAGCGCGGCTACTCCTGCCCCCAAACTATGTCCGCACATAACCAATCCTATAATAACAGTGTTCAGAGTTTAGTTAAAATTTGCAAGGATTACGAAGATCTACACACCGTAATCTGGATTCCTTTGCAATGCTTCATGGACCGCAAGGTGTACAGGCTTTCCAACATCGCCCATTGCCCGTGCCATGCGCAACATGCCGCTATGAACGAGATATCGTTTTGGAGTGATCGATGAATCAATAGAAGGTGCGGAAGCCCGTCTGGAAAAATCATATTGCCCCGGGACGAGTGCCTCGCTGTTGGCGGTCGAGGCGGGTTCAAATTCCTCTGATTCACACGACAAATCAACAGCAATTTCATTCAGCGACATTGTTCCTATTATAGCGTGCGTTAGGGACCTCCAATGTCATTGAACGACTTACCTCTAAGAATGAGCACCACTTGTGCACGAGAGTGATCTGTGAGAACCCAAAACCTAGGCATAAGATGCTCTCGTCCGATCTTGATTTCTGTTTGGATCGATTCATTGGGGTCGTTTGCAGACTTGGCCAAAATATCATGATCGTGTCTTCCCAGCAAGACATCCCACCATGAGTATTGCTCTTCATGAATGATTTCGGGACGTATTCCATCACCTTCAGCCTCAGCTTCCGAAGCATTGACCGCATTTGCAAGTTGAGCTTCTTCTGCTTTCGCCTGAGGAGATGTCGATGGAATATTACCACCGATAGATGAAGATAGAGGTATTCCAAAGAAAAGCAGACTAGCACCGCCATACCCCGCGAGTACCATCTTGGAAAGTCGACGAAGTTCGACCTTCAATTCAGTATTGGAAAGCCGCCTGGAGGTATGGGAAACTTCCTTGACTTGGATATTTGGAAGAGAGGAAATGACTCGATTGCTGATGGATATGCTTTGTGCGCGTTTGGGAGCTTCGCCAATATCAGCAGCGACAAGTTGGCCCAGATTGCCTGGAAATATCACGTCGGAGGTGACGCGTACCCGAGAGCCTCTACATTGCATTGATCTATATCTCGCATACGCTTCAATGAAATGCCAAAAACAACTCACTTTCTGTTTCGCAGTGAATCGAAATGCTTAGGGGTGTTCTTGACGTCAATCTCTTTCAGATACTTGAACCAACGACGCTCCTGCCACTCCTGCGTGACACCCTGAAGAGCAGCCCACGCCGAGACCGCGCGAGCTATAGAAGTTACACCGAATTGCTTTTCTGGCAAATTCTCGCCGTCGATAGGTTCGGCCCATTCACGTTTAACAAGTGTAATGAACGATGCGAGCGAAAACGAGGCTTCATGGCTGCCAGGAAAAATGGCGGAGAGCAGATTGATAGAGCTGTGGGCAGCTATGACTGAGGTAGAAGTGAGGTATTCGCCTAGATGAATGGGCACAAGCGTCAATTGTTCAACTAGTCCGATAGCGGCAGAAACTGCGCCTCCTACGACAGGTCGTGTTACGGTGACGCCTCCAAAGAGAGCGGCATCTACAACAGTTGCAGAGATTCCAACGGTCGTAGACGCGATACCTCGAGTGAGGGCAAACTGTATGCGCACTAATTAGCCTTCTCTAATCCAAGGACCAGAATATGGTAATTACTTACGCCTATCTTTGTACCCGTCTTTGCCACGGAGAAGCCAATAGATGCAGCTGACGAAACTAAATCCAGCCCTTGTCTAGTATATGTATCCCAATTCTTGACCATTGCATCGAGCGTAGCTCGAAGTTCAGAGAAACAACAAGTGCATGGAAGCAGGGTGTATATAGCATGTGAATATCACACAGCGCCTAATCTGTGAACGTTAGCGCCTAACACCTATCCTCCCACTCCGATCATCTACATGGCGTCCTTAATCGCCATCCTCGACCTCAAAGGCAAACCGCTTATTCAACGATCCTATCGAGATGACGTGCCTCCCTCATATGTTGAACGTTTTCTACCCATTATACTCGAAATAGAGGAGGAGGGCCAGCAGGTTACACCGTGTTTCTCCAGGGAGGGTGTCAATTACATGCATATCAGACATTCAAACTTGTATCGTGCGTGTATCCTCAGCATCTATTTCAGGTCGGGGCGCTGACCTGAAATATGTCTAGTTCTCGCGTTATCCAGAAGAAACTCGAATGCTGCCGAGATAATCATCTTTCTGCATCGACTCAGCCAAGTTTTAGTACGCACGAATTCGTTGAAAATTTTACGCTTTTTCAACGCTTCTAGGTTGAGTACTTCAAAGAACTCGAAGAGGAGTCTATTCGGGATAATTTCGTGATAATTTACGAACTCATGGATGAGATGATGGACTTTGGCTACCCGCAAACCACTGAAAGCAAAATCCTCCAAGAATATATCACACAGGAGTCCCACAAACTCGAAATTCAAGTTCGCCCTCCGATTGCTGTTACCAATGCAGTTTCCTGGCGATCAGAAGGCATCAAATACAGGAAGAATGAAGTTTTCTTGGATGTTGTCGAAAGTGTAAACTTATTGGTGAGCCACAATGTGAATTTCACTTCTGAAACGTCGTATAATCATGGCTTTATGAAGGTTAATACTGCTGGAACCGTCATACGCTCAGAAATCCTCGGTGCTGTTAAAATGAAGTGTTATCTTTCTGGAATGCCAGAGCTTAGACTAGGACTCAATGACAAGGTCATGTTCGAGAGTACGGGAAAAAGTGCGTCTTAAGCTATCCTCTTACGTCTGCCTACTGAATTCCAACATTCATCCGTAAAGCTGCACGAGGAAAATCCATCGAAATGGAAGACGTGAAATTCCACCAGTGTGTTCGTTTGGCCCGGTTCGAGAACGACCGCACAATTTCCTTCATTCCACCTGACGGAGAGTTCGAGCTCATGAGCTATCGTATATCTACTCCTGTAAAGCCTCTAATCTGGGTTGAAGCCGCCATCGAAAGTCATCGAGGCTCAAGAGTATGTCATTATCGTTTTCCGTGGTTTACCTTCTTCCTACCTTTCTCCAGGTTGAGTACATGGTCAAAGTTGTGGCTCAATTCAAACGACGGTCGACTGCAAACAATGTTGAGATATATGTTCCTGTTCCCGACGACGCGGACTCTCCGAAGTTCAGGGTTCGCCTCTCACTCCGTAACTATCTGCAAATTTGATTCATGTTCCACGCAGGCATCAACGGGATCTGTCCAATATGCACCAGACAAGTCAGCATTCGTTTGGAAGATCAAGCAACTGGCCGGTGGAAAAGAGTTTCTCATGAGAGCACATTTTGGCCTTCCCAGTGTCAAAAACGAGAACGATCCGCCTCCTCGTGCGCCTATTACTGTCAGATTCGAGATACCATATTTCACCGTCTCAGGCATTCAGGTTGATTGGCTATATTTCATTTTCATTTTCTTGCTCTGACTAGCTTTTTACCTAAGGTACGATATCTCAAAATTGTTGAAAAATCTGGATATCAGGCTTTGCCGTGGGTGCGATACATCACGCAGAATGGAGATGATTATAGGCATTGGTTACCACTTTTGTAACAAGACGACTACTAACTGGATCTTTCTCTAGCTTACGAACAGCATCAGAAAAGGGAACAGCAGCTCCAATACGGTCTTTGTAGAACCTCATGTAGCCAGATATCATGTAGCTTACTGAAATCGAGCCTCAACTTGACTCTTGAAAGTTCTGAATTTTAGCAGAGTGACATAGTCTGGACTCTGGACGTAGTGGCACGTGCATGATCTTCCAACTTCAAATTTCAACTTTCACCGGCAACAGCGTGTATGTTCGTAGAAGGCGCAGGTCGGCAAAATCTGGTATGTGTCGGACTTGGAGAAACTGCTCTTTACCAATCTTCCATCCAGTTATGAGACCTACATGCGATGCAATTGGTTCCCGAAGGCTAGCTGTATCACGCATTACTCTACAAGGCCCTTGCAGAATATTGTACAGCCTTCCGTGATCTTTCGAAATACTCCGACCTACTGCCTTCGAGTAAATCTCCGTCAAAAAACTTCTGCATTCGTACTCCATAGATCTGTTTCGACATCCATTCAACGAAGCACTTTTTCCGACCCTTTCGACACCTCCGACCATCTGCTCTCTGGGACCAACACAAACGAACACGACTTAACACCTTCCCAGCTTTCCCGTGCAGTGTGGCAATCAGTTCGTCTTGCTCTCCAGACGCAGGATCTACATACCGCCTATATCATTGTGGAATCTGCTCGCCTCTCCAATAAACCTCTTCTCCACAATGCACCTTCCAAACGCTACCGCGCGAGTGGAATAGAGTTCTATCGACCAGTGTCTTCAAGGCTCGCTGGCCATGCTCTAGTACACGGCCTACTTCGCCTCGGTTTGCCTCGCAGAGCCCAAGTAGCTGCGAAGATATTGATGGACAACGGTGTACCGTTGAATCACAAAACGTTCGAAGCCGTTCTCGAGGCCTTGGTAACCTCTGATGGAAACATCCCGCGTTCAACTGGGAACGAGCTATTCAATTTCCTGAAAACTCTTCTTCCGAAAAGCACTATACTATCCCTGAACCCAACTTTCACTGGAGGAAGAGGTAGCCGTGCCGCCTTGCATCTGTTTATGTCTGCACGTAATATGAAACAGCAGCAGCGAACAGAGCGTATGTATCGGACACTCATCGGTTCCTTCTTATTCCACGGAGAGCTTATAGCCGCTTCACTTCTCATCACCATAATCCTGAAGGATTGTGCTGTCCGAGATGCTATCGGGCGTCAACTTGCTTCCCCTGATATAAAGGAGGATACCAAGCTTGAGCAGGAATCATTGGCACATTACCGCTTCCTACGCAGGTCATCGCCCTCACCTCCATTTGATATTTTGAAAGACCTGGTAGAATCAATTGCGGGTGTTTTGTCCAGGGATCCAGTTGAAGATGATGCATATCAGATATCTTTCCAAGCAGCCCTGCAAGCGCTAGCAAATCTTGCGTACTTGTTCGACATCCGTCAAATTCCTTATTCCCATCTCTCGTCCTTGATACGCTTGCTCTATAACTGTCCCAAAGGAGATGATCTGGTCTGGGTAACGAAGATAGACGGTCATCCTGTGCAGGTAAAGGCCTATGATTATTTTCATCATGTCTTAGAGCGCATTGTCCGCTATCCACCTCGGATGCGGATCGAGAAAATGAAGCCAAATAAACTCTTGACTCGCTGGAAACCGGTTCTGGACAACTCTCGGCCGCTTGATTTACCCGCCTGCAACTCCCTTCTACATTACGCTCTTCGCCACCGTCTTTCTCCGAGTTATGCCAATAATATCTTGCAGTACATGCAAGATCCATTTTGGAAGCACAGTGGATACCGTCGTCCTATCCCGAACACAGTGACCTATAATATTATCCTATCTGCCGGTCGTTTGCTCCGCTCTCCAATAATGGTAGACACAGTTCTCCGCATGTTGAAAGACATGAACGAACACGGGCTTGGCACTATCGACCTTTCTCCGGCTGCGTCGCCTGCGAATTTCGATATCACTCGAGGTTCTTCGAATGACCGTTTCTCGTCAGCCCTCAGACGATTGGGTTCAGAGTCCCACGAGCTTTCTTTACCGTGTCCCCCAACAACGAAGAAATTCGGCGCTGACACTCATACTCTTACTGCCTACATAACCTACCTTGTTTCCGTGGGTCGTGCAGATGTTGTGCCCAACATTCTGTTCGGTCTTTTACCCGAACTCGCCATCGTCGATCATCCTTCCTGGGGAGACCTAGGACCTGAACAAATCAAACATCTCCGACAGCAATCTCGTATGGATTGTCTTCGTCGCGTCGTCGCTTATGGACCATACTTTTTTGTCGCTATTCTCAACGCCGTCGTGAAAGATGGTCGGACTGGTCTTGCTGAGCGCGTCTGGTATCTGGCCAAAGAAGCTGAGCGGGCGAGCTGGCTACCAGAATTCAATCACGGGCGTGAACCATGGTGTCTGCCTGTCCACGCTTACACGCTCATGCTTGTTTGTTACGGTAACGAGTCCCGTAAACACCCTTACCGGTCGCCGCTCCGCTCGACTGCCACCGCCTGGCAGCCCCGTTCGAAGCGCTATGTCGTTGGCTGGGCGCATTACATCCAGCAACAAAATGCCAGATCCAGACAGCCTCTCGATCGCTCTGTTGCTGGGCACAAGTCAGGCGTGTCTGTTTACCAAAGTATGCTACGTGGAGCACGTTCGGTATATAAGGCCTTACAAGCGTTCAAAGTTAGCAACAACGACAAAGAAGTTCACTCTTGGGGGGATATTCAACTCCCAGAGCCTGATGAGAGGTTCTTCAACGCCATGTTACGCATCGTATCGAGGGATGCACGAAAACGTCCTCGTCGCGCGCGCACAACCCCATCACACTGGAAACAGCACATACGGTTCGCGAACTGGCTGTACAGACAGTATGGTCAATCTCAGAGTCAGCAAAATACAGACCTTATTCTTCTTGTGGCGGAGGATATGGTTAAAGCTGGTTTCGAACTTCCCGTTGGAGTGCAATATATGTTGATCGGGCAGGATACTAATAACCGATTATTGCGTCAACGTAGACGGAGACCTGTAGTATCGCGGTATAGAGGTCCTTGGGCTTTCCCTGTCGCCCAAACGGCCCAAACTCCGTTTGCACTACGTGTTGAAAAGCAGAAGGGACTCCCGTTGGGTCGTATTCCCAACGTATTGCGTAGGAGGAAAGGAATATCTAGGAGGCATAAAGAGGAGTTTGCTTTCATAGAAAATAGATAATCCCCCTGTAATTAAAAAGCGTGGCAATTGAACCAAAAGTAGCAATGTAATATTAACGATGACTATTAAATCATTCTGCGCTCCCTTCCTCTTCACATTGTAAACCTGAACTCTGCACAAAGAGTGCACCAATGCCTCTGCTCAACTCTCTGCTTTTCCACTCTACGCCTACGTCCGCCACTTTATCCGCAATAAGCTGCATTCTTTCGCGCATCTGTGCCATTGGTGGTGACTTTTGTCCGGATTTTGGCGCGAAGACCAAATCTACTCTGGATCCCCTCTTCAACTCAGCCTTCGCCCTGTCAAGTTTATGCTCCAGATCGCCTATAGCCATGCCCCACGTAAACTGAAACTCCTTCTTTACATTCTTTTTCGCGTTCATTTTTTGCTGCTCTTTTGCCTGTTTTCGACGGGCTGCTGCTTCCTTCTTGTCGATTATCTTCACCACAGCAAGCGGTTCGGCCGCCTGCAGCTCGACGTAGGATACTTCCTTGTCAACTTTCGCTAGAAGATCCCGCAAGGCAATCTTTACGAGCTGTCCGCTGTCTTCCACAAGATGCACTTCGGCAAACGGTATCTTTTCGTTCTTGAGTTTGTTGTATCTAGAGTAAATGATTGCTGAAGCATGCAGGCGACATGTAGGTGGATAGCTGAGAATTCGATGAGAGGGGCTGAAGCAGATCCTTTTGGCTGCTGCGCGAAAAGCCAGAAAGGTAGCCATATCTAGAACCATTTAGATAGAACACCAAAGGGGAAGGAAAGAGTTTGGTTATACTTACCGATGGTATGAACCCTCGACCAGTTGACTAGACTGACAGTCTAGTACTGTCGAACTGAAGGCTCCGTGGGAACAAAAGACTCTTTCCCGTTTACTGCTTATTCTTACTCAGTTACTGCCAGTCTCCAGTTGATGTACTTATAGCTTGTACTTAGTCGCTCGCAGACACAGGCCCCATTCATGATAATGATTTCAACCCGTTACGATGTTACTGTAGCTATTGTGCATCATATCGACCTTGTATATGTACAACTTATCCTATCCGATCCTCTGTCAGAAAGACTCCAGACCCAACGATCCCTGGCAAGCACCCTCCACGTCCACAATCTGATGATATGGCATACTGAGTAAGAATTAAAGCACTCGTGCTTGTTGCTCACCTCCTTAGGAGCGCTTGCTGATAGTACCACAGGATGTTCTTTTCCAACCAGAACCTCATCCTGCAAAATTGGCATCAGCAGGACTCACAAATGAGCTGTGAATCGTACTTCAATACGTATGCCGAGATTATGATAATGCTTCGGAAAAGCAGGGGAAGGAGGGACATAAATTCCTGGTTCAACTGTGACCACCATACCAGCCTTCAGACTTATGGGATGGCGAATAATTAGCAATGTGCAATGACACACAGATGTATGTACCTTCCGCTCCGCGAAAAACTATCGGACTCATGCAGGTCTGGCAAGGGATATATGAGCGGTTTGGTACAATGAGTAACTCGAGGGAATCCATACCTATCCCAATAGGATGACTGATAAAATGAGGGTATAGGCGTTCGAGGTCTCCCGGATGCAATTGAAATCCTAGTTGAAGTAATTCTTGGCGGAGTAACTCGCAAGACTTTCGATGAAGTTCGTGCAAAGTCAGGTTTGAGCCTTCATGACAAAGAGCTACAAGTGCCTTCTGGGCGGCGAGAACTGCGGAGTATAAGTCACGTTGGGGTGGGGTGAAAGTACCATCCGCCGGGTAGGTCCGAGCTACATAAGTACAGAAGTGAGAATGAAATTTCGTAGCTGAAAAGGAATTTTGTACTAATATCTGATGCGTAACCGCTACATGATGAAAAATGTTATAGAAAAGGAAACAAAACATATTTAGTTACACTTCTCAATGCTATAATCAAATTTTACTTACTTGTATTCACAACCAGCGTCAACAAGAATTAATTCTTCCTGAGATATGAGTTGATTATTGTGTGTGTAGTGTATTATAAGAGCGTTAGGTCTAGATATATTTCTATTAGCTGTAGACATGTTCACAGAAAGATGCATACCCAGAAGCCACAACAGGAACATAAGCAAGACGTTGCGCTCCTGAAAGGGAGCAAAGATAATTAAAGTGTGCAGCAAGAGCAGCTTCCGATAATCCAGGTCGTGTGAAGCGCATCGTCTACACACTCCATATGAGGTCCATATCTTCTAAACAAGGAAGTTACTTGCCTTGGCGTGCGCCCTCCCGCTGATATCTGCAGCCATCCTCATGAGCTTTTGCTCTGACGCACTTTTGATTGCGCGAAGACGTCCAACTTCAGGAGCTAAGGGTTTCGGACGTGATTTTCCTAGCGACTCGACAACAAGATCGGCTTCTGAACGACCGCTCAGGTACTTCAGAAGGGACTTCGTGGTCGTTCTCGAGGTACGTCGCGTTCGAGAAGAGGGAAGGTCGACATAAACGTTGGAATATTGATGAACGACGGAGCGAAGATGTGATGGAAAATCGTCAATATGTCGAGCATCATCGACTTGAAAAACTCTGCGAGCATCAGCGAATGTGGTGTTGGCACCATCCCATTGCTCTTTGTTTGAATCACTACCGGAAGAGAATAGGGTCATCCGGTAGCCTCGAGCAGAATGATTCTTTTCTAGTTTACTTTTGAACAAGTGGCTCAAATAGGCATCCCATTTACACACCTAATACCACTGCAGAATCAGGTTCTTCAAATCCGGTGAGATACCAAAAGTCAGAGGCTTGGCGAAACTTGTAGCTTGACAGATAGATGATTGTTAGGCTCAATTCCGAAGTTATGAAGATGGACTCACAAGATTTCTGGTAAAAAAAAGTTTAGCTCACTGTCACCAAAATCCAAACAAAACACAACGCACTCCCGCTCATGTATTTGATGGTGCCAGCTAGAGAGACCACAAGGCTATTATCGGGGAGGCGATTCATGAGGCTCCTTCGTCTATCCTCATATTCTTGCGCGTGTATACCAGGGGTCAGTTCGTCAGGCTTGACTGAGAAAGGCGTTTTGCGTCACTGAGCAGACTCGGATTGACACTACGCAACACGCACTAAGATGAGAATGTGACTGGAAGAGCGGTTGCCCGTACGGAGAGGGCTTGAGTGAGGCGTTGCTGATTTCCGTAGCATAGGAACGGGAAGAGGCATAGATGAAAGTACGATTTTTTACAAGACGGAAGGACATGCGAGAGCAACTTCAAGCGCTCGTGATTGCCTTACGCGGCGAGCCGTCCATCTGACTTCACTATTATTACAGAATACGATATTGATCTGATTTGTAAATAGACAAGAACCACATCTCCTCGGTCCCCATCCCGGTTCCTCCCTGACTTACCAACTACCTCAATTCACCCTCCAAGTTCGTCGCAAATCTTCCCTCTCCGTATCCAGGACGATACGGATGTTGCCCCTCCACAGGCGTTCCAGGAGATGACGGATTCAAGTCATTCGTCACTCTGACCTGACCAAGACTCCCATAATCATTTCTCTGGGGGCTTCCGGTGTCCTGGGACGCATCCGTATATGCACTGATATAATCATAATGATCGTCCGAACCTGCTTGCGAGACACGGTTGCCTGGATTGAAATTATGCGCTTCATATGGCCGGAGGGAAGGATTGGAATGGGACAAAGAGGAACTTGGGGCATTAGGAAGGCCTCGCTTTTTCGGTTGCAGAGGACTAACATCAGCTAGGTGGCTACCGGTCAGCCCAGAACCCGGGCCAAGATCGGCACTTGTTGAACGACCAGGAGCGCCAGCAGGCCGTCGAAATGCTGCAGCGGATATGGTTCGCGGAGCACCAATAGCAGGAGATGATGGCATACTACCGGAGAAAGATGAGTTGGAGCGTTGACCGAAAGATGAGGTGCCAATTGAACGAGGGTACTCAGGAGGCGTCCTATAACTAGATCCATTCGATATCGATGATGCTGTGCGGTCAGATATCGTCAGCCTGGGTGGCGAATTATGAATAGGGGAAGAAGTTGTTTTTTCAATATCATCATGGTGCGAATTGATGTCAATAGGACCGGGAGAAACGCCACGCTGCTGAGCGAATGGAGCTACAGGCGGAATCAAAGGAGATGGCGATCGATTGTTAATCTCGAATTCAGGTGTAAGGGAAGAAGGTTGTTCTACCCCTCGTTCCTGTAAAGGTTGGACTATCGGGGGAGGAGTCACGGTAGCAGAGAGAGCTGAGGAAGAAGGGTCAAAACTGAAAGAGTCCATTTCTCGACTAAGTTTTCTGGCAGCATCTGCATTTAACGCACGCTCTTCTTCTTCTGGGCTCATTGAAGGAGGGGGGACACGCTTAGGCGAGGAACGAGCTTCGCCAGGAGGGACAATCCCGTGAGCTTGATAGTCCTCATTTCCTTGCTCATGTCGGTTGTCCAACTCCGTGGCAATATCTTGAACTTGACCAAAATGTACTTCTTTGCTTGAGCTTCGTTGATGGTCAAGTCCATGATCAGAATGTGGTTCCTCTTCGGGGTTAGTCATGTATGCCAGACCAACGTCGTCGCCGTATGCGCTGACTGCCCTTTCAGTGGTATTATGTGAGGCGCTTTCTTGCAATTCCCAAGGACTTGGCATCATAAGAGGAGGTGCAGCACCAGCAGGTGGCCCCGACAGATGCACTTGGTGTGTCTCGTACGACGGTGCTGGCTCTTCGGTTGACTTTCGCGCGTCCAAAGCAGCTGCGATGGAAGATGAAAAAGAATCATCTTCAACATGATACGATGAGCCGTCGTGTAGCGAGAACCTAGCACCGCCGTTGCCAGTTGTAGCTGGGAATGTAGAAAATCTGCTCGCTATGGGAGAATTTCTAGAAGCCACACCGAAGTCATCCGCACTGCGAGATGCTTCTGGGTAGGCATTAAGAGAGATCGGGGAGGGAGGAATGCTGGAGCCCATGTTGCCTGTCATATCCGATGTATCGAGAAATTGACCTGTACCCAATCCATGTGGTGGTGCAAGATAATCGGCCATACCTTGGTGTGCGGGAGGCGCAGTGCCAGGAGCAGGAGCGGTCGAAAAGGCAACTTCGTCTACACAGCGAGTAGCATCGCTAATGAGCGAATTCACTTTCTGATGATTCATGTACATTGGCCGAGCCATTCCCGGCTGTGTTGTATCTTCCGGGATTTCCTAAAAAGAAATTAGACATAGAGACTGGTTTCGTGAAGTTTCACTGACATTGATGACGAGACGACCAAATTCGCCAATAATAGTACCTTTCTCACAACACTCCAGCAGCCCACCGAACTTGAGGCCCATCCAAGCCTTGGTTCTGGAACGCTTGTAGTCGCCTAATGAAGCTTCATCTGACATGATTTCAGAGTCCATCGAGCGAATCTCATCCCGCAAACGGTTCAATGTATCCGTTTGCACACCGAGGTTTTTATGCTCCGGTGACATTTTGGAAAGTTTCTTCTCCGCAGTATCAGCTTTGCTGATGAGTGCCTTTCGACGTCGCTTCAATTCATCCAGAGCCTCTTCTCGAGAACGAATTCCTTTCATGTGATCTCGGATAGCATGTTCATGCGATGCATAATTGGAAAGAGCGGCAGCAAATTGAGTGAGAATGTTGGTGGATGCGGATAGGGTATCCTACATTGAACTTCAGCCGAGAGCGACAGAAATCAAGGAGATGGACTGACGAGTAAATCTTCGCCTTCACCAGAGCCCCATACACGCAACGCTTCAGCGGCTTTACCGAAATCCACACTCAGCCTTTGAAGCCTTAGAACGAGTTACTCGTGAGTTCACTCCTCGAAAGTCAAAACTCACGAGATGAGTACCGATTTTTCAGCCGTAATTAGGCCCTGTAGAGGCCTGAGATCCTTGTTTCCACCTAGCGAAGGGATGGTCGAATTATGAGCAATCTTGGTGGCAGCCGTTTTGAACATGTTATGTTGCATGAACGCCTAGGCAGAGCCTGAGCTAAGTATAGATTGTAAATGGAGATTGAGGAGATCCAAATATTTCGTTGAATGTAATTCCAAACAGTCTTTTGAGTCGTTGTAACGGTTGGAATGTTGATACACCGACAGTCACTTATATCTGGGTCGATAGCAGAAATGACGCACTTCAATTAAGAGCTATTTTCCTGCTTACGTCACAATCATGTGACTGATTTTGAGTTCCGTTTGAACGTTCATGATCACAAGTTTCTATGAGCTACAACAGACACTATCGAGGAGGCAGAAGGCATTACCGAGGTACGAAGAGAACTCGGCTCGAACTTTTACAACAGTGAAAAAATGATCCCAACCTCGTTGGCCAGATGATGAGGATGAACGTCGCCGGGATGTTGTCGAGTCTCCTCAAGAAAGAATGAAAAATACCATTATCAGGTTGGGAGAAGTGGTGAGTTGGAAACAGCCCAAGGGACAACATAAGATTTATAAAATATATAAGGATCCACTGCAAGAAATATCCGCTGTGGAAACAAGTATTCGCGAACTGGCACCCCCGGATATCTGTAATCTCTCCGAGTCTTTTCATATAGGGTACGTTGCATATCTAATCCTCGATATTCATTTTTTTCTGAAGCTTTCACAGCGTAACCGAACAGCCTTACAAGATTCCATTTTATGCCGCCCTGCTCAGGCTGCTGCATAACAATCCGTCCAAGGGTGGAGATTCTATAGGTGCAGATGAGATTTCATTGGGAAAACAAATCTTGGAGGAATTCTGGAAAGGCTTTCAGGCATATGTGGACAAATTAATGTGGAGAGAAACTCGACTTTGCGTACGTTACAATATGTTTTTGTTGGCCATGCAAAAATCTTACTTCAAATATCGCAGATACATTTTTTTGCTCACTTGACTTCCGCTCAGCTTATCTCAACCGAGTCTTTTGCTGCTCTGTTGCAATCTTTTACTGCGGTTCTGGACGAATTCGGTGTTTCGCATGGGCGCGCCAAACGCGCTGCATTGTGTGCCGCTGAAGGTCTAATGATTGTACGGTCATACCATTTTTACTACTATTGCTATTGCGATATTCATAACCAACAGGCCGGCGCCGTCTTGACCTTAGCTACACCAACTTTCTCGCGTGAAATAATATCATCCATCCAAGTGTATACAGAAACTACCACTTCTGGAAAATGGATCGTACAACCTATAGTACGATTACATTCCCCCGCTGTGACGGTGGAAAATGCTGATGAGGTGTGCTTGAGTTCTAGCTGCTATTTATGCGGGAATGATAAGATCAATTTCAGATTTTGGATACTGCCCTCGTTGTGTTGAAAGCACTCGAAAGCACGGACTTTGTAGGACCATACCCTAGACCGTACTCTGAATATCCTCCCCTAGATACATCGACGTTCAGTGAATTCGTCCTACCCTCGGTTCTGGTCCCTCCCGAAGTGATAGAACTGGATGGCTTATCCACTGAAGCAGAGGAGTCCGAGATCAAGGGGGAAGAATGGCCAGAATATTTTTTGAGGCTCTTTGGCGACGACGTATGTGGCTACTTCATTTTTTTGACAATTGCTTTTGCTACGTATATCTAAACCCTCCCCCTAGGTCACTCCTGACCCGAACACGCCAGCCGGTTACGCTGTTCGCACCGACCTTCTTGCTATAATTGATATATTTGAGGTGAATCGTAAGGAAGCTGCTAGACTTCTGCTCGAATATCCAAAGTGGGTTGTATCAGGGACCTTCAAACCTAAACCTGGAGCACCTCCTCTTGAGGTGGAGCCCCTCGTAACTTATGATTGGCAACTAGAAAGCACCCTGCTCGAGGTATATTTGATTGGTTATTCTCA
Organism: Lentinula lateritia; assembly: GCA_028011325.1. Taxonomy (NCBI): domain Eukaryota; kingdom Fungi; phylum Basidiomycota; class Agaricomycetes; order Agaricales; family Omphalotaceae; genus Lentinula; species Lentinula lateritia. The sequence goes on from JANVFT010000041.1 coordinate 324,251, forward strand.
CCTTGAATCGTTTTGTAACATGTTTTCATGGTAGACTATGCTTGGCGCCTCTCTTGTCCTACCTCAGTCCTCACAGTCCCAAATCTACTATGACAGTTTGATTACAGAAGTTTGCAAGCTCTCACCGTCAACTGTTGGACCCTCAGTCGGAAAATCTATACGGAAACTCTACAGCAGCCTCACTGACGGGCTTGACGTAGAAATTGCAAGACGTTTTTCGGAGTGGTTTGCAATTCACATGAGCAATTTTAACTTTCAGTGGGTATGGAAGGAGTGGTACGTACGTCTATATGAATGAAATTTAACTGCTTAATCGGTGGTATCAAGGATTCCAGATCTTGAGTTGGCCGTTCAACATCCCAAGCGCGCGTTCATGCGCACAGCTGCAGAATATGAAATCCGATTATCGTACTACGATCGTGTCGTCAAAAGTCTCCCCGAGGCAATGCATGCACCCGAGGCGCACGTACTGCCAAAACAAGCTCCCGGCCCTGATTTTCTATACGATGATTCTTGTATGCCACGTTCATTTTCTATATTCCAGGGACTGTCTCTAATTTACATCCAGCGAAACCACATCATGATGCTGCACAGTCCATTCTCAATCTCTTCCGTGGACGTGCAAAAGCGGAAGATGTAATCGCTCACCTCGACACTTTACGAAATACCCTCGAGTCAGAAATATCAGAAACCGAAAATGTAAACTCCCTTGTCCGAATCATCAGCACACAATCACTTCTCCACATTGGCTCACGTTCCTTCTCTCATCTACTGAACGCCATTGAAAGGTATCTCCCCCTGCTTCGAACCCTCGCCAGCGGCGGGGTAACTGCCAGTGCAGGAGCCGGAAATCCCGAGGCTAAAGCCGACATCTTGAGCGCAGCAGCATCGTTCTGGAAATATAATCCACAGATGGTGGCCATCGTCTTCGACAAGCTGATGCAATATCAGATCGTCGACCCTACAGATGTCGTTTCGTGGACATTCCTGCATGTCAGCGAAGTAGACGAATTCGAGGCAGATCTGAAGGCCCCGTTGAATTTGAGCGCATTTGAGTGGAATTTATTGAAGGGGGCGCTGGATAAAGCAATTGGACGAGTAAATATTGCGAGGAGGAGACTTGCACTTTTGAGGAAGGAGGACGATGAAAACAGGGCTAGAGCAAAAGCGAACGGCGGAAACATGGATGTTGACGGGGAGGCAAAATCAGGTGAGGATGATTTTTTTCTGGCGAAGTCCCGCAGCCCTTTCCCTGAAATTGAAACATGTTTCTTCTTGTCAGATGAGCCCGTACCGGAAGATCCCGCTCTTGCTGTCGCTGTAAAGGCTTTTTCCAGCCTCACCAGAGAACAAAAAGCTGCTCTTTCTCGAACACTCGAGGGTTTTGTTTCATGCCTTGCGCCTTCAATCTCAAGTTCACATCCTAATCCGAAAGCCCGCGAAATCCTGACTGAAAACTCCTGGCACAATCGCGCAAATTGGGGCAAAGATGAATGGATTGCTTGGGAAACATGGGGGTGGTATCGGCACTTCTGCAGAGCGGTAAGTTTTTGTTTCCCAATCATAGGGTTATCGACCAAATTCCACCTGTTCCAGTATTCTCCGTATTTGCGAAATTACGCGGCTACTTTCACGGCGGTATCGTTCGCAAGATTCGAAGGACAGTCAGACCCAGCATCAGACCTTCTACAAAAAATCTGGGATATTTCCATAGGCCAGGAGTAGACTAAGGTAGTTTACTGTACTATCTTGCGTTTTCAACAATCCATAAAAAGTATACGTATAAGATAGTATGCAGAAGCGCTGCGCGCATTCGATCAAATTTCCAAGTCGTGCTCTGTTTGATTCAATCCGTTTATGTATATGAGGACTGAATATCTAGATGGATTCTCTTCATAATGTACTTGTGCCCATTCTGGTCCAGATGACTGCAGGCAGTCCCCTTTATGAGATTGTCAGCTCAAGCAATGGACAACCACGTCTGTTGTATCCTAGTCAAAATCAAACATTCTATCTTCATTCATTATAATAACTTTGTATTTCTCTGAACCTCATATTTTGGGGAAGTTGTCAGGGCTTACCCTTACCTTTCAGGTTCTCTGATTCCACATACAGACAATTTCTTCATGTCCTCTCTTATTATACACTCCAAATTTGAACATGAAAGCAGGGTCCATGAGCTGCAAACAAAAACCAAGTACTCGAACAAGACAACAAAAAATTGCGCAGGTGTATCAAGTATGAATCCGAGTGAGTGAGTAGGTATGTGCAGGATAACTTATGATAATAAAACCAACCCATAAGAGTTAAACATGTAAAGACAGTAAGTACAAAGAGAATGCGAAGAAGTAAGTGTACAACTAGTAGGGCGTACAAAGCAATCAGAAGAGAAGAATACATACCACTGACATCGCAGCGAAGACAATCGTAGCCCCATTCACTGAGCCAAGTCTTAAGGCACCGTTAGCACCCTGTGAACCATCATTCACCCAGTCCGTCCAAGCTGCTTGGAGTTCAAGTATAAACGCTTGTGACTCAGGACTATCACTGCCTTCGTCACCAAAGGAATCTGGATTAACCACAGGTGTCAGCCATCCATCTGAGGAGAAGTGAACAAGGCCAGATGAGTTTGACGAGAAGAGTGTTTGTCGACATTTTTCTGCGTCCGGAAGATAGTGGTGAACGCTGCGCAGGAGGGAGAGACGGTAGACGGTGGATGCAAGCAAAGCAGTGGATGCGGCATCAAGGAAAGTGTTCATTTCGTCGGCATAATTATAGAACAGGTTAGAGCTGGTATTCTGCGTAATGTAAGCAGACCATTGGAGTGATCACATATGTCGAAGGCGTACCAGGTGAGGATACATTGCCGCGTGAATTTCGGACACCCAATCTGCGAGATCATCCTGTTCGCTCGACATATCGGAAGCGAAGGGAGAAGATTGAATTGTAGCGAGTACACGAAGCATGCCAGCTGCGGCCCATGCATTACCTACGTGATCAAAATTGATAATGTAATCCAGAATTATGTTGAAAGGAAAAACGTACCGGTAGACCAGTGCCCAGGATCGTTCGCAACTCCGTTAGAATTGTTTCCAAGCACGATGTGAGCCCATAGGTTCCCCGCCGATGTATCTCTTAGATAGTTGCGGTAGAGTTTGATTTGTGTATAAGCGTCGGTGATTAAGGATTGGTTGTTCGTAAGAAGGCCATAGTATGCGAGAAATGGTGGAACCATATAAACAAAATCGCTCCTGGAGAGATAGATTTTTGATGAGACGTGTCCAAGTATCTCTGGATGACTAGCACTCACCAAAGTTGCACCTCACCGGTTCTATGAGAAATCGCACCATCACTTGTCTTCGGTACCTTTTCATACAGGAAGTTGAGCTGGTCTAACGCAGCACCTGCATAGTCGACACCATCTCCTAAACTGGTCCAGTTTGCTAACAAAACAGCAGGACCGATGGAAGCAGGGTCTGCAGCACTATCGTCTGTTACGAGCGGTTGAGGACCTGTGATGTTGCCGTTGACCGCAGTACGGTTGTTAACAACGCCCTTTGCGATGGAGAAAACAGGAGCTATTGCTGAAGACGTGTCGGATGGAACAAACGTAGATGGAAGGGTCAAAGAGAAAACAGAGAAATCTCGAACATTGTGCTCAAGCAGGGCTTGAGCTCGAGTGCCAAGTTCCCAGCTAATTTATTACATGTTTAGCTTGCATCTTAGAGCTAGTAGAAGGACTTGACGCACGGATGAGTAGCTCCTTCTGCTAAGCGCGTTTCGACATCCGAAATTTGAGAATCTGTCAGATTCTGGGCTGATGCAAAATCTTGGAGCAGAAGACCAAGTGTACAAAGCGCCCCATGCCCCAAATGGAGTCTGGCCGGAAGCCTGACCATTACTAAAAAGCTTTACCTAGAAACATAACCAAGATTTAGTATATAATCCAAGCTCGACTTCTCGGCCGTAAGCTTAATAGCCCGTTTATGAGGAAGCCTTACAAGTTAACCGAGATGCTACTTCGACGTTCTACCGCCCAATCCGGAGCCAAAAAGTTTGTGATGACCAAAGGCAGGGAAAGAGAAGGTGTAGGATGAAGCAGGGATGAATGGCACAATGATGAAGACGATTTGTCGGTATAAGACTGTAATAAGTATATGATAATAAATTATATGCATTCCATCTTATAGCCGATACGGCGGAAGCGAACGTTCCACTTGGCAGCACAATTCTTCCTATTCTTCCTTTCACTGCACCACGTATTTCTCATGTAACTAGGCACCCACGTCAGATTCGTGCTTCTCACTCATCTTGCGGCAGACTCTACCCAGCTCTCCAGGGCTCTCTACGCTCTGCGCAACTACTAGGCTGAATGTACCGAAAGGCAATAACTTGATTTCAGAACGATGATACCGCGGCATGGCCAGGAACAAAGTCACAGACCTTCCCAGACGGCCTCATCTTCCCTCATCTGTCACTGTCCGTACAGTGCCTGTAACATAAGATCTCACTGAGATCTCATATCGTAAGGGAATTGGATGACTTCCCGTACTTAAGGATTATCGGACAGTACATACGTTTTTTCAAACATCCTAAGTGTGCTCGTCCGATCGATGGATTCTGAGCAGAGACTTTCTTAGGCTCCCTTCTGCAATAGCTTATCATGTAGGCTAAGCACCGTTGCGCAACGTATCAACCTGGTATCAAGTGGTCGTCGATATTTGGTCTCCGAGTCAATACACATAACTCGTACCTTCAACTCGTTCGGACTCCGAAGGACTCCTCCGAGGAGTCCTTCCCTGTCTTTCCTTCCCTTCGAGTATCTGACCTGGTCCGCAGGTGCGGTTGAAACCCTGCGGTCCGTTGTAACAGTCGCAAGCCAGACTCATCTGTTCACATGTTGTCGTTGCGCGACCTTTTTTTTCGTATTCCTTGCAATAGTCTGGTCAGCTTCTGGTCTCAAATTGAATTAACAAGCTGCAGAGGATAAACCTGGGATAAACTTCGGTTTCAACAGCGCCGACCTTTTTCCCTTCCCAAACTTATAACGGACTGATCGCTACAGAGCTTTTTTACTCTTATTCTGAATGCATATCGTTCGTTCTGTTCTCGTCATAGCTGGTCTGATTGGGTTGGGTTGTACGTACTTCCTTTTCAAATCTGCTCAAAAGTCGAGTGATTCATCATTCAAATAGCCGCTTGGAACGCGACCTTCCTACCTTTAGGAGACAGTATAACGTGTGTTCATTCTGAAACTTGGTCGCCTGTTCAATGCAAGTGAATCTCTTGATTATAGATATGGGTGGCTATCGACAGATGGAAATGGCTATCGGGAAGATCTCTTGGAGCTAATTACTGCTGGGGGTAATTCGGTAGACTACATTGGATCCATTCAAGCAGGGACCATGGCCGATAACTGGAACGATGGGTACATTGGCTGCACCATTGACCAAATAGCGTCTAGCGGAGTTCCAGCGCTCGAAATGGTTCCAGAGGTAATTTGTTTTCTATCGATTCCATGCGTATACGTTTCGTTGACATTCGTCAATCAGGTCGTTCTTCTCATTGCCGGAACAAATGACATCAACTACCAGGAAGATTTGGCCAACGCTCCTACACGCTTAATGAACCTCGTCGACGAGATCTTTTCCTACAGCCCAGATGCCGCCGTTATCGTGTCCGACATTCCATTGATTGTTGACGATACACTTGAGCCTTTGGTAGAGACATACAACAGCGGCGTCCAAGTACTGTTGCAAGAGAGAATTGCAGAAGGACAGCATATTGCCCATGTATCTCTTTCAAATTTGACATCTTCTGAGATGGCTGATGATTTGCATCCGAGTGCGTCTCTTCGCTTCCTTGGTTCTGACTTCAGTATTGAGAACATATGTAGACGATGAAGGTTACCAAGTGCTTGCTGATGCATTGTATGTGGGTATACAGGCAGCTAGTGAAGCAGGTTGGATTGCCTGAGCAACCTGTTCTTCCAAGTAACGATCCTCATGATTGAAATTGAATGTATGAATGAATCTAGATGTGTTTCACAAAAGGTCAACTCAAGCCTCAACGGCTTCGACTTAGGACTACCTCGACGAGTAGTAGCAGGGTAGTACTGCTCTTGGCAAGATTCCGTGAAAATGTGGAGATTATTATCTACGAACTGCCCATAAGCAATTTCGACCGAGATTTCTGACTGCTTAGCATTGTACCTGCGACAGTGCCATACCTCTACTCACTGTCTCATCACAATGAACATGCACCCTCAAGTCCTCGAACAATCCCCAAAAAGCAAGAAAATTTAGTGAATGTTGTTTGAAAGGCTGGTACTGTCGACGTAGCGACGACACGTCGATTTCGGGCGGATGATCGTTGTTGCTACATCACTTGCAAAGTTAGGAACGCGTTCAATAATCGGACTGTAGAGAACAAAACTTTACTTTTCACAGAATCCTGCATATGTAGGGCAGTAAATATATATTATTTTACTAAGTATGAAGCTATATCATAGATTACAGTCCAGAGTATATAAACACAGTCCAATTTCCGCTCTAATTCTATGAATCACTCCGATTTCTTTTTTGTCGAGGTTGTAGCATTCGTTGCTAGAGAATATCCAATGGTGCCCAACAACACCAACGCAGCCCCTGACCACATCATGTTCATGTTGACGTTCTCAGGGTTGTTGGCCTTTCGACCCCATCCTACTATGATGCTCAAGATCAAACTGACAGCCTTTCTGACAACCAGTATCAGAGTCACAGTCAGTGAACTGACTTGAGTAGTGAGTCGGTGTACGCCAACCGCACATAGCAGTTGTGTGACGGTATTCAGAAGGAGAGGAAAGCATGCTGCAGGGAGCTGGAGTCGTAGAAGCAGAGCATCAGGATCGACAAGGGATGAAGTCGAGGAAGTTCCAACGTTCGTAAAGGACAGGAACGATGAAGACTTGGGATATAACGGGGTAGCTGACGGGGGAGGCAATGACAGTGAAGGTAGGATGGTAGCAGAGATTGAAGGAGGTACTGCAATCGTGTAAGAGGCAAGTGGACCTCGACTCAACGCATAAAATTGTGACATCAAGTCCTTCCGGACCGTCACAAACATGGGCAAAGCCAGAAAATGCAGATAGAACATTGATTCTTGCCAGGTGGGGGCGGCAAATGATTTGTCTGAAGAGTTTGGTGGACGTCCATACTTTGTGTATGTATAATCTTGTACTAGACCGAGAAAGCCTGAAAAAACGAGTGCAAGGGTCAGGATGCCTATGCCGGTCAGATACACCTGGGTAGAGCTTCCAATCATGGCGTTCGATGAGGGCTCGGAAGCGGAAAGAGTTGTGAATATGACCCCGAGTGTGACGATGAAGACAGATAAAACTTGGGCAGTGGTGTAACTGCGGAAAATAGGTGAGTAACTACTGACAATTTGTTAGTAAAGTTGGACGTACGTCTTCTCGGCAAAAATCCATCCAAGGATCATACTTATTACAAGCCCTCCACTTCTGAAGATGATATGTACTGCCATAGGGATGCGATACGCGAACGCCGCATTGTTCAGGAGAGAAACGAGGTAGAAAAGCACAACTTGGATGAGATAAGGCATAAGTGGGATCCTGCGGGGCTTTAATCTGGGACCATAGGAAGACCATGTAACATGCCTGCGAATCCCTTGGATAGAGATGATCGCGAATTGACAGAATGTGATCAGAGAACCGGCGCGCGGAAACTGTGAAGTCAATTGCTCTAGGGTGACGGCATTGCTATGGTGGACAGGGGACTATTAGGATTAGACAATAGCTTTACTTGGTAGGAAGTACCTGCAACAGCCCCCAAAGACAAAGGATATAGTGGTCAACCACTCAGTAAGCATCTATGTCTATGGTGGTGAACACTGAATGAGATCGTAGCGAAGTGTCCAAGGGCGGCGTGTTTAGTTACCCTAACCCTAACAAGACTTTAAATCAGTTCACTCAGCCATGGGCGCTTCACTTTTTGCTTTTGTTCCATATTCTCTCTCCCTAGAAGGGATCCAGTCAAACCAATATCTGTACAGTCTAATACGTTCCCTTCCTAATTATGGTCAACGAGCATACTCGCACTCGTCATCCTGCCTCGCTTATCGATATTTCTGCACACAATCCTCAACTTGTTCGACTGATGGGCTCACGCGTAAACATGGACATGATCGATTACATTGCTCGCCAAGCAGCAAATGTAATCTGTATTGAGGGCGAGTCGCCTATAATTGCCTCAAGTGTGGCTAGCATGCCTTCCCCAAACTGCGCGTATGACTCCGTTGCTTCACTCCCGCTCAGAGAATTTATCGGTCATCTTGTCCGACACGCTCATGTTCAGGTGCCAACTCTCCTGGCCACTCTGATTTATCTTGAGCGTCTAAGATCTAAGCTTCCGACCCTGACAAAAGGTTAGTCGCATTCAGGTCTATTTCATTGGCGGTCTTATATCTGGGAATCTCCTTATATGCATTCTAGGAACCACACCTTGCACGAGACATCGAGTCTTCCTCGCTACTCTTGTAGTCGCAGCCAAATATCTCAACGATTCTACGCTCAAGAACAAGCACTGGGCTCAATATGCTCTCTTTTTTACCATCGAGGAAATCACGCTCATGGAAACTCAGCTGCTCGGTTTCCTCGACTACGACCTTCGTTTCGATGAAGAAGAAGCATGTCGTATGTTTGCACCTTTCATGGCAACACCAGCTCAGAGAGCATCGACTCGGGCCCTGGCCGTTGACAGGGTCGTTAAAGCCGGGCGAGCAAGAGTACAGGCGCAGCAGATACCAGATTCTTCGGTTGAAGCAATCCCACCTCATCTTCCTTCTCAAAGCTCATCAACGTCTTCGGGGCTCGCATCAACAGTCCGCACACTTGCTAAACGTATCTCAAACACACATATCTCATCTTCACGGTCACAATCAACCACTTCCACTGCTTCTTCGCCAATGTATACTTCACTCAGTACGACTTCTACGCTTTCTTCGTCGTCATCAGATGTTGGATCGTTGATAGAGGACTTTGGCTCTTCTTCTGGCTCTTCGTCAGGGTGGAACACATCCGACTCCGAATCAGATCTAGAGGAATATGCCGAGCCTCAAGTCTACTCTAACTCTTCGATGTCTTTATATCCTCGCGACGAACAGGTACCTGAACGTCTCATTAAGTCTTCTTCAATCGTCCGCTCCATCCCCTCCTATGCTCAGAAAAGCCAGCAACTTCGATCGCGCAAGCCATCCGATGCGTCCTCGATATGTACCGTCACTCAATCTCCTCTGATCTCCGCCGCACACTCAAGACGATGCTCGAATAAACGCTCAGTTTCTATCTCCGTCGCGGGTACTGATCATGTCAAAGACTCCGGTATATCAAGCAGCGCCACGATGCCCATTATCTCCCGAGGGACCTCTGGAAACTTTCTGGCCAGAATGTGGGGTGCAGCAAAAGGTCAAGCCTGGCAAGATAAGACATTAGACGATGGCGACCATGCAGAAAGTCAAGGGTCAAGTACATTCCGAAGGTTGGTACTCGTGCATTCAAGATCGGGTCTTTCTCGTGGAGCTTCTAGTTCCGGTGTTGACGTTTAAGGACGGAAGCTCTTCCCATCACCTTGCCGTATTTTAGCGCTCTTGTGAGGCATATTACACGTATCTGACAAATGTGATTTACTGACAACAATCTACTGGATGTTTTCTCAAAGAGTTGAATCTCATGCAGGGACACTATCCATCATTCATTCACTCTCGTTCATTCGCGAACTTTTTTTCGGCCTCGGGAAGTAGAGCCACTCTTTTTTGGTATCAATGGACTGGATCGCTTTGCGTTGTATGTTTCGACTTGTACTTTTTAGCTTCCGTCTACGCATCACTAGCTTTACTCAATCTCTATAGTACATCACTATATGTAGAACATGGCTATCTACATTGCTACACCCACAATCATTTATAATCCATCCTGGAGGCTGCTATGTATATGCATTCCCGACACAGGAAGTAAGTTACGGAAATTATGGCAAACTTGCATTGAATAAACACCATTGACCTCCCTAAAGTCGAGGATTCTAGTGCTGGGTATTATAGAAATTTGGCAGGTATAATACGGTATTGAGAAAGTGGCTCTTGCAGAGGCCAAAATACAGCGTATTTTTTGTATAATATCGGCGCCGCAGGCCCGAAAATTTCCGGTATAATACGTATAATACGTGTATTTTACTCAGTATTAAACGTATCATAGGTATTAAATGATTCTGACCATCGATGACCATCCCCGATCCTACCAAAGGTCCTCTGGAGACCAGTCAACATCCTTAGCTGTCGAAGTTTTCTGTGAATGAGAGCCTGTGTTATGATCACTTCCTTTCCATCTTATCCTTCTCCTTATCTCTTGTCTTATCTTTTATCTTTTGTCTTATCTTCTATCTCCCTTATCCTATATCTTGTCTTATCTTGTCACCTGACCTATTATTTATGCTTACTGATACAACATGCACTTTTCATTTACTTATATTAAACACAGCAGTCTCACAACACGTATACAGCATAACGATCGAGCGTTCATTACTTACACATTGCTTTACTTATGTTCTACTCATGTTTACCACTAACCCAGGGCATTGGGCATTACTAGGGCAGAGGGTTGTTTACTTGTATATAAGCTGTAGTTACTTGCTGTATTTCCTTAGCTTTGATCTCGTCTATTCTACCTGGTTTAGCCAGAATCTTTGCTTGTCTCCTCTATCGCTCTGCTTTCTAAGCTTTCCTGAAGTGTGACACCTGGTGACATCCGTTACTAGAACCAGTCGCTGACAGAAGATCAAAGCTATTCTTACCACCTGTCACACGCTACGCAATCATATCCCTATCACAGTTATCCCTGCTCACATTTATACCAACCCTTCACAGACTTCTACTCTCTCTTTGAGCAGTGTTGCCTATAGTACAAAGGTGTAACGTTGAGTCCGACACCGTACTAGCAGACGAAAGCGTCGACTGATCACTAATCTTTGGAGAAGGGCCTTCGCGTGCACATTGAGCTCCATTCCTAGACAGGGAGGGTGCATCTGTTCATCAATCGAGAGTGGAAGGCTGCTTCCCACATCATCGTACTGTCAGCGACTGGTTCTAGTAATGGATGTCACCAGGCGTCACACTCAAGAAAATCTCAGATGGTGGGGCGATAAAGGAGACAAGCAAAGTTCTGGGCTAAACCAGGTAGAATAGACGAGATCAAAGCTAAGGAAATACAGCAAGTAACTACAGCTTATATATGAGTAAACAACCCTCCGCCCTACTAATGCCCAACGCCCTGGGTTAGTGGTAAACATGAGTAGAACATAAGTAAAGCAATGTGTAAGTAATGAAAGCTTGATCGTCATGCTGTATATGTGTTGTGAGACTGCTGTGTTTAATATAAGTAAATGAAAAGTGCATGTTGTATCAGTAAGCATAAATAATAGGTCAGGTGACAAGATAAGACAAGATATAGGATAAGGGAGATAGAAGATAAGATAAAAGATAAAAGATAAGACAAGATAAGGAAAAGATAAGATGAAAAGGAAGTGATCGTAACACGTACTCTTTTTTTGAAATCTTCCCCACATTACTACCGACTTCTACAAATCCAATCATACATTTTCCCATCATCACCACCGAGTTGCATTAGTAACTCGTCTTCCTTACAACGGATTCTACCTCAAGACTAGGACGACCTAGGCTTTTGGTACAAACTGATTGTCCCTGCTCCCCCAACTCATCTGCTCCATCCACTTCATCTTCAATCGAATGAAACATCACCTCATTCAAACCTGCCTACATATCACCCCACTACAGCATGTCTAACCCTACTCCCGATCCTATCCCCACTACTCCTATCCCCTGTTAAGCATACTGTAGTGATAGTGTTAAGCATACTGTAGTGATAGAACACTTTCTACATACATTACACAACGTCTCATCACTCCTAGTTATCACTGTAGTGACCTACTTAGTGTACAAAGTACTTACAGACATCATTTCTTAGTTTTACAACTCATAACTTAGCTATTTCTTTAGTGTTACTGTAGTTAGTTAGTTTTCATAGGTGCGCACAATTGTGGACACCTATTATCACGCCTCATGCGTTTTAGGTACATACAAGACCAAACAAACCTGTATTCCTACTATAGTTGAAAGAACCAAATCAATCCTCACTCTATATTGACTTCAGTCATATCTACAGTGTTTATTGGAGTACTGAGCAACTATAAGGCTTGTTAGTCCAACCTACTAGTCTTGTATTAAGGCATTGACAATCTGTGTACTGAGCTGGGTGGCATACTGCTTGGGTTAGCTGAAGGGCGCTCCAGTGTGTTTCAACTTCAACAAGTGCAATCTCCTTCAACAAAGTCAATACTGAATCAGTCTAATAAGTTGAAGGGACCATATACCCATACTACCACAAGTTGGTTAGTTTACCCATCCCCGAGACTACCTTCGGATAGCAGTCTACCTGTTTGTCAAGCAGGATTATACCAGACTCGGACTACATCCGAAGGATGACCATTCACGTATGACATACCAAGGGTATTCTTATTGAACCTTACACTGGCAGGAGTTTGGAAGAACTTACTCAAGTGACCATGAACCAAGGATTGACTCGAAATGACTTTCTAGAACTCAGGAATTATCAAATACTCCTTCTAGAACGAGATCATGCATTAATCTAAAAGACTGTGATTTAGTCTAATAGGCCAATCCGGTTGCATGATTGAGGAAAATGACTAGAAGAACGATTGAAGTACTGCGAGGCTCCGAAAACATATCAAATGAATGTCAAAGAGTCCTGACGTAGAAAATAATGAAGAATGCAATTAAATGAATACTATGTGTAACTCCCTTGATAGAGTATAGGCACAATGGGTGTCTATTGAAAGAGAGAAGCAATTAGTTTAATCCAGATGAATCAGATTGATAGAATTAGAATTGAGGAGAGCTGATTTGCCTCCGGTTGAGGTGACAAACGATCAAAGTAAGTGTTGAACAGCAGTGACAGCTGAACACCACTTGAGTCATTCTCCAAAAACAATTAAATTAAATGAACATCAAAATACCTACCTATGTTTGGAGGTATACTAGAATCTTGGAACCATTATGGACCAAATAAGAACATGTAGATTCAAATTAAATGGTATCTGACCAATTGTAGAAGTTTCCTTGCAGTTCCGAATGTTTATTGTATTAAATTAATTGTACTGTGCGGCTCTATGTTCTGTATGTATAAATAGCGATCCGATGTATCTGGAATACAAGTGATTTTGGGACGACGTTGCAGTGCTAATCCATAAAAAGGAAAGACACACTCCCGCCAGACTGAAACCTCTTCGCTAGCAGCCATTCGGGCCCGGCACTTGTGAGTATAGGAATGTTGTGTTCTGCTCCTTGTGACTGCGAGAAGTATATCCAGTTGTTGGGTATTCTTCGAACTTAGGATCAGTTGTTGGTCTTAAGGGCAAATCACGCTGTGTGGTTGTGCCAGCACATAGTTCTAGCCCTCCGTAGGGGTCTGTGTGTTTTGGTTTTAATTTACTTTGATTCAAACCCCCAATTCTTGATATACCCATATCAATACGATCAAAGCACAAATCGTGCTGAATCTACCTTAATCAAAAGGAATATATCAAATCCCTAGAACGATTCAAATTGATTGATCGAAGCTTCTTACTTAGCTTTCAAAAGCTTTGCGGAACCTTTGCCAATGCTACCCCTTGCTATTAAATAAATTTGATAGCAGTGAACTTGCATATTGTGTATTAGAGTGGTTGGTTGGAGTGCCCATTAGATTCCTTCCTTTCTCTTTCACACAAAAACGAGGCAAGCTCATTACCGGTTCCGGTCCGACCATGGGATTCCATTTCCATGGACTTCATTGAGCAACTGCCAATGTCAAATGGCTATACAGTTATCCTCGTCGTCGTGGATCGATCTTCCAAGCAAGCTATATTTATTCCAACTTACGACACCATTACTTACCAAACAACTAGCTGAGCTCTTTGTTATTCACGTCTTCTCTAAGCATGCTGTCCCTAATCATGTTACTTCTGATCGTGGTTCCGAATTTGTTTCGGCGTTTTTCCAGGCTCTCGGTAAAGCACTCTCCATGGAACTTCACTATACCTCTGGATATCATCCGGAAGCCAATGGGCAGACCGAGCGTGTCAATCAGACTCTCGAACAGTACATCAGGATCTATTGCTCCTATCAACAAGATGACTGGTCGCCTTTACTCCCAATCGCCGAGTTTGCCTATAACAACGCTCCCAATGCTTCCACTGGTATTACTCCATTCTTCGCCAACAAAGGATACCACCCAAATATCACCATTCGGCCTGAGGTCGACATGAAGTCTGATCTAGCTAGAGACTTCGTTGTCAATCTCGATGAACTCCACGCTTTCCTTTGAGAGGAAATCCTTTTAGCTCAGTCTCGTTACAAGGAACAAGCTGACAGGAAAAGAATCTCGCACCCGGAGTTCCTGATCGGCTCCGAAGTTTTTGTTCTTGCTAAGCACATTCGTTCTACTCGTCTGTAAGACCTGGGTCAGGATAGGTCTTAAAGTGGGTTGTTGGTATGATGAGTTTACGTTGTAGCTTGCTAGGAGCAGGCTGGAGCTCGAAGGGAGCTACGGAAACCGCGACCGAGGACGGGAATGACCTAGTGATGGCTAGAGTTGGGAGGTGAATCCTTGAAGAGGTCCCTGTAAGGTCCAAGGGGGTCCCTAAGGCGTAGGTAGCGAAGGTGGAGGTACAGAACCTAGTAGCGTTGCGTAGGAGGAGTTGGACTCGCTAGAACGTCAACGTAGTATTGAATAGGTCGTAGAGGAAATAGGTATAGAGCGTGTGAGCTCCTAAGGATGTATACGCCCGGGGTGGTAGGTTCCCGGGGACTGAACTTGAGGATGGTCGTCCTCGAGTGTGGGAGGTCGTAACGGAGAAGCGATACGTCGTTCGACGTAAAAAGTAGCTTCGACGTTACCTAGATTGAGATCCCGGAGCTTAGGAAGCAATGGGGGAGCTCAAGGAGGTATTGGGGAGGTTGGCTCTCCAAAGCGTTAGGCGTTGGGGAGCTTTAGTATTGTTCGAGGGAGCTCGAAGACTCACTCGGGTGGCTTAGACGTGAAGTAAAAGCGTATATTCGATCGTGGAGACGATCGTCGAAACCGTAGACAAGAGTAGAGAGAAACAGAGATAAAGAAACAGAGAGTAGAGAGAATTCCATATAGTTAGCAGGTACAAAGGGACAGGGACTGGACCTATGTAAAGGGTGTGTGTTCAAAATATACCAAGCTGGGGGGCGTTTACGATACGGGGTTACTTATATATGCAGGAGCAATAAGCAAGGAGACATCATAGGAAGTTAGCATCAAAAGGGGGTGGTGTGCGGCGCGGAATCCATGAGGCTGAGTTGATAGGTCATTGACAGTGTATATAAGTCCATCCCGGTTATGAGGGTTCTACGGGAGGTTTATTAAGAGTTATGGGAGGTTTAGGGAGATTCACGGGAGGTCCGTAGGAGGATGGGAGGTAGGTCCGTTAGGGCAATTGGGTGGGTTGATCTGGGTAGTTCCGAAGGGCGGAACAAGGGGGTTCTACCGACAGGGCATGACATTGTCCTACTGAAAAATTCTCAGAAAAATATCTTGGTCCTTTCAAGGTCGTCAGTCGACCTGTTACTTTATCTTACGAGCTCAAGCTCCCGGATTACCTTCGCCGCATCCATCCGGTTTTCCATGTCTCATAACTGGAGCCGGTTACGCCGAATCCATTCCCGAATCGAACTCAATCTCCTCCACCTCCAATTGAAGTGGATGGTGAAGAGGAGTACAATGTTGCCAAAATCCTGGACTCCAAGCTGGATAGAAGGTATAAGCGTTGTCCTCTATGTTATTACATTCGGTGGGCCGGTTACGAAGGAACCGATGATGAGTTCTCTTGGGTTGCTGCTGATGAATTACATGCTGACGAACTTGTACCGGCATTCCACGCTCGATACCCTCACAAGCCTGGGCCTTGATCACAAAAAAACATCTTATTCCTTTTCCCCATTTCCGCCATGCTCCGCCGAAGTTTACTTTGTGCGTTTAGAGGGTAAACACGATGATAGCAAATTGAGTGTTTACTCCTCTTTCTTAATTACTTACATTGTTTCTATAGCTACCATTCTACTTATTTGTTAATCACACTTAAGCTACTTATATTTCAAACTAATTATTTCTTATGCCGCTTCGCGGCCCATTCGCCTTTCCAATTTCAAAACGCGCTGACATTCTGTATATACAAAAAGCAAAAAGAAAAAATATGTACAAAGGGCAGTAGGCTACAAGAAGGTTACAAGAGGATTACAAGAGTTGGCCGAGGGCCGGGGTCCAATGTCCAATGTCCATATCACACTCTACTCCACTGCTCTCCCCTGTCCTTTGTCCGATCGCGCCTCTGTCGGCGCCGTTCCCTCCTCTTCCATATCCTCTTCTCCTTCTCCATCCTTCTCCCTTTCCTTCTCCATCTCCTTCTCTTCCTCTTCATCACTATCTACTACCCTTCTCCTCTTCCTCGACAACCCGGACGGCCCGGCCTCTGGCATCTCTGGGGGCGATCTTCTCCTCCTTGCGGCGTCTGTAATCAACCAATCCAACTTCCGGTTGAAGTGGCGGTGATATGTGTTGGCCTTCACCTGGCCATCACGAAGTTGCCGGTTGTCAGCGAGAAGTTGAGCCACCTGGCTCTCGAGGACGGCCAGGTGCTCACCAGTCGGGTTGGCGCCAACCTCCTTCTTCACAATCGAAGGGCGCCCTGAGTAGGAGCATTTCACCTTCGCGTCGTGGCAGGGTTTGCAAATGATAGAGCTCCTCTTGCCAGCCTGCATCTGGCAAGAGATCTTTTTGGTCCTGCACCATTTGCAGGGAGCCCTATCATCCTCGTCGTCTTCTTCTTCATCTCCGCTGTCATCGGGATCACCGCCGGCAGCCTGTAAAGGTGGTTAGTTATCGCAAGGAAAAAGAAAATCCCCTAACGTACCTCTGCTTGTACCCTCTCTTTTCCTTTTCCCCTGTTCTTCCTAATCTCCACGATGGGACGGCGAGGAGACAACAAAACCTCCCCTGGAGAGGCACCCCGCTGGCTGCGGGCCGTTGCTGCTTCCGCCATCCGCTTTCTCCGCTCCTCCTCCTTTGCCTTTTGGGCCGCCTCTTCTTCGGCCTTTTGTTTAGCAGCCGCCGCTGCCTCTGCCTTCCTTTCCTTCATCCTTCAAACCTTTTCCTCCGCTTTCCTGATAATCTCTTCCTCGTCCTCATCCAAGTCTTCATCCTCGAGGGAGGCGGGTTGGGCGGGTGTTATGGGGATTTGACGATACTCCGAAGGGCCGGCGGTGGAAGACAGTTTGTGTACGACTGGTCGACATTGTTGACTTAAAGGGATTTAGAAAAAGTTAGGGCCTTGGCGGCAAAACCTGGCCCTTTTTATAGGGACAAAACGGCGCACGGACCAGCGAAAATTTTCCTTTGAATTGTGTTTGGTTTACGGGGAACCGGAAGATTCCGTGGATGACTAACGACAATTCCCGGTACCAACGGCTTATGAAAATTTTTCCGGCTGACTGATAGGACGAATTCCTGATGCTGACGGCCTTTAAAATTTTTCCTTGGTGACTAATCAACCCCCGGTATTAATGGCTTTCGAGGGCTCAAGCCTAAGAGGGGGATACTGTCAAGTCCATGCCTTGGGCCTCCATCTCGCCGCTCGGTATCCCAAAGATCCACTGTTTATTGTAATCTCTTCTTATTGTTCTTTCTCGCTACACATACCCTTTGTTAAGATCATGCACACCGTGTAACCGTGCCAGAGGTTACAGAGTGTCTAAGTGCGGAAGACGAGTGGGACAGTAGTGAAGTTATTAACAACACCGCCGTTACGCCGTTAGTCCCCGGAGATCAAGAGTATAGGAGGGAGGAGCTAAATAGCAGCCAAGTCGGAGTGGCGGTATCGCCGGTGACGAGGAGCGAGCCAAAGAACTTATAAGTCCAAAGGCTATAGAGAGAGTACTTCAAGGCGATGAGCCTGAAGACTTAGAGGAGCACAGAGTGAACGAGGGAATCTAAGTCGATAATTAAACTGAGGAACTACAGTAGCGTACAAACAGTATTTATATCTACGGAGCGGCGCAACGGTGCGGAGCGCCAGACTAACTGCTAGGAGTTATACGTGTAGTCCTGCAGGGTAAAGTAAAAGACAATAAGGAGGGACTAGAATGAATGGGTATGTGTAGCAAGAAAGAACAATAAGGAGAGATTACAATAAAAGGTAGATCTTCGGAATACCGAGCGGCGAAGTGGGGGCCCGAGGCATGGGCTTGACACCCTTACATTCTAGTCTCTCCTTATTGTCTTTTACTTTACCCTGCAGGACTACACGTATAACTCCTAGCAGTTAGTCTGGCGCTCCGCACCGTTGCGCCGCTCCATAGATATAAATACTGTTTGTACGCTACTGTAGTTCCTCAGTTTAATTATCGACTTAGATTCCCTCTTTAACTCTGTGCTCCTCTAAGTCTTCAGGCTCACTGCCTTGAAGTACGTTCTACTCTACCTTAGGACTTATACATTCTTTGGTTCGCTCCTCGTCACCGGCGTTACCGCCGCTCCAACTTGGCTGCTACTAGCTCCTCCCTTCTATACTCTCGATCTCCGGGGACTAACGGCGTAATGGCGGTGTTGTTAATAACTTCACTACTGTCCCACTCGTCTTCCGCACTTAGACACTCTGTGACCCCTGGCACGGTTACACAGTGTACATGATCTTAACACTCTGATAGGATAGTCTTAATAATGTCTAAATATCTAGTGCAATACGAATAAGAATGTTCCACACGAAAATAATATGAAAAAACCCATTAATGTGAATTGGATGTGATTTGCAATATCCTCCCAATATTAGCTCTATAGAATGTTTCCGTTTATGGAAGGATTGTTTGAAATTTTCTCTGTTCGGATATTGTAGTGTTTATGTACCAAACCTCCCTTTAAACCCAGCCTTTCCTCGACAATGAAATGGATCGATCCCTGCAGTGTTACACATTCTTAGTTCACTCCTCGTCGGCGTTACCACTGCTCCAACTTGGCTGCTCCTGGTTACCTCAATCTCTACTCTCAATCTCCAGGGACTAGCGGCGTAATGGTGGCGTTATTAATAACTTCACTACTGTCCCATTCGACCCTCCGCTCTTAGACACTTTGTGGCCTCTGGCACAGCTTCACAGTGTACATGATCTTAACACTCACTCAACCATGGTGAACACCATTCAAAGCAGTGTTGCGCTTGTCTCTCACCTCTGCAACCAGAATCCCCACAGCATATTCTTTTACAATGCACTGCAGTTGCCGTGATCACTACTTTCAGGCACAAATTTCTCATTGACATCGCCGGGCTCATTCCCCTCCCAACAACTCGGATTTTCACCAATGTCAAATCTCTACATTACCCCAAGGCCTTCATATTCAATTGGAGCACAGTACGTTGGGTTTCTGTCATGAAGTACCGCTGCCCCTATCATTTTCCTTTTCTCACCGTCTCTACGCCCTTATTTGTATGATACATCACTCCATCACTTTCACGTCCCACCGTTGTCGAACCCTCATTGATTACTGATCCACCTGACCCCCTTCATCAATTACTGATCCATCAGCTTGTCAAGTCCATGCCTCGGGCCTCCATCTCGCCGCTCGGTATTCCGAAGATTTGCCTTTTATTGTAATCTCTTCTTATTGTTCTTTCTCGCTACACATACCCTTATGTTCTAGTCTCTCCTTATTGTCTTTTACTTTACCCTGCAGGACTACACATATAACTCCTAGTAGTTAGTCTGGCGCTCCGCACCGCTGCGCCGCTCCGTAGATATAAATACTGCTTGTACGCTACTGTAGTTCCTCAGTTTAATTATCAACTTAGATTCCCTCCTTAACTCTTTGCTCCTCTAAGTCTTCAGGCTCATCGCCTTGAAGTACTCTCTCTATAGCCTTTGGACTTATAAGTTCTTTGGCTCGCTCCTTGTCACCGGCGATACCGCCACTCCGACTTGGCTGCTACTTAGCTCCTCCCTTCTATACTCCTGATCTCCGGGGACTAACGGCGTAACGGCGGTGTTGTTAATAACTTCACCACTGTCCCATTCGTCTTCCGCACTTAGACACTCTGTGACCTCTGGCACGGTTACACGGTGTGCATGATCTTAACACAGCTACCCTTCTCCTTCTACCAGCTTCCGCCACCTTCTTTATTCTCAAACTGTACAGTATTACATCGTCAGTTCCCACAGACCGGATTGTGTATATAAAGCCAGCCCCCACTACCTGGTCCCTTATCTTGACCTCTCTGTCATTATCTTGGGACTAGGTACGTGCTTACTTACTAGTACCTACAACTATGATACTAATATAACTCTGTCATTATCTTGGGACCAGTCTGTCTCTGCTCTGCTTAATCGTTCCGCATTATCACTCTGCTTAAAGTCACTCCGCCTCCCTGCTCCGCTTAGTCACTCTGCCGCTGCCGCTTTGTGACAGTTGCGCAATTCGTTCATGAAGTAGTCACAACATGGAAGGTTTTTTTCACACATCAACAACTGGATGGGAGCGACAACAAAATTTCTAACGGAAACAATTAACGATGATCTCATATACTCTATTTACTCTCTCGTGTACCTCTATCTACTTGCTCTGCCTTGACATCCAGGTGACAATCTACCTTCTCCTCGCGGGTTGCGCTCACTGTTGTTCAGCTGTTGAGACCGGCCGTTCCGTTTAGGGGACCACACCATTAACATGGTGGGGCCGTGTAACAATCTATCTATCTATCTATCTATCTATTGTTAGTTGGAGGCAAAATCAAATATGTATACACTGGCAAGTGAGCAGCCCAGACAATGACTGCTATTATGCAGTGTTAAGTCTAGATAGATACGCGACTCCTGTAGCTCCCTATGGCTACAAAAAGCATGCCTCCAGAAAAGAGCTTTGTTATCATAACGCCGAGCATCGTTAGAACCCATGTGAATTGAGGGACAGATAGATATAGTGCACAAAAAGATTTATATAAAGGAAGTAGATACAGAAGGAAATCATGCATCCGATTTCTTCTTTTTTTTCTTTGGTGAATCACCGTTCGTTTGGGTGCTGCTAGCAGCAGCCTTCTCGGCCTTCCGTGCCTTTTTCCTAGCTTTTCTTTCTTCTTCCGTCTCCGGCTAGAAATATTTCAGAACATGGCATATGACACAGTAGGGAGACAAGGATGCAAACCTTGGACATCGTCTCTTCTTTAGTTTCACCATTGATGTTGCTCTCTCTCCGCTTCCTCTTCTTCTCCTTTGTTTCCTCCTCCTCGCCATCGACATCCATTGCGTCAGCTGAATCATGTGCCTTCTCCTTTGCAGCTTTCTTCTTCGCCTTCCGTTCCTCTTTTGCCCTCTTTTTTTCCTCCTTCACATCTAACACAACCTTGATGGCCGTCTCCATAGGAGACTCACGTTGTGTTGGTACCAAATCGGCTTGTGTGTTGTACACTTGTGTTTCGCCTGACATTTGGAACTTCTGCTGCTTCTGGCCATTATCCCCAAACCTACGAATGCCTGAGTGTCCATCTTGATATTCCAATGCACGTAACCGAGACTCAAGTTTGGCGCGGTGGGAAATACCTATTGAGGGAGCGTTGGGCTCCGATTTTTCGTCAGAATCAGCCAGGGCATCGACACGAGTCGATAAAGCAGCTTTCGCCGCAACCATGCGGGCCATCTGAGACCAGCGATCAACAACGGCGAAGAAATGTGATGTCAGAGTCTAACTCACTTTGCCCTTCAGCTTGGGAGGCGCTTGACCGATCAGCGAAGCCTATTCAAGATGACTTAGGACCAATCAATCGGCAAGTGCACGAAGGCTTACATGGTATATGAGACCATATTTAGGCGTGTCGTGCTTGGTTTTCAGGGCACGGAAGAGTGCTTTCTCCGCACCCAATATTTGTACCGTACTTGCAGAATGTTTAGCCAAGTTGATTAAACTTCCAGCATGGCTGATTAATCGTGCGCCAACAAGCTCGCCAACAAGCGCGGTAAGGTTGGGTGCAATCGCAGTCATACGATTACGGAGGTATTCCGAAAGTTGCGTTCGATACGCAGCTATTGATATAACTTGCTCGCATAGCGAATGGATGTGTTCCATGTCGGAATCGGAAATTTCAGTACCCATTGATATTTCCGCGGCAGCTTTAAGGACAGCTTCGAGATCTTCGGGGAGAATAGAAGCGAAGGTTGTCGAAGACGCATTCGTACGGAAACCTAGGATGACCGTCAACCAGATAACGAGGGACACACACGATTACGAACCCATTGCGCGGACAACTTTAGCATAAGCAATGTTGTCCACAATAATTTTAGCCATTTCAGGGAAATGCCATCCATACCATTCCTTCGTTAGAGCGTCAAAATAGTAGAGGACGGAAGCCTCAAGGCCATGCTTACTTTGACTCTCATTGCATAGATGTTGATTTCCTTGTCAAGGTCATCCAGTAGAGCGATTGCCTGCACCACCATAGTGTCGACCTTGTCTGGAGAGAATTTGATTTTAAACCTGCATGTTCGTCTGAGCAAGCGGAAAATAAAATACGATATCAGATCGTCCTACCGGGATAGGGAATGTCCAAGACCAAGGCTCATAGTGGCGAGATCCTTGGGGTCTAGCCCATCTAAAAGGGCAGCAAGTTGGCTCCTAATACCTCTCCATATTTCCTCATACTCAGAGTCAGACGCGGCGACTTTGATACTGAGCTTTTTCGATATGGATGTTGCTGGAACGGGAAAAAGTATGATCATAGGGAGATTTGATTGCCACCGCTTGAGACGTACCGAGGTGTTTATCCACAACCAAAAGGGAATCCTTTCCTTTACCCTTCCCTAGGACCTCATCCGTCAAGAATTTTTTGAGTCCAGGTCCGAGCTTTCCTTCCTGGAGCGCAGTCATGTCTTCTACAGCCGTAGCTGTGGAGGTGAACCGGTGCAGGGCCTTCAGTTTCAATCTAAAGCTCATCCTCATCAAGCAGATACTCAGGCTCTCGAAATTGGATAGTTACAGTTTATTTGCTGATTCTGGACTCTCAAATTCCTTCCGAACTTGACTTTCCTCCATTTTCGTCACAGAGTCTGACATCTTGAAGAGGCAGTAGCCCATGGCCGTCTCGTAGAGGACCAACATAGCGAATATGGCAGAGAAAAAAAGAACGGAACGACCGACCGCGTTTACGGCCTAGATGAAAGAGTTGTCGACAAAAAAATCTCGAAATTCTCACGGCCCAGGCGCTTTCCCATAATACCGGCATCTTCTTATCTACTAAACAACTTCAAGCCTTCTTCAATCATGTTGCTATCAACGCTGGTAAAAGTTGCCATCCTATTAATCCTACCTATACTTGTAATGGGGAACAATCCACAAATGTTTTTGAAAACTGATTCTCATGAACTCCGTCCCGAAATCAACCCTTCAACCTCAAGCTCTAGTGAGATCAATTTGCAGAGGCTCGATATTTCTGCCCTCAATCTAGATTCCTATGCGATCCTACAGCATTTTCAGTTTCCAAACCATCGAATTCGTATCAAGAAGACTGTGTTTTGTGACCCTACCGTGAAGTGAGCCCTTGAATAATTTGTATTGTGCCAAATCTCTGGAACATTTCTCGTGCGCAGTGTCTACACTGGATACTTAGACGTTGACGCGGGTGCCAAGCACCTTTTCTTCTATTTTTTCGAAAGCAGAGGTGATCCTGCGAGAGGTAAATGTTTATCTTCGTCTATTTGGCGGAATCCTTTACACGTTTACGTTAGACGATGTTATGATGTGGATCAATGGCGGTGAGTATGATTCGTCTCCTGTCTGTCCTAAACATATCTCATGTGCAATTCAAAGGACCCGGTTGCTCATCCTCGACGGGACTCTTAATGGAACTGGGTAAGTAGTAGACGCGAATCTTCAACGCTGATTGCTGCTACTGATGTCTATCTAGGACCTTGCAGTATTGACATGAACTCGACGTCGAGTAATGGCACCCTTTGGAATCCTTACTCCTGGAACCAGGCGGCCAATATTTTCTTTTTGGACCAACCGTTAGCCAATCACAGCTCATCGCTGAAAATTAATTGAATTTGACTAACTTGCAGTGTCGGAGTCGGTTTCTCATACGCTGACTACGGGGAAACCATACAAACCACCGAAGAGGCCGCAAAAAATGTCCATGCTTTCATCACCATTTTTTTCGAAACTTTCACCCAGTTCAGTGGAAGACCATTACATCTCTCAGGAGAATCGTATGGGGTTAGTTGCCGTTTCTAGCTTATGACGGACTCAGAAGTTAATAGTTAATCAGGGAAGATATCTTCCTGTCTTTGCTAGTGAAATATATGATCAGAACATCATTGCAAGACAAGAAGGGAGGACAGAGTTGAATTTACAGAGTGTCATTATTGGCAATGGCAACACCGGTATCTCAACGTAGGTGATTCCCTGTGTAAAGGGGAAAAACTTGCTGATCCTTACTGCAGCCTGTATCGTGGCCGATACGAGATAGAATGTGGTACAGCGGCTTTGGAAATGCCAGTACAATCCATAAGCAAATGCGTTAGAATGAAGACAGCAGTCCGTCATTTTTGCATTGCCAATTTTTGTACTCTTACCGTTGCTTCACCTAGCTTCCTCGATGCCAGCAGCGCATGCGACATAGCTGCCTGGATCAGTTTGACCTGATTGACTGTCGTGCAGCAATCAATTTCTGTGATAGTGAGATATCTGCAGGAATGTGGGCCAGTGGTAAGCATGCCACATAATCTTTAGATTTTCCTCCTAGTGCCCGAACTGACTCCGATCAGGTCGCAACGTGTATGATATCTCTAAAGTGTGTTTATAATCTCCCTCCTAGCTGATACATACATTATGCCACATCTTGACGCTGATGGATAGATGTGCGTTGGGGACAGCTTATGCTACGATGAAACTACTGCTATCGAAGAGTACCTGGATATGCCCAAAACTCGGGAATTACTAGGTGTTGAAACGACTAATAATTTCACCTCTTGTTCTCCAGATGTAGGTGCTGATTTCGGGATACATATGGATAAATATAACACCCCAACCCAATTTCACGTGGCCGGGCTCTTGGACAGAGGTGTTCGTATCCTGATCTATGCTGGAACCTATGATTGGCAGTGTAATTGGATATCCAACAAGATGTGGGTTGATGCATTGGAATGGAGTGGGTCCGATGAGTATAACAGAATGCAATGGAGAGATTGGGCTGTTCGAGGGCGGGTAGCAGGAGAAGTGAAGGCTACTCCGTTGCTGACGTTCGCCACTGTAAGAGGAGCGGGACATATGGAAAGTTTTTTTTGTTTTTGACCCTGTGCACATTTATTGACTTGCAGTGCAGGTCCCGCACGATAAACCAGAAGAGTCCCTTGCGATGATAAAAAAGTGGTTAAGACACCAAAGTCTATAATTATGTAGTCTTCCGAAAGCGGATCCAAAAACCTCTTGACACTTTGAGTGGAGGGTACTGCATTTACTGGTGTGAGTAAGTAATGTAAATCTACGTACAGTATACATACTTGAATCATCGTCCAACATGAACATTGATCTAGGTACTTATATCTTACATAGCAGGAGAGTATCCGATTCTCAGTCTGATCTTAGTGTAGAAGAGTGACCGCCAGCTTTGTTCTATTGGTCCTACCCGAGATAGAGGTAATGGTAACTGTTGGTGTCATCAAGTATAGTTCAATCACTTCTTCGGGTCGCTGCAACGGTCAAAAGCTGGGGCATCGGGTATCTCGGGTATGTTGCAGGTTGGTTACAGTCAAGCAAGTGTAACGAACGGTATGTATAGCGAAGGCCTAAAAATCAAAGATATTTCTACAACTGCACTGCACAGATTCTCGAGGGATTTAATTAAATACAGGCCAGCCAGCCATAAGTACCATCAGGTCCATTCCACCTTCAAAAATTGGCACAGCGTCCCCATGGTAATATCCATTACCTATTTGCCGAATCAATCACTCCAGATTTCGGGTTTTCTCAGGTTTTTTCCCATGTCTGGTTTATACAAAAAGGACACATCTGATCAAATACTAACACCCCTCTGGTTTCCCTCCTTCTTCTTCGTTCACCCCAGTGAGTAACGATTTTTTTCTCCTTGCACAATGCTAACTGGCAGTCGTTATTAGCTTCTTCTTTTGGCTGCCCGGTTGCACCCTCTTGGTCACAACTCTTCGTTCGGTCTTCCAACGCAATTCCATTCTTTTAAGCAGGCTTTCAGTCCGGCGGCAATTTATCGACTAAAAATGCTTTTCTCAACCACTTTCCTTGTAATGGCAGTGCCCCTCGCAGTTTATGCTGCTCCTCTCCGTACCACTAAACGTCAAGTTGCTGCTATTGATGTTACGGTCCTTCGTATGTCGTCTCTACTTCTTCGATCAATAAAGCTTGAGCCTTCGATCCTAGAATTCGCGAACACACTTGAACAACTAGAATCTCAATTCTATGCCGCTGGTCTGTCAAAGTTTCAAGACTCCGATTTCGCAGCTGCCGGGTTCACTGCAAGCAGCATCGCTATACAACAGATCACGAACATTCAATCTGATGAGGCCACTCATGCATCTATTCTCGAGGTATGTACATTATCAGACAATCAACATGGGTCATGTCCAATTAAATTCAACTTCATTACAGGAAGAACTGACGGCTCTTGGTCAAAATCCGAATTCGACTTGCAGCTTCAACTTTGACTCAGCACTTACCGACGTCACGACCATGGCTGCCACTGCTCGGGTCGTTGAGAACCTTGGTGTTATGGCCTACCTTGGTGCAGCTTCTCTCTTGACAGACCCGCAACTCTTGGAAGCTGCTGGATCAATTTTGACCGTGGAAGCCCGCCACCAAACAATTCTAAATGTTCTTTCCGGAACTGGCACTGCGATTCCGTCTGCTTTCGACCTTGCCTTAACGCCTAGCGAAGTCCTTGCTGTTGCTTCTCCCTTCTTCAGTGGAACCTGCGATCTTGGCATTCCTGGTTAGCAGATCGTTTCGACCTTGTGATAGTCTCTACTCAAATCGTATTATATTCTACAGCCAACCCAACGCTTACGGTAACCAACACTGGTTCCGTTGGACAGGGTACTTCCTTGACTTTTTCATCGACAGCCATCAATTCTTCTGTTGACACGAGCGTGAGTTGAACAAATCATTTCTTGAAAATTTTGACTCACCTTCCTGTTAAAGACATTGTTCTGTCAAATGATGCTCGGCGGTAACCCCTTCTCGATCTCTCTGCCTTACAATCAATGTGTCGTTCCCAGCACCGTCAATGGCCCTGTCGCGATCTACGTCACATCCGATGATAACCCCTTGCAGAGCAACGTCGTGAACCGGGCTAGTGCCAATAACATCCTTGCTGGGCCAACTGTTGCCTTTATTGACGCGCAGCCCGAGACTCTTGGACAAATGGTTCGTTCAAGTGGTACTGGAACCGCTTCGGCCAGCAGTTCCACGCAAACCATTAGTCCTGATGTCGCTGCATCCATCGTTAGTGCGCAAGGGTCAGCTACCGCGGCTGGAGCCACTGCCACCGACAGCACCTCAGTCTCCGCTACCGACTCTTCAGCAGCAGCAGCTTCCACTGCCAACTCTGTAAATGACAGCTCTGATCCATCTGCCCCCTTCCGTGACGATTTCACCGGTCTCGCTCCTGGAAACGCCATCAATGTTATTGGATGGAGTAACATTCCTTCAAATTGAGCGCTTTTGACTCTTAAACTGGAGTCGGGGAACAGAGTCGACCTCATTATGTTTAGGATTGAGGCCAGAGGAGTTTTGTATCTCATGGACACTATATGGACACTTTCGATTTATTGCTTTGGAAGAGGAGGGGTGATTGATACGCCCTGTATACCACTTATTTTTTATGTCTGTTTTGTACTCGGGCGCACAGCGCTATCTTCGGGGTGCGTACATAGAAGGGTGGTGCGAATACTTCAGTACATGTATGTACAAAACAAACCATGTACTTCGTACTTCGTGAGGGTTCGGACACCACATAACAAAGCATGCCACCTTGCTTGAGGTTCATTTCTATCACATATTGAGAGGCAACAAAATTAGCCATGTGTGTATATGTCCTTTATCTAAATGCAGTGTTGTACAAATATGATTCCATATAACAATTTGTCCACATTAGCAGACAATGACAATTCCTTGTGAAACCAGCTCCTAGTCTTCATCACTGTCATCGCTCGAAGAATACTCGTCTTCATCATCATCCGCACTGTCCCCTCCAGCAAACTGCTTCAACGATATCGGCGGACCCATTGAAAGCACGGGCGACTCATCTGGTGGAATTGCCACATCCAGAAAATTTTCCGTCTCCTGCTCATCGTCCTCCAGATGATTATTTATCAGTGTTTCAAGTTCATTGATATCGATTTCCTCTCCTCCGTCATCTTCTACCGTCATGGGCCCAGCAGCAACAGAGCTTGGAGCAGCAACTTCATCCCATTCTTCTTCCTCTGAGTCAGAACCCGCAGCAAGCGGCATGGGGGAAAGAGGTAACGGAGCAGCTGGTTGAGACCGAGAGGTTGACGAGGATGGCTTGAATTTGGGCTGGACGGGTTTGGAAAGAACGGGGATAGGCGGTGGTTGTACCACTGCATCTGCCATTCCAGGTAATTCGAGGCGAGAAGGTGATAGACCGCGTTTAGACTCCACAATAGGAGGAAGGACAGGTGCAGGAGAAGCTCGATTTCGTTTTGCAGAGCGCCCAAATTCCAGTGTCTCGTCCTCTGCATCTAAGAGAGTAGGCGTTACTCTCTTGCTTGCCTTTTTATATGTTGAATTCGGGGGTATAGAGGTAGATGTAGATGCTTTAGTCGTTGGCAGAACGAGAGAAGACGACGTCTCTTCCTGGACATGAGCTCTATGAGGTAAAGCCTTCTTCGGACGCTGAGTAGGAGAAATTTTGACTTGTACATTTAAGGGAATTTCTTCGTCGTCGTCATCTAATTCCTTAGATTGATTCGAGAGCATAGAGCTTGAGAGAAAGTCTTCGATTTTCGCATTTGAGGCGTCTGCTGTCTGATGCGTACTGGTCGCTGGAGTTGAAGCTGGAGGAGAATTCACCTGGGCGGAAGGGGAGCCTGTTAATGGATGGTATCAGCGGAAGCAATACGATTTGTGCGGAGATGTCGGACGTACGAGAAGGCCGAGTAGATCCAGCCCGCTTCTCCGGTGGACCGAGTGCAATGGAGGATTCGAGTTTCTCGAGTGTGTATCCCTATTAAATATAATCAGTATAGTACGAGAACATAATGTGGAAAACATGCCCCAGTTTCTTCATCATAAATGAGCACACAGATCCAATCCTTCGAAGCTACTTCATTTCCAGGAAATACATAAATTTCTCCAGGCTGCAAGTGGAGAGTTATTTGAGAGTGGATATAAAGTTGAGGAAAAGCGCACTTGAGAACTGGCATGTTCCACTGTTACTGAGCTAGTCGAATTGTCATTGGCGCGTCTGACTTCTAGGGAACCGGGTTTCGTAGAGTCGATCAATGAAGGCTTGAAGCCGTCTATAAGACACAAAGTTCATCGATATATTATGAGCTGGTCGCAAAGCAGCTTACACCGCACAGAGTAAAACTCGCGTTCAGGTAGAATATTTCGTTTTGCAGGCTGCTGACCAGGTGTATTGTTCTTCCGTGCTCTCAGGGCTCGTCCAAGTGAGGAGCCAATATTCAACTGATGGCGACCGGCAGATGGCGTCCATGAGGTATTCGAGCTTGAAGGCATACGGAGAAGCTAGGAAGAGGTTAGAGGAAGGATGATGGAGGATGAAAGGCAAGAAGCGATGACGGTCATTTGGCTGGACAATGTAAATCTGTCCTTTTGTGGATAACGATCGAATTGCGCCGGTCCGGCAGTAACCCTTGAAAAACGTTTGTCCACTTCGCAACTCTTCTAAGCACTGTCCCTTGAATATGGGAACCACAGTCTAACAACACCTGAGACTCGCAGAAATCGGCAGTTCAACAATGTACGTTAACTAATGGCAAGAGGTTGAGGCTGATACTCTTTTGTAAACATAGAGACAATCGAAAATCAGTCTCATTTCTCCTCCTCCTCCTCCACCTTGTGTTTCTTCTTCTTTGACTTCTTCGTACCATCCGCCTCTTGCTGATCCCTCGTCATCTCTGATCCCATATCCTTCCGCTTCCGCTTCCTCTTCTCTTCTACAGTCGGCGCTGCATCTTCTGCCGGTGCCACGAAAGCTTCCGCGCGCTCTGCACGCCGTTTTTCCATACTCTCGGTTTGCTGAAACGATTGATTAATAGATGAGATATACAATGAGCCATTCAAACCTACTTTTTGTCTCCGTTGAGCACTCTCCTTCGCAATCTTCTCGTGTTTCTTGAGGAAATACTCTCCAGATTCGAGCTGGAGATCGACCTTTCTTGGAAGCTGTGCTGGAGGAAACGGCGTATACACTTTTTTCTTCGCTGCCACATCAGCTGAAGATTCTATCGGGAGGCCAGCAGCTGTCCGCGCAGCATTCTTTGCTTCGAGCCTCTCGTTCTTCTTTGCAGTCTTGTCGGATGTCTTGAGATGGTTCTTACGGAATTGAGGTAGGAAACGGTCCCAGGATTCGGTGGCGAGCTTTGGATCTTTTGCTAGTTCGCGCCGAATCATGAGCTCCTTAACAGTTTATCATGTTTAGTTGTACGATGTGAATCTCAATGATGAATAATTACTTTGATACGATAGATGGGATGTATATTCTTCATGCAATCGAGGACTATCCGTCGCACCTCCTTGAGCGATTTGTGTGGGCCCATGACGCTGACAGTGCTTCCTTGTACTAGCACGTAGCATTGTGTTAACAGCTCGATAGCCTGAAAGGTATCTTAAGAACGATGTCAAAGCCAGAAATAGTACACATACACACCTTCAATGTACTACCGTCTGGTCCAATGATCCTCTGTCGTCTCTTCACAAACCGCTCCTTATTCCGAACCAAATTCCCGATTTTGATGATATCACACGATATATCGTCGTTCAAAATCTTCACGGCTTGTGTCACAGCAACACCACGGGAGAGGAGCTTGATGAGGTCCCGGGCTTTGAGGATGATGTAGGGGTCGTGGGTTTTTCGAGTAGTGCGAACTGACATGGAGCCATGAACGAGATCAAGGGTACATGCTACACCCTGGATGCCAAAGTAAGTGTGCAGAATGAGTGCGATAGAGGTGCAAGGGCATACGTGTGTTTCTAAAGCCCGAGTCACTGCACTCCAAACTTCGCGCAGATACTTTTCACGATATTTCGGGAAAAGCGTCGCAAAAGATGATTCTTCAGCAAATGCACCGGCTTTGTTATCCGCGGGCATAAACGGGTCTATTTTCCACTATGCACGGAGTCAGTAAAGGATGATTGGTCCAAAACTTAACCCTACACTAACAGGAGATGTAAATAAGTAGGCTATCCTTCCACACAAACGAAATTCAGCTCACTGGTCGATATCATCGGTATCCCATGCTGCATCGAAATGTTAGCCTTATGCGTTAAAAATAGGTCGTGCAGACTTGCGTTTATCTTTTCGGTGACTTTTGTTCTTATTCACTACAACTTCTTCGTCGTTGGACATGGTGAAAAGAAGAGAGCTTTCGCGGATCAGTCGAGCCGGCAAGTAGGCGCTCTTCAAAACACACTTTCAAAAAATAACGTCTTTGCTCTATATTCACACCTGACGTAACGCACTCGGGAAGGGCACGGTTGATTTTTCAAATTTGATGATTTGTTGCCGGTTTATTGCCGGTCCGTCGGATATTTGATTCAGCTTTCTCGCGCCATACCTGCATGCAGTAGGAGTGTTTTTGTGGCCTTCAAACTCTTAAGTAGATACACTATCATCTTTTGCCTTCTAGTTACCTCAGGGATGATGAATATTCCCCTCTGAGTATCCATGTCTTCACTCAATTTATCTCAATTTACAATTTTTGAAGGAATTCATGCCTCTATCCTCAATTTATGGGGGTTATGCAGTCCTACTTAGGGTGTGATACAGAGTGCCTGTTACTTGAGCTCAGAGCTCATATGGTAGACTCCAGCATAAGCATTTCTTCTAAGAAGAACAAGCAAGCACAAAGAACTTGAATAGCTATTAAGACTCAATAACATCTGCAAAACCTAGATGTTCACAAGAGGCTAGAGCAATGGAGGCACTGTCCAGCTCCCAGCAATTCTTCAGTGCTGCTGGGAGCACTTTCCCAGCTGGATAGCTGCTTTCTGTTGAGGGATACTCTGTGTGCTCAAGCCCATTCTGTATGTACCTGAGACTTCCACGGGATGCAAAAGCCATGGCAGTTCATTTGGACTGCCATTAAGGCATCACCGTTGGCATCCGGTTGCCACCCGGGCCGGGCACGCCACAACCGTGATCACATCAACCCACGAAACATATGTAGAGCGCAAACCCTGAGCCGCACAACCTGTGAGTCTCAAAGATTAGGGATCATTCATAAACATAGAAAATAACAGTGTACATCTCGAGGTGTATAATGTGTGAGTTCTAAAAATTAGGGATCACAAGTAATTTGTTTACATGAGTCTGCTCCTTCCAGCAATACTATGTATACATGCAGTAATTATATGAAGACCATCATGAGGTTGAGGATAAAAACAATTTACATTTGAGATGATGCATGGTGTTGGAGGGATCACATTCAACATACATGAGCTCTATTTAGCTCTATATGCCTCAAAGATATAGTTGATTATAAAATCTTTCTGTTGTTCAGAGGTGGGTTGCTGAGAGTATGCTAAAATTGTTCAGTTGAGCAACTACATAAACAAGTTTACACTGATCAATTATTTCTGCAATGTCTTGAAAGTTCTTGAAGTGTTAGCAAAATGTATATCATCAGTAAGTATGAGCTAGCTGTCAAGCCCATGCCTCGGGCCTCCATTTCGCCGCTCGGTATTCCGAAGATCTGTTGTTATTGTAATCTCTTTCTTATTGTTCTTTCTTGCTACCCATACCCTTATGTTCTAGTCTCTCCTTATTGTCTTTTACCTTACCCTGCAGGTACTACACATATAGCTCCTAGTAGTTAGTCTGGCGCTCCGCACTGATGCACCGTTTTATAGATATAAATACTGCCTGTACGCTACTGTAGTTCCTCAGTTTAATTATCAACTTAGATTCCCTCCTTAAACTCTATGCTCCTCTAAGTCTTCAGGCTCATTGCCTTGAAGTACTCTCTACTATAGCCTTAGGACTTAAACATTCTTTGGTTCGCTCCTCGTCACCGGCGTTCCTGCCGCTCTGACTTGGCTGCTACTAGCTCCTCCCTTCTATACTCTCGATCTCCGGGGACTAAAGGCGTAACGGCGGTGTTGTTAATAACTTCACTACTGTCCCACTCGACTCCCGCACTTAGACACTCTGTGACCTCTGGCACGGTTACACGGTGTACATGATCTTAACACTAGCAAGTAGTAATATTCTGCAATAAATGCACTTTCAGCAGTTTTGATGGACTACTGGTGTAATATCTCAGCTGGACAGCACTTTTATTTCAAGAGCAGCTGAGCACTTCCCAGTACCAAAGCACCCAGAGGAAGCTGAGGATTTTTCTCTCAGTGCTTTGGATGCTGGATAGTACTTTCCAGCCAGTACTGTTGCTTTGGGAATTATACAGGTCTTGAACAGCTTACACTTGTGTAGAGCTGGAGGTTTTCTTTATGGTAGTTATGACTCCACTATACATGAGACCATTTGTCTGTGCACATCAACTAATTAAAGAGCAAGAGACATCAAAGAAGGAAGCCATGTTGTAGTATATTTGTGATATGGAATGAAACTGCATCAATTAAAGATGGCAAAAAACCTGGCCAAGCAAGGTGATAGAGCCCATAAATATTGACTGACATTTGTTCATGTTGGGACATATACTCTGTATGTATATACAGGCCTACTTTGACTATCCCTATCTGTATATGCCATCTTTGATTACAATACTGTACAGTATAAGATAGATCATGCTCACATTGTATTTGAGTCCCTCAGTTGCTTTACTATCAACTGAGGTGAGCTCTAGTATATCCAGAAGACAGTCTACGTGCTGACTGCACCATAGATTAAACTTACACTAACAAGTACCTATATCAATGACCAGTTGCTTCAGTATCAACTGAGATCAAACTCATGTTAACAGTTCAAGTATATTCAACTAAAGTACAGAATTGATGTGTGAATGAATGCACTAGTTTGATTTTAATCTTTCATTTATTGCTTTCCCCTTTCCAGAGCAAATATTTTTACTAAGCATCTACATAAATTACTGGGTGCTTCCAGCTGTTCTACATAGCCAAAAATATAGGTTTTGCAGATGAAAAGATCTTTAAAGTGAAGAGATGATATTCATGATTTGTGAATATATTACCACCTATATACCTAAAAAATGACATAGTGAGTCTGTATATACATTACATGAGATATTGAGAAACAGTCAAGGTAGAAATGAAAGAAATAACACCCCACAAAAATTAAAATATGTTGAGATGAGAAATTGATTCTGCGAAATATCATATGTCATGCCGAAGTGATTGCTGATGCCGGGTTATGTCAGTCAGTGACGGTCAGATGCCATGGTGGATGCCTTAATGGCAGTTCAAATGAACTGCCATGGCTTTTGCGTCCTGTGTTCTCCTTGTAGGTAGAGTTACAAGACAGCATTATTACAGCATACTATACAGTACCTAGGTAGACAACAATGGAATGCCTCTTGAACACCTCAGTTACTTTACTGAGCTAAACCTTGACACTTTTGAGCTCTTAGCCAACCTGAAGAATACAGATGAAGAGTTCAACAATTCAGAGAGCTATTGTACCAAATCCTCTAGCTCATGTAAAGAATAGGGTACAGCATCTTTTATTATCAATAGTTGGAATAAATGCATAAAGGGAAATGCATTAAAGGTTGGAGGACACTGTGACATTCAATGGGCAATGATACAATGATAGGCTATCAGTTTCACTGTGCCTTCTCCTGAGTGTGCTACCTGAGGAATTGATCATTCCTGAGGTACTTAGAAGGCAGAAAAATGACAGTGTATTCACTAAAGAGTTTGAAGGCCACAAAAATACTTTACTGCATGCATTAAAAGTGTCGATGGTGAGATATCAAATCCAACGGACCGGCAATAAACTGGCAACAAATCATCAAATTTGAAAAATCAACCGTGCCCTTCCCAAGTGCATTAATCTCTTTCCCGGTATAAAATGATTGTATTTTATACTAGATATTTTGTGTGTTTTTTGTATGATCAATGGTTTATTTACACTGGCGGCCAAAACTGATGGACCCCCCATTCTTGGAAAAACCTTTCTCACAGTGCCTGAACTCATCGCTCCTTCTTGTTCTTTTGTGTTATACAGTGGATTGAACACCCATACCTTTGCTTTTGTGTAAAGTAGATAGGGAATATTAGGGAATATATTAATATACTAAATTACAAAGCTCCAGAGGCTGACAAACAAACCTAAAACACCCTGCAAGCGCAAAATGATGCTGCCTCAATAATAAGCCACATGTTTGCAACTCTACAGAATCCTCACAAAGTGCCCCGAGAATATACCAAATGCACACTGACAAAAGTCCGTGCCATTCTCATCTATTGCAATCAGGACAAGATGTCTTGGAGCAAAATTCTTGGCCAGCCTCTATTTGCCAAAACATCTATTTTGAAAAACACCATTCAAAAGCACTTGTCAAGTCCATGCCTCGGGGCCCCAGTCTGCTGCTCAGTATTCCAAAGATCTGCCTTTATTATAATCTCTCTCTTATTGTTCTTTCTCGCTACACATACCCTTTCGTTCTAGTCTCTTCTTATTGTCTTTTACTTTACCCTGCAGGTTGTTACGATCACTTCTTTTTCATCTTATCTTTTCCTTATCTTGTCTTATCTTTTATCTTTTGTCTTATCTTCTATCTCCCTTATCCTATATCTTGTCTTATCTTGTCACCTGACCTATTATTTATGCTTACTGATACAACATGCACTTTTCATTTACTTATATTAAACACAGCAGTCTCACAACACATATACAGCATGACGATTGAGCTTTCATTACTTACACATTGCTTTACTTATGTTCTACTCATGTTTACCACTAACCCAGGGCGTTGGGCATTAGTAGGGCGGAGGGTTGTTGACTTGCATATAAGCTGTAGTTACTTGCTGTATTTCCTTAGCTTTGATCTCATCTATTCTACCTGGTTTAGGCCAGAACTTTGCTTGTTCCCTTTATCGCCCCACTGTTTGAGGTTTTCTTGAGTGTGACGCCTGGTGACATCCGTTACTAGAACCAGTTGCTGACACAGGTACTACACGTATAGCTCCTAGTAGTTAGTCTGGCACTCCACACCGATGCGCCGTTCCGTAGATATAAATACTGCCTGTACACTACTGTAGCTCCTCAGTTTAATTATCGGCTTAGATTCCCTTTCTACCTCAGTCCATCTCTCAAGTCATCAGGCTCATTACCTCGAAGCACTCTCTATAGCCTTTGGACTTATAAGTTCTCTGGCTTGCTCCTCGTCACTGGCGATACCGCCACTCCGACTTGGCTGCTACTAGTTCCTCTCTTCTATACTCTCGATCTCTGGGGACTAACAGCGTAACGGCGGTGTTGTTGATAACTTCACCACTGTCCCACTTGACTCCCGCACTTAGACACCCTGTGACCTCTGGCACGGTTACACGGTGTACATGATCTTAACAGCTGGAAAGGGAAATAACAAGGGTAGTGTGCTTGTTTGGGCTTGTATCGGACCTTGGGGCACTGCGCCTATTGTATGGCTGACAGGACTGGTGAATTTGGACCAGTATATTGCAGTTCTTGAGGCCAACTTGCTCCCTTTCCTTGCCAAACTTCCACCTTGTCACCCAGATAATTTCTTCTTCCAGCAAGACAATGACAGTAAACACAAGTCAAGAAAGACTATGAGATGGTCCAATGAACACTTTACTACCATTCTTCCTTGGCTTGCCAACTCTCCTGACCTCTGCCCCATCGAGAATGCTTGGCATGAAGTTCAGCGCTGTGTCCACCTACAAAACCCAAATCTTCTCAATTCTGATCAGTATTTTGATGCTATCAAGGCTGAATGGGGGTCTGAGGACTTTCAGGTGTATGCTCGGCACTTGTATCAGTCATTCCCTTGCTGCCTGGTTGCTCTGCACAAGAATAACTTCATGTGGATTGGTTATTGACAGAAAGTGAAAATCCTTGTTCTGTGTGGCTTTTCTTGGAATTCCTTGGTGATAATCATATATTATATGTAGATAGGATTGTTTTACAAAGGAATCATACAGAAAGATGGTGAATTGCACCCACTGCGCCTGCCAGCAAAGCAGACAAGAAGGAATGAAGTGGTTAAAAGGCCGTGAGAAAGGTTTTTCCAAGAATGGAGGGTCCATCAGTTTTGGCCGCCAGTGTATTGCAAGATAAAGATAATCTTCAGCATAAGATAAAAATTATCTTTCACATGAGGTAAAGATAATCTTTTGCACTGGATAAACCTGATATTGCATGCTTGTAAAATTTTGAATTTTTCCTTTGTGAATCTAAAGAACTTTAGGCGCCTAGTCAGTGGCAAGCTTGCCAGGACAAGTCATTATTGTACACTGAGGCTCTAACTAGTTTATACGAGCTATATCTATATAGAAGAACTATAGATGATAGTAAATATAATTTTTGCAGTGAGTGTGTCATGCCCTGACCGCAACCAGACCAGCCCCAGCACCAGCCCACATGCTTCCTTACACCTCCCCAAGACATCCCCGAGGTAGTACGCACCTCCCCAAGACAGTACCACTGGTAATACGCACCTCCCCAAGACAGTCCTGACAACCATCCCGATATGCGTACAAAATGCCTAGCACCAGCCCCATTAAGTACCAATCTCGATCACCTGTCTCCCTCGATTACCTGCCTCATGTAGACTCTGATGTTCCCTTATTCACTTCCCATACCTATTTAAGTAGCTCCGTAATGTCCCCAAGCCCCAGCTTGGTATATTTTGAACACACACCCTTTACATAGGTCCAGTCCCTGTCCCTTTGTACCTGCTAACCGTACGGAATTCTCTTTACTCTCAGTCTCTTTATCTCTGTTTCTCTCTACTCTTGTTACTGTCTCAACGATCGCCTATCCGATCCAATATACGCTTTCACTTCACATCTAAGCAACCCAAGTGAGTCTTCGAGCTCCCCAACGCCTAACGCCTTGGAGAGCCAACCTCCCCAATACCTCCTTGAGCTCCCCCATTGCTCCCCAAGCTTCGGGATCTCAATCTAGGTAATGTCGAAGCTACTTCTTATGTCAAACTACATATCGCTTCTCTCCACCTCCGCTACCTACGCCTTAGGGACCTCCTTGGACCTTACCGGAACCTCTTCAAGGGTCACATCTCCCAACTGTAGCCATCACTAGGTCATTCCCGTCCTCGGTCGCGGTTTCCGTAGCTCCCTTCGAGCTCCAGCCTGCTCCTAGCACGCTACAACATAAACTCATCATACCAAAAACCTACCCTACGACCTATTCTGACCCAGGTCTTACATTATACCAAGCTCTCCCATCACCGAACGGACTCGTTGCGACAAAATGTCTGCAACGTCAACGGAACGGCCTTCCAGTTCCGAACTCGAATCAAGGAAGCAAAAGAGTGCCTTATCTCGTGGAAACACGACACAAGCTCAAAAATCAAACCAGGCTGCTAGCCCTGCCATTGTCACGGTGGCAGCTGGTCAACGCCTGATGTCCATCCCAGAACAGTCATTCGGGGATGAAACCGCTAGCAACGTAAGGACTCCCGAGGGACATCAAACTGCGGTTCAGGAGCCCCCTCCAGTGGAACCTGGGATGGGACCACCACAAGGGAGGTATATCTCCATGGGTTATGCCCAACCTGCCAGTAGTCCCATGGGAGGTTTTGCCTACTCCCCTACCTGGGGAATGAGAGGACCTCCTCCTGGACCGGTACCGCAGCTAGACATGGAGTCAGCTTCAAATGTGGGTGGAAGAGTCAGTGGCCAAGTAGCCGCTATCGAAAGGATACAAGGGGAGAATACAAATCCTCTTACGGTACGACAACAGAAGAAACTTCCGGAGAGGAGGGCATCGCCTGCAGTTTCTGAACAATCTCGGACGTCGTCCAGGAGGCTACCGACTCCTCCTGTACAATCTCCTAAACCTCCTCCTTTGAGGAAGCTCACTCTCAGGTCTTTTGAAGAGTCCAGCTATGAATACGCCTAGCTGGGAGTGTACTCACGCACTCCATCATAGTAGGACCACCCTCCCAGTGCAACCATTGTCAGAGATGACGTTACGAATGGAAGACGTCATTAGAATCCAGGAGTGTCTCCCGGAGGACGTAGCTATGGTCTTACAGCAGGTATTGGGCTCGATGGGAATCGAAACATTGGGAGAGGGTCTCGAATTTTCAGACCTACGGGTACAGTTCCTAACGGTGGGAACTCAACTGGAAATAGACCTCCCAGAGAAAGCGCAACAGTGGCTGATGACCCCAGCAAACCGATCGGACTTCCTCTGGTTGTACAACGTCCTACTGGACCCAGAGCGGATGTTAGAACTGTTAGAGGCAGAGGCACGCTACGGGCGATCGTTCCGAAACTCGAGGGGAATACTTCCCCTCCTCCCTCATACCTATGGAAGGGAGAAGGAATTCTGTGACGAGGAGGGGCTACGTATATGGTACCGAGCATTTAGCTACAGATTAGGAGCCGTACGATTTGAACCTCCCCCTTTGAGGGTTAATATCCCTAACTATCAGGCGATCCAAACCCTTAGGAACGCGAATATAGCGG
This sequence comes from Lentinula lateritia, assembly GCA_028011325.1. NCBI lineage: Eukaryota > Fungi > Basidiomycota > Agaricomycetes > Agaricales > Omphalotaceae > Lentinula > Lentinula lateritia. Next base: position 364,266 of record JANVFT010000041.1, read on the forward strand.
CGGCGGCAGCCAAAATCGGTGAAGAAAATAACGAGGATGCTAATGCAATCACTGCAAAAAATCGTAGACAAAGGAGATACACCACGGCTCACCTCCTGGCCCCAGTGGAGTCGATGCCCGATCAGGATAGTCCTGTCCGGGTCCGCAGCGGACAGACGGTGTACACATACACACCCATGAGGCACATGCACCAACTTCTGGTGAGGAACGAGGAGTCTGAAGCAATGCTGTGTTCGCAGGAGACCCGACACTGGACTTTACTAGCGGAATCAGACACTCTGATGCTGTCGGAGGAGCTTTCTGGATCGAATCTAGAGAGGGCCTTAGAATTCTGTCGCAGACTGGTCGCGGATAATTGGGGAACCTCGTATATGGTCCAATGCGAACCAGAAAGTGCAGGGGAGCTCCCCTTGGAGCAATTCGACCAGAAGGGGCAGCTCCGTGGTTCTGATGGACGTTTCCAGGGGCAGAAGCATTCATCGCCCAGAAACAACGAGGTTCCGGAAGCCCATAACCCCGGTAATACGGCCACGAGGAGCCCTAAGTTACGCTCGGGGACTTCCCCCACCGTACAGGTGTTTGTCACAAAGCGGCAGCGGCGGAGTGACTAAGCGGAGCAGGGAGGCGGAGTGACTTTAAGCAGAGCGATAATGCGGAACGACTAAGCGGAGCAGAGACAGACTGGTCCCAAGATAATGACAGAGTTATATTAGTATTGTAGTTGTAGGTACTAGTAAGTAAGCACGTACCTGGTCCCAAGATAATGACAGAGAGGTCAAGATAAGGGACCAGGTAGTGGGGGCTGGCTTTATATACACAATCCGGTCTGCGGGAACTGACGATGTAATACTGTACAGTTTGAGAATAAAGAAGGTGGCAGAAGCCGGTAGAAGGAGAAGGGTAGCTGATGGATCAGTAATCGATGAGGGTTTGACAATGGTGGGACGTGAAAGTGATGGAGTGATGTATCGTACAAATAAGGGTGTAGAGACGGTGAGAAAAGGAAAATGATAGGGGCAGCGTACTTCATGACATTACCCCCCTCTGTCAAGCCCATGCCTTGGGCCTCCATCTCGCCGTTCGGTACTCCGAAGATCTACCTTTATTGTAATCTCTTCCTTATTGTTCTTTCTCGCTACACATACCCTTTCATTCTAGTCCCTCCTTATTGTCTTTTACTTTACCCTGCAGGACTACACGTATAACTCCTAGTAGTTAGTCTGGCGCTCCGCACCGCTGTGCCGCTCCGTAGATATAAATACTGCTTGTACGCTACTGTAGTTCCTCAGTTTAATTATCAACTTAGATCAACTTAGATCTCCCTTCCCCACTCAAGCTCCTCTCTAAGTCTTCAGGCTCAACGCCTTGAAGTACTCTCTCTACAGCCTTTGGACTTATAAGTTCTTTGGCTCGCTCCTTGTCACCGGCGATACCGCTGCTCCGACTTGGCTGCTACTCAGCTCCTCCCTTCACACTCTTGACCTCCGGGGACTAACGGCGTAACGGCGGTGTTGTTAATAACTTCACTACTGTCCCACTCGTCTTCCGCACTTAGACACTCTGTGACCTTTGGCACGGTTACACGGTGTGCACGATCTTAACACCCTCCTTATGACCATTGCCCTCGATGGTCAAGCTTTAGCTGCTGAGGGGTGTTTCTTGTGGAATGCTCGAACAATCTTTGGCGCGCGGCTAAGGTTGGGTGCTGGTTCCCATGAGTTATGTCCTGCATCGTAACCCTTCCACTTAACCAGGTATTCCAACCTCTTCCACCGAACCCGACTGTCCAAAATCTCCTCAACTTTGTACTCTGGCTCATCTTCATCTTCTAGATATACCGGCTCCGGTGGTGTTGGTATTTCTCCATTGATAGTGTTCCCTTTCCAGGGATAGAGTTTGTCAACATGAAAGACAGGGTGAATGCGGTCAAGGGAGATGGGGAGGTCAAGGCGGTAGTCCAGTGGTCCGATTTTCTCCAGGATGCGGTAAGGGCCGAGTTGTCGATCTCCTAACTTCTCACTGGATAGTTGGAGGTTGATGTCCTCCGCACTGAGCCAAACAAAATTTCCGACTTTGAACTGGTGAGCCTTCCGTTTTCCTCGTTCATATCCTTCTTTCTCTTTCTGTTGCTTCTTCCCTAAGTGCAAGGCGGCCCCTGCATCCTGTCGGGCTTCTTGGAGTATCTGTATGCGGTCATCCACCACCGGGATCCCGCTGCGTTGTCCAACTGGAATGTTAAACAAGGGGAGATATCCGTAGGTAAGCTCGAATGGGGACATGCCAAGTGCAGAATGGGTTCGCGAGTTGATTACGAACTCCGCCATGGGAAGATGTTCTGCCCAGTCATCCTGCCGACGACCTACATAGAGTCGAATGTACTTTTCTACTTCTTGGTTGGTGCGTTCGGTTTGACCGTTGGACTGAGGACGGTAGCCGGATGTAAGGTCTGATTTTATTCCCAGTCTAGCGAGTAGAGATCGCATGAGTTTGGCTGCAAACTGAGGCCCGCGGTCAGACTTGAAGTGGAGAGGGAGCCCGTGGAGACGGAAGATTTCCCTGTAGTAGATGTCAGCAACGCCTTCCGCAGTGATGGAGCTAGTACATGGGAGGGCATGAATTTGTTTCCCATAGAGATCCATGCAAACCAGAACTGCGTCGTATCCTTGGGAGTTAGGCAATTGCGTTATCAGGTCCACTCCTACCTCTTCCCATAGACCCGAAGGTACGTCTAATGGCTGCGTCACAGCTCGTGGGTGTTGTTGAATCTTTTTGCGTGCGCACGTCTCACATCCCTCTACATACTTCTCCACAAAGGATCGCAGTGTTGGCCACCAGAAGTGGGTGCTAACTAGATCGAGTGTTCCATGGAGTCCAGGGTGTCCAGCCGTGGGATGGTCATGGCATTGACACAGTACTTCCGTGCGTAGATCATTGTCCGGGGGTACATATACTTGTCCTCGGTAATAGACCAGACCATTGTCCTCCTCCCATTCGGCGATCCCATTAGCCAAGCGTTGTAGTCCATGCTCTTTGACTGTTTTGAGACCTTCCAGTACCTGTGCTTCCCGCTGTGAGGCTTTCCGGATGCGATCCTCTAAGGGGTTCCGTAGGATAGAGGCTGCAATTTTGGTGAAATGGTTGGGCTTAAGGACCGTCTGCTGTCGATTATCCTCATTGTCTAGTACCTGGTGAGCTGCCATACGAGAGAGAGCATCCACATGAGTGTTTGTTCTACCGGGGCGGTGGATCATGTGGAAGTCAAACCGTGAGAGGTATAGAGCCCAGCGAGCTTGTCTATGGGTGAGGTCTTGAGCTGTGCACCAAAACTCGAGGTTGGAATGGTCAGTGATGATGTCGAATGGCTGGGGTAGTCCTTCCAGGAAGTTCCTCCAGTCCTTCAATGCTTCTATGATGGCTAGCATTTCCCGGTCATAGATCTCGTAGTTCCGTTCCGCTGGTTGCATTGAGGCTGATCTAAAAGCGACGGGATGCCACTGGCCATCTTCTTGCTGCTGCATGAGGGCACCGCCGGTGGCAAAGCCTGATGCGTCTACCTCGATTCGGGTCGGTCTGTCCGGAGTCCACAGGGCTAAGATGGGTGCGGAGATGAAGGCTTCTCTGAGGGTATCGAATGCTTTCTGCTGGGTGTCCATCCAGGTAAAGGATATGTCTTTCCGAGTGAGGTCATTCAGGGGCCTGGCTATCCTTGCAAAGTTCCGGATGAAGCGCCAATAGAAGTTAGCAAATCCGAGGAACCCTCGTAGCTCTCGAAGGTTAGTGGGGGCTGGCCAGTCGCAAACTGCAGCTACCTTTACCGGGTCCATTCTCACCTCCCCTTCCGATATAATAAGGCCTAGGTATTCAATCTGCTGCTGTTCAAATTCGCACTTCTCCGGCCATAGGTACAGGTCATGCTTCTCGAGCTGGGTTAGTACTTCCCGTACCACTTGTCGGTGCTCCTGAAGGTTACTGCTAAAGATGAGGATATCGTCCAGGTAAACCGCTACCTTTCCAGCTGCTATAAGGTCTGCAAATATCGCATTCATGAGTGCTTGGAACATTGCAGGGGAGTTGGTGAGACCAAAGAACATAACCTTAGGCTCAAACAGCCCTCGTGTGGTTGCAAAAGCTCCTTTCCATTCGTGACCTTCCTTAATTCGAACGTTGTTATAACCCCAGCGGACGTCAAACTTGGTGAAATATCGGGCCCCTTGAAGTCGACTGATAATGTCGGCAACCAGGGGGAGGGGATAGCGGTTCTTCACAGTGTATTCGTTCAGTTTCCGGTAGTCCTGTACGAAATGGAGTTTTCCATCCTTCTTCTTAACAAAGAAGACTGGGGACGAGATGGGTGATTTAGAGGGAACAATGTAGCCTTTCTGCAGATTTTCTTCCAGGAAGTGATCCAACTCCTCCTGCTCGTTTAGGGACATGGGGTAGATCTTGGTGCGCATGGTTGCCGGTGCTCCAGGCAAGAGATCGATTGTATGGTCCCAGGGTTGATGGGCCGGTAGTCGTTCAGAGGCAGATTCTGAAAAGACCTTCTTGAATTCACGGTATTGCTCAGGGACCATTTCTGCGAAGGTTTTAACAGGTTTGTCTCGGTTGGCTTCCTCTGCTAGCTGCTGGGAGTAAGTGAATCCCGCCGCACACCAGACTTCCTCGCTCTGCTCCTCTAGGATTCCTGCTTTAACCCATGCCCGACGGGTTTTGTGATTGGCTCGGATTCGGTGTATCGGAGATTCCTCCACCATAGCTGGTTCACTGTCTTCAAGGGTCGCTTCCAGTGACACCTCAAAATGAGGGGGTTCTGGGTTTGGGAGTTCAGGGATTGGGTTCTCTGTGTTAGCAGCGGCTAGGTGCGGGTATGAAGTCTCCTCGTCTTGGACTTCTTCTATAGTTACTCGAGGGGGTTTTACTGAAAGTCGTCCTTTTTCCCAGTCAATCTCGGGGTTTACCTTCCGTAGCCAGGGGAGTCCCAGGATGATATCCTCTCCGCCTAGATTGGTGATCAGGAAGTCCATCCACCGTTCCGGATTATCTACTGTGAGTGCTAGGCATGCGAAGTGGGTGATTCTTCCAGCTCGGTTAGGGGTGCCATCGATATTGAACACGTCAATTGGCTTCTGGAGTGGCACACATCTTACACGGTTCTGTCAGCGACTGGTTCTAGTAACGGATGTCACCAGGCGTCACACTCAAGAAAATCTCAGAGGGCGGAGCGATAAGAGAGGCAAGCAAAGTTCTGGGCTAAACCAGGTAGAATAGACGAGATCAAAGCTAAGGAAATACAGCAAGTAACTACAGCTTATATACAAGTAAACAACCCTCCGCCCTACTAATGCCCAACGCCCTGGGTTAGTGGTAAACATGAGTAGAACATAAGTAAAGCAATGTGTAAGTAATGAAAGCTTGATCGTCATGCTGTATATGTGTTGTGAGACTGCTGTGTTTGATATAAGTAAATGAAAAGCGCATGTTGTATCAGTAAGCATAAATAATAGGTCAGGTGACAAGATAAGACAAGATATAGGATAAGGGAGATAGAAGATAAGACAAAAGATAAAAGATAAGACAAGATAAGGAAAAGATAAGATGAAAAAGAAGTGATCGTAACATTACCCCCCTCTTAAGGCGCGAATTCCATGACGCGCAAGTCGATTGACAAGTGCTTCAGATGGCATGTTACTTGGGATCGGTTCTATGTCGGATGTAGGGATTGGTCGGAACAATTCAGTGGGAAACTGAGCAATCGGAATCTCGATCCGTTTAAGGACTCGAGGTCTGGGCTTGTTAGGATACTTCTTATGGAAGTCCTGAACAGCTTCCTTGGCATTCGTCATATTAGCTGCAGGTTCCCACGTCATTTCATGCGGTCCATAACCTTCCCATTTTACCTTGTATTGGATGCCATTCCGATACTTGCGTGAGTCAACTACTTCTTCTACCTCGTATTCTTCTTCTTCTCCTACTACTTCTGGAGGTGGTTCGGTGTTTCGGGGTTGTGTGGGGAACTGGGGTTCATGGTACGGGGATAGGTGTGTTTCGTTGAAGACATTATGGATTCTTTTCCATGTGCGAGGGATGTCGAGCTTGTATGAGCCGGGTCCGATCTTTTCAAGAACTTTAAACGGTCCAAATCGTTTGTCACCGAGTTTCTTCATTGGACGATCTGTCGTTATGTTAGTTCCTTCGAGCCAAACTTTATCACCAGCGTTATATTCTATCGCCTCGTTCCGGTGTTTGTCATATTGGCGCTTCATGTCCTCAGCGGCTTTTTTCAGTGCCGATCCTACTTCTTCTCTGATCTGTTTCATACTATCGGCAAACTCCTGGGCCGTCGGGTTTTTTGACGTCAATCTCGGCGTGGTTCCTTTGTATGGGTGTCTGCCATTGTCTGCGTAGAAGGGTGAAACTTTTGTGGCTGAGTGTACTCGGTCGTTATACGCAAACTCCATCATAGGAAGCCATTCATGCCAGTCACTCTGATGATGATTCACAAAAAGGCGGATATAATGTTCAATTTCTTGATTTATCTGTTCCGTCTGGCCATTAGTCTGAGGGTGGTATGCAGTTGTATAGTTGCTTTCGATTCCCAGCAACTTGTACAGTTCCTTCATGAAGCGGGCGTGGTACTGAGGACCTCGATCGTGGACAATCTTCCGGGGCATTCCATGGACTGGGAATACTTTGTCACGATAGACACGTGCCATCCCTTCAGATGTTATCGTAGTATGCGTGGCAAAGAGCCGTAATCTCTTTGTGAAGTGATCAACAAACACGCTGATGGCATTATATCCTCCAGACTCTGGTAACTCGCCGATCATATCCGTTCCGATGATTTCCCAAGGCTCAGATGGTACGTCATGTGGATGTAATGGTCCTACAGGCCTGGTACGATGTGTCTTTGTAGCTTGACATTTTTCGCAGCCTTCCACGTAGATCCTGACGTCCCGACTGATTCCTGGCCACCAGTAATTGCGTGTAATCAACTCAATGGTTTTATAGCGGCCGGGGTGTCCTGCTGTCTGGGCGTCATGATGTACCTGTATGATCCGTCCTCTGAGTTCTTTGTCCTTAGGGACATGGATACGTCCTTGCCAAACTGCTAGTCCATCCTCAGTCTCAAGCCATTCCTTGTCTTTAGATTCTAGGGCGACTTGTACAAGCTTGTCTCGCTGGTTTTTCTTTCTACGGATGAGATTAAGTAGATCATCTTCGGGGGCTGACGTCTGATCCGTTATCTGAGAAATGAAAAATTCTGGTTTTAGCAGCGTGATGTTGGTATTGTCATTCTCCCCTTTCTCAAGGCCTGACATCCGTGACAGGGCATCAGCTTTTCCCATTGATTTTCCAGGCTTATGGAAGAGCTCGATATGGTACTCTGCAATTTCGACTACCCATCTGGCTTGTCGTTGGTTCAACTTCTGAGGTTTCCGGAAATACTGGAGATTTTGGTGATCTGTAAAGACTTCAACAGGTTTTTTCGCGCCCAGTAAGTACTGCCTCCAGTCCGAGAGGGAGTCCATGATGGCCATCATCTCCTTGTCATAGATTTCATAGTTCCGTTCAACCTCATTGAGTGACCTGGACCTGAAAGCTACCGGTCTCCACTTTCCGTCGACGTTCTGTGACAAGACTGCACCATTAGCGTAGTCAGAGGAATCGGCTTCAACTCGAAACTTTCCAGCTTCTCTCGGGATAATGAGAGTGACGTCTTCGATAATCCAGTCTTTCAACCAATCGAACGCATCCTGTTCAAGAGATGTCCATTCCCAAGTCGCATTCCCTGTGAGCCGTGTTAGGGGTTTGGCAATTTTACTGAAATCTCGGATGAACCGGCGGAAGAAGTTGCAAAACCCTAAAAACGATTGTAGTTCACGTTTTTTCTCTGGTGGCTGCCAGGTTCGAACTGCTTCAACCTTTTTTGGGTCCATCCAGATTTGTCCATTGCCTACGATGATTCCGAGATATTCGACCTCCTTAGCCTCAAAGGTACACTTTTCGGGTTTCAAGTACAGCTTGTTGTCTTTTAGGATATCAAGAACCTTTCTGACGATGACTCGGTGTTCCTCAATGTTGTCCGTGAAGATAAGGATATCATCCATGTAGACAATGACATGTCCTTGATCAATTAACTCTCGAAGGATGTGATTCATGAACGCTTGGAACGTGGCGGGTGAGTTTGTAAGTCCGAAAAACATGACCGTAGGCTCAAACAAGCCTCTGTTTGTCCGGAACGCTGCTTTCCATTCGTCTCCTTCCTTGATCCGGATGTTATTGAATCCCCATCGGACGTCCATCTTGGTGAAGATTTTGGAATTCTTTAGCTTATCGATGAGTTCCTGAATCAATGGGAGTGGATATCGATTCTTGACAGTCATGTCATTCAGCTTTCGATAATCCTGTACGGGTCGTAGCGTTCCATCTTTCTTTTTGACAAAGAAGAAA